>JAUMJJ010000022.1:13135000-13655000 GCA_033556795.1 Tapera naevia
AAGTAAAGGTTTAAACCTGATCCCTGCGTATAAGTAAATTTCTAGACAACTCTGTCATTTCAGAGCCGAGAGGGATTTAAGATTTATAATAGTTGCTAGGAAAACTCCTAAGGCAGCATCTAAAGAAAAGTAGGTTTTTCACTGGCAGAATTTCCTTCATCTTTCTCCTACCAGCTTAAATTAGACCTTTTAATTTACCTGACTCTGCTATTTTAAATATATATTATTAACTAGAGCATTATAATTCTACAGATATTTCTAGGGGAGATTACATCTTCTGCACCTTGTTAAGCCTGACTGGGACTGACTACTCTAAAATCCCTCTGCCATAGGTTTAATTCAAAGGAATATATTTCATCATGTACCATGATGGGTACCTTTTCCATTCTTCAGAAAAATTCTGCTCTTTTTTTTACATAATTATGCATATTTCTATAAAAAAATACCACAATTAATCTATTAAACTGTCAGGGATTTTATTGGTCCATAAAGCGGGATGATATCTCATGCCCACTTGTAGGATGTCCAGCCAGTATATTCATATTTTCTCAGTATGACCCATGTTATTTGCATATTTTAAAAGAAACCCTGGAAGACTGATGGACCTGGAACACGTAATTCTATTATGAAAGAGCATATGTTTTTCTACCAGTACAAAAAAGGACAGAGTCTTCTTTCTCAAAAGCAAACAATCTTGCCAACCCAGCATCTCTCCTCCCCTTCCCACCCCCTACACACACACTGCGGGTTTATCATCTACCTTCTTAATATCTCTTCCCAGGCTTCCTTTTTTATAGTGATGGCTCAGGGAACTCACTGCAGACCAATCTGCCAGTAAGTGTACATCTACATCAGCCTCATGATCATAATGCCAGCCTTCATCTGTTTTCCCATTTCCAGCCTCCTCCTTCATGAGATCTTGCTACTGGTAAGGATGGGTTGGTCAGAGGGGAGATTAACTAGTCCTTAAAGTCACTCACGTGTGGCTGTGGCGCTTGCTTTCTTTAAGTAAAAGCAGCAAAATGTTTTGGCACACTGCAGAAAGAACACACATCTGTGTGTTTTCTCATGTCTGTCACAGACTGAAGGAGCGAAGCTGTAATTCAAACAACTTACCCAGGAGTGTTCTGGGCAGGAGGTACAAACTATGGAAAAAATAGAGAGCAACAACAAGGGAGAGTACTAGGACTGCACCGTTCACAAGACATGAGAGAGGCAAGCTTTGGTGGCCAGGACCTTCGCCAACCCCTTTGCAGGTGACCACTAAGCATTAGCAAAGAATTTTTGAGGATCTTCCCTTGCTGCCTTTTGTCACCTCAATTGTATCTCCAAGCAAGAAGTTAAAAAGCATTCTTAAGTAAATGCACTCTAAGGAAAAGGGCTGGGTTTTTTTTTTGTTTCTTTTCTTAAGTGAGGAGGCAGGACACTATTTCTAGGGCAGCAGCATGGGAGCATCAGGAGTGCAGTCAACCCACTCTTGCCCCTGCTTAGAGCTCACAGTGAGAGACAAGGCCAGTGAGTTGTCAGTGTCTTGCAAGACTGCCCACACAGCAGCTCAGTGTTCGGTCTTGGGTGGTGGGTGTCCTCCTCCTCCTTTTCAGTAAATGAAGCCAGATGACTTACACAACACAGAGGCAAAGGAAGAGTTGTTTCCATCCAAACACAAAGGAAAGGAAAGCACTTTTAAGATGAATGAAAGACCAAACAGTGGATTCTGTTCCACAGGGAGGTACCACCACACTGTGCATGTGACAGATAATTTCCTTGGATGACCAATAGATACATTTACAACTTTCGATATTTCATCCAAGTAAATTCATATTCTACAAGAGAGAAGAAAAAATTTTCTTGATGCTTTCTGGCAATGGTTCTTTGATCAATCATTTATATAAGAAAAGTACAGAAATAAATTATGAAAGCCAAATGACAACAACAAAAATCGCCTTTTGAAGATTTAATATTCCAAAGGCCTACTCTACGATTAAGCCAGCAACCTACAATATACTGCTAAAGATCTTGCTTCTCCACAGGGAAGAATAAAAGCCTTTAGCACTGGCAGCAGTTCTAGGTCTATTCCCACTCTCATTTCCATTTGGTCAGGTGTTCAGGGGAGGGTCAATCCTTAAGCAGATTGAATATACCAAGTTTTACAGAATGCTGCCAATGTATAATAAATTTATACTGGAAAAATAACGGCTACACTATCTTTATGTTCCAGGTTGCTGTAACCCATTGTAAACAGCAAGTACTGATTTTGTACCCAAACGTGACAGAATTTTGGGTATACCTTTAGAAACAGTGGGACTCCCACATGCCTGTGTCCAGAAACTAAAATCCATCTGTTGTTTTGAGGTATTGCTAATGGCATAGCTAAAGTTATTCATAGTTTAGACTTACCAGAAATAGTTGGAACAAATTAATAATGAATTAGAACACTTCTTATCATCATAGGAGCAAGAGGGAATAAATAGAATCATCTATATTTTCTTATTACAAAACAGTGTGCAGCCTATTACCAACCACTAATTTGGTGTTGTTTGTGCTGGAAAACTGTTGAAGGGTCTCTGGCTCCTGACAGCGCAGCTTAATTCAGTCTGACAGAAGCAAGGCTGTGCGGAAGCGGGCTAGGGCGTGCAGGTGAGGACCATCCCAACAGGGGTGAATCCCAGCCTGCCAGAGCCAGGTGTTGCTCAATAATTCCAATTAACCATGCTAAAGACAACAGAGACAGGTCACATGGAGCCCAGTAAATATCAATCAGAACAACATATTGTGATGAGAGAATAACAAAGTCTGTCTCATTAAGGAAAAGAGAAAAGACATTTGGTTAGGCATAGAAGCCTGTTCTTGGTGGCTTGTGCACCCTATAGTGCAGCGTCTGCTCCGTGGGGCTGCAGTCCATGCTGGCCACAGTCAAAATTGCCATGAAAGTGGGAGCCCTCCATGCAGCTTAACTCCCCATTTTGGGTGTAGTGGGTAACAGGGAGAGCTCCTGCATCCCATTGCTGTGCCAGATGCATAGCACCCAAAGAGCAAAGGGTGAGGTGAGACCGGGGAGCTGGGTTTGCTGGCCTCTGTGCTGGGAGTTGACTGGGCAGCAGACACTAGGGCCACGAGCCAGACACAGGGGCCATGAGCCAGCACATGATTTTTTGGCTGCTGTCATAACTGGCCTCACAGAAAGCACTGGGACATTTGCATGGTGTCTGTCCGTAGCGAGGCCGTGGGTTGGATTTCTCCATGAGCAGCCTGCACCAACAGCCACTTCTCTGGCTGTGTGAGACCAGGGGCTATTTTTGCATTTGATTGCCTTTAACTGCCAGTTTCTGGGCTTCCTGGGCTCTGAAATGTGTCAGAATCAAACAGTATTAAATGAATATCTAACTGCAGATATGACCCACTGGGGAAGGTTTAAGGGCCAAAGTCTGTAATTATAAGGCATTATCACTGTTTTTAAACATTTCTTTCTTAATTTAACTGCAATAAAATACTTGGGTCTACTTAGCCTAAAGAGAAATGGGTAATTCTTAGTTTTCAGATTTAAAGATAGCACAAGAATTTCTTGTATGTGGCCTTATGGCCTCATCCATGTCTATCCTCTAATAAAATGTATTTCTGTAACAGCCAGGGTAATTAATCACTTAAACAGAATGGGATTACAATTTCTGTTACTTCAAAATCTTTGAAATCAGGCTTGCAGTCTTCCTAAAAGATCCCAAGCTATTGAGCCACTCTTTGCCCTGCTTTATGCAAAGGTCAGGCGGTATGTTTGTAATGGCCTCTTGTAATGTCAAAAATCAGTCTCTGACCCTTGTTATCCCACAGGAAAGATTCTCACTGATTTCACACAGAACTGCACTAGATCTATTGACCTTCCTCATTAAGAACGAAGATTGTCTGCAGAAACTCCTATGTGTTTTAATAAGTCCAGGTATGTGTCTACCAAGCTCATCATGTATATACTGCTGCCTTTGGTCCTTTTTGAATTTCATAGGCATTTACAGGGCTCAACACAAACAGAAGTCACTAGGACATTGCAAGACTGAACCTTCTCTTTTGACCCATAAATCTGTGTTGAATCTCCAGAGGTAACTGGATTTATCAGCAGCAACAACAAACTAATAAACCATGATATTCTGAAATGTGAAATCCTACAAAGTATCCTGAAACTTTAATATGGTATTTTTCACTGTAGTGAAATTTCCTTTCCCGGGGCTTTCTTGCTACCAAAGTGTAAGCACATTATTCACTTTGCATATGGGTTTTCAGAAAAAAAGTAGTTAATTCCACATAATTTGGGGTGATTCTTTGACATATTTTACTCCATAGCAAAACCAATATTCCTCTAAGCCTCAGCAACACTTGAGGTTATACTAAAATATATGCTTTGCTTTAACTATCTGAAAATAATGTTTTACTATTGAATAAAGAACATGAGTTAGCGTCTCTGATCGAAAATCTGAGGGTGACAAGAATTTGCTCTGAAACACAATAGGGAAGAAGTATGAGCAAGAAATTATAGAAATAACATCCAATGTTAATGATTAAAGGTGGTTTGGCTTGTGGATTTTGAGTATGGTTTGATTTTTTTGTAATAAGGACTACACAAGGACATACCTTTATATGTTTCACTTTCATCTCTGGGGAAAAAGAAATATTTTTATCACGTTCTAAAGAATGCTGTTGTCCAAGAATATTATTTATTCAAATATTTCTTCTATGGAAGATCAACAACTCTGTTTTGAATATATCTTCTAACGTTATCCCCTCAGATCATTTCTACCGGTTCTGTTCTGAGATAGAGATTGCTTCTGCTGTACTGTTCATTTTACTGTTCATTGTTTATTTCCTCCCTTACCTAATGCAAAATATTTTTATGCGATTATTCTAGATCCTGAACTACAAGGTGAGTACTGGAATATAAGTATAAAGCTCTATTTATGAATATATATATATAAAAATATGTGTTCAGTACTGAGAAATTTATGCTAAACCCCCTACATAATAGATTTAGGAAAAAAACTTAACTTTTGTTTTCTAGGTGAAGGACTGTATGTGGTCTGATGATGATACACCCATATTTATTGTGGGTTCTTCATGTTTATAAAATATGCTACAGCTATGTAACAACTTTAATCCAAAATCATTACTATTAATCTTTTGAGGTATACATTTATTAATATATTATATTTATTTTACCCAGTACAGTATGAAATAGAGCAAATTCTGTGACTTCCTTGGGAGCACATAGATGAAAGATAGAATAGCTCTAAAATATACACCTGGTCCTATTGATGTCAAAGGCAAAGATCCTAATGAATTTAGTGGGGTCAGACGGTCACTTTTGGTAGCCTGGGGGCAATTTTTTTCCAGTGCTGAACGTTTACTACTCAGGAGTAATGTCTCCAGTGCCTCAAAACACTCAATGCAGTTAATCTATAAAGTAAATATCTACTGATGAGTTCTGTCGTGGATTTAGAGGAGTCAAGTATTTAGTCTCTATGAAGAGTGATTTTAGCTGAAGAAATTCTGGTGATGGTCTCCACCAGTCCATGTAGGAAACAGCATCACTTAACTGGCAAAGAAAACTATGCTTACACAAAAGCATATGTACAGTGAAATGCTGGTGAATTCCTGTAGTTGTTGTTAGTTTGAAGATGATTAATAACCTTGAACTAAACTAAAAATAATTAAAAAGACATTACTCATCCTCAGAGAACGAGGTAATCAAAGGAGACTTTGCAACTGAGCAAAATCTGTCCTTCAAAAGAAATCTTTCCCCATCTTCCAGTGTTGATTAATGAGCAATACTGCTAGTCATTGCACTCAGTATAGTTGGTGTCCTTCCTTGGTTTTCCTGGGGGAAGAAAAGGCAGTAGGGAGAGCTGAATCACGAGTTTTCCTCACATTTTTTCTTAATGAACAACAATGTACAGCGCTGTTCTGGGACGCAGTACCAGGTAATGTCAGCACAGTCACTGGGGTGCATTATAAAGATTACGAAAGTTCCCAAGCTTTTATTCACAAACTGAAAGCATAAACTTACTATTAGGATGTGAAGATAATTGTGATGTCCAATGATTCCTCCTATTTTCAAAGTCTGCATTTGGTTTAATTAGTTAAATCTATAGTAAATACTTTCTCAGGATCATGTCTCCTCATTTCTATAGATACCACAGGATGGGGGACAAGCGACCCCAGAATGCATGATTCATGGCTGTAAAATTTAGGAATGGTTAACTGTGAACAGCACTGCAAAACATCAAATCCTTGTGGTATTTTGTGCTGTGCTACATTAGCCTTAAATCCAAACGAGCCTGCAACAGAAGGGAAGCTCATCTTGGAGAAGAAAATAGCTTCTGTGCTCCAGTTAGGTGATATAAAACTGAAAGGTCACAGAGATATTAAACTCAAATTTTTTTAACTAGTAAGAAATGAAGAAAACGTGAAGAGGTTCTCGGTTTCTCTTTGCAGATATTTTTGTGTAAGCAGTAATGTGGAGTGAAGCTGGTTACGGCTGTTTAATTCCAGAGAGATCTGTGAGCAAAGCACTTACAGTCGCTTTAACTCACAGCTACTGCCTTACTTTTGCTGAGCACTGCATACCTGCAACTCCCAGTGAACTATTACATATGGCTAATATCCTTACATGGCCTGGAGTCCTGCTTAGAAATACAGCAAGTTTTAAATGGGAGTGTTGAACATTTGCCTTTCTTGGGACCAGGATGTTTATGGCACCTGCATAGTACCAGGTGTAGGAGATGTTTATTTCACGTTATCTTACACCTTGAGATTGACTTCTAAATGAAATGTTAAGGCACAGGTAAGAGGAAAACTTTCTTGGGGTAAGAGCTTTGTGCTGCTCTCCCAGGAGGACCAGCAGAAGCTCTGGTGGAAACTCCTAAACATCATTTTACAAAGCACCTGAAAGTATATCATAAGGAAAACCCTGGTTGTGAATGAAGCAGTATTGCACGAAGAACAGTAAAGTTTATGTAAATATATTTCAAAGAAGCTCTATGATGAAATCCTTAATAACCAGCCCTGGATCCCCTCTCTTTGCATCACACCCTTATCACTCCGCTTTGCTTCAGCAAAAGCTATAGCAATACGAGATGTATCCGTTCATCCTGTCCTGTCCACTTCTAGCCAGCCATAACCTGCTAAATGTCACAGATGCATCATATACAACAGAGGTATCATGAATGCACTTGCGGGAGAAAAACCGCTTTGTACATCCACCATAACATCAGGGAGGCACTGGTACGGAAGATGGCTGCAGCCTCCTGTGCCAGTGAATTTCTCATTTTGCTGGTTGTTGTAGCTGTTATGGATTAGACTAGAAACAATCATATTAGAAGAGCTGAATTGGGATGATCTGCTGCTCCTTTGGGCTCTCACGCCCCTGCTGCACACGACCTGTCACAGCCATGTGAGCACTGTGGTACACTCGCACCAGCAGACACTGGGGCTCTGGCCGGCTTAGTCAAGGCCTTGAAGTTTTACTGTGTTTGCTAGGAATCTTCAGATGCCACTGACCCTGTAAGACAGAAAGTGGTGGCTTTCCTGTAGTGCATCTGAGTGACAACAGGAACGGAGAATTCGTGCACGAGTAGGCGTACGCCCAGGCTGGCATTTATTTAGCCAGACTGAGAAATAGCAGCCCCAAGGACATAACAGCCCTGGCTTTTGCACACAACAATCCTTAGTCCCCATAAACAGCTCTGCAGACTGGGGGAGATCAGCACACAGTGGGAGTACGTGACCAGATGCTACTTTATGGCAGACATTTCACACAGGAAGCACAAAGCCGTTGTGCCACCTTGTGGCTGCTAGATTTCAGCTGACACAGGGGGAAGACACCCCTCCTTCTGCTCCATAGGTACGCTCTTAGAATAAAAGCACTTCGCCTCCTGCAAGCAATGGGGACGTCAATCTATCACGTTCGGGTGGGTGTGAGTGCTCACCCAGAGTGTCTCCTTCAGGCACATTAAGGGGCCTGAGTCATCCTGAGAAGCACTTGGAAGAAAAAAACAGGTCTCCAAGGTGAGCAGGGCTAAGCACGAGCGCTGATTCCTCAGGCTCTGCCTGTGAGCCACATGGAAAATTGCCTCCTGGTTTGGGTACACGGTGTTCTAAGTGAGGTCCATGGCTGGCCATGGTGAGAAAAACATTTTCTTGTTCTCTACCAGTGCATTATGAAAACCCACTAAAAGCAGCTTTTTGCACCACAAAACCTTTTAAAAGGATCCTGTCAACACAAAAGCAAACACTGACAGCAGTTGCCTTTAAAAGTACTTGAGTCTTCAAACTCTGAAAGACATTTCTTAATTTTTTATGTTTTTTTTTTTTTAATTTTGCAGACTTGGTCTACTCTCAGGCTTCTGAGAAATGTTTTCTGTAATTGCATGAGTAAGAAAATGTATTGTGAGATTAATTCCCATAACAATTCTTTAAACAATTTGTAAACCTATTCTTCACAAAAAGGATATTCAAATACAGGGATCTTTGCCTCAGTAATGATATAAAATTGCTGTAGGGAGAATTTACTAGAGATATTGAGAGGAGTACGAGACCTATTAGTATGTGGTGCCCGTGGTCCGAGTCACATCACCAAGTGGTCACTACTCTCTGCTGTATTTTCTTCCTCTTCTCTTTTACCACTCATCCACATGTATCAGCATCTGGCACTGGATGGCAGGATGTACAAAGATGATTTCTCTGTCACAGATTTTTCTCCATTCTTGATGACATTTAAGAGGCAAGTTACCACACAGAAAGCAACGCGTCTGTCTCATATACTTCAAGTACAGTGCCACCATTGCTGTCTCTGGGAAAACATATGGATGGGCCATCACTTTCACCCTTTTCATCTCTCAGTGATTAGAGAAGTCATTTTTCTTAAAAAGGGGTGGGAACTTAGAGTTCTGTCTCCTGGAACTTCTCCCTTGGCTCTCATTCTGATCATCTCATTACCGTAAAACTTGTATAAGTGCTTCCTATAGAGCAATTTAAGCATAGGAATTTGCAAGTCAAAACAGCCAATTAGTTTATAAATTACCAGTCTTCCTTATTTTGGAGATTACTTACAGCTCTGGCCACTGCAGCATGCAGTTCAGAAAGAAAAAAACATAGATTATCTTGATGCTGGTACTACTGAGAAGGAATTGTGTGCTACAGCCGGGTTTTGTACTGAGGCAAACTAAGATTACAGTAGGAAGAGCCCATTGTTTTGGAATAATACCAACCCTCAGCTTATTTTGTATTTAAAAGGGGTTTTATTTGTTCATTCAATAGGAAGCATCAAAGATGTTAATAGCTAAAAATTAATCACTCCACACCAAAATATCCTGCTTCCATAAATAATCATGCAAGGGATAAAATCACGGGTCAGCTGTTGCTTTGCAAAGAGTTTTTAATCTCTAACAGCAAGGCAAGGCATAGTTCTCATCAATACTGTGGCAATCAGAGAGTAGTCAGCCTGGTTGGACAGATAGTAAAAATGAAATTTCAGATGTTCAGAACCAATTCAGTTGGTGAAGATTTTGGAGCTCAGACTGATGGCCAACCCTGACATCTGTCAATAACAGCTACTTTGCAATACTGTGCAGGATCAGATCCCAAAAGGGGTTTAATGTCTTGATGTAATATCGTGAACCCAGAGGCAATTATTGGAGAATATTCTTTTCTTAAGATACAGTTCTAAAAAAATGCAAAGTACATACTACAAAACTCAACTTGTGTTTTTGAATTTTTATTAGAATCAAAATAATGTCTCCAAGCAAACCTGCTTAATCTCAGTGTAAAGCAAACCCTGGAAAACTATACAAGCACTGCAACATCCTAACCACTGAAGAATATAAAGATCCGCATGGAATGTACTGCATCTGAGGAACATTAACTCCCGGATCATGTGGAAACAGCTAAAATAAGGACATGACTAATCTGGCCTCTTTAATGAAAAGAAACAAAATGGAAAATATCCACCTTCCAGGCCTCATCCTGTGCAGTGACCTGGAAAAAAACCTATCAGCACCAGCAATCAAGCTTCCCTGTATTATCTTCCCAGGGGGGTTGATTACACTGTCCTAAATGTGGGTGACTACTTGAGGTCCAAAATTCTTTACACTGTAGTTATTCCTCAGAAATCCAAACATAACTAGAAAAGCAGAAATATACAGTGGTGGCCAGTATACAATGTGGCATACAGTAACAACAATTCAGAATTACCAATCAGGAGGGGCAACAAAACAAGCATGCCAGCTCTGAAGTTTATAGTTTTCATGACATATTTTACAAAAAGAGTAGGAAATTATTTCCAAAATTAGAAAAGCACTGCAGTATCACATTTGCTTCTCCCTAATGGGCAACTTTTGTAGTTATTTCCAATGCAAAAAAAAAAAAAGGCACATCTTCTTGAAGTACCATTCACCAGAACACATTCTCATCTAATCTGTTTTTTAAGAAAAAGTTCTAGCCTAATCTTACACACAGGATTTGATCAAAGGAAGCTTGAAAAGTAAAATTCTGAAACCAGCAAAAGCCTTTAAGCATTCAAAATAGGTGATCTGTTTGGTACATTCACATTTCGAACTTCCATTACTTGAAAACAAGAAAAGACTAGCAACTATTCTTCCAGTATTAGCTGATTACACTGACAGAATGTTTCTCAATGTTCTCCCTACAATTTTACTCTTATTATGATCAAATCACAATGTACCAGCTAGTACAAGCAGTGTATTATGCCAGGCACTGTATGCACCTGTTTGAAAAGGCTCTCATCCAAAGGCTTCACAATCTGAACAGAGAGGAACACACAAGAATGAGTGACTGTAGGCACAAGAGACACTGCTTTCACTGTGATTACGCAGGAAAATCAGTCTCAAAGTGAGGGATCAACTCCATATCTCCAAGTCTGCTGTTCTGCCTCTTTCACTTCACAGTACCTGATTTTTATTTTTTTTTTTAATGGTTTAGGGGTTTGATAAGACTTGATCTCACTGGCAAATCCTAGCTAGAGATCAAAGGGGGTGTTTTCTGTTAAATGCAAGTCCAACATCTCTGCCTAAGCTTGTGCCTTCCACCTAACCTGCAGTATTAGTGTAGTGTTAACTACTTTGCTTGTGGTGTTCGCACTTGAAAGAGAGGTCAAATTGGATGGCCATTTTTTTCCCTTTAACTCTGACAAACAAGCATTCCTGCTGTTTGCACTCCTGAGGTGAATTCACATTCAGCACTATCATTTCCAATTCCTCAGCCTATTGAGTATTGTTGACGTTTTATTTCACAGTAGATAGAAGAGCATGAAGTGATTTTTTTACCTCTGAGCTTGTAAATCCTCTCCAAGGCTTTAATGAGGAAACAATTAAGTTATATAAGGAAACAACAGTAAAATTCGCATGTAAATTGCATATATTCTTATTTTTATAACTGCAGCAGAGGTCAGCTGGTATTAAAGATGATATGTACTTATCTATATTTCACTTTATATGCTAATTGCAAACACTTTCTTATTACACAGTCTGGAAAAAAATAACCTTCCATAAAAATGTGTTGAACCTTCATCTTAATCACATAAATTTAGCTGGAAACTGTTTTCAGGAACGATTAGCTAATGTTTATAAAGTACTTTAAGGATGAAAAGACTGTATACTCATGCATTTTATTGCATTCATAGTATTATTATAAGCTTAAACCTGAAGTGAATGTTTCTTCTCTTGAACTGAACTGAGAATCTGAACAGAGAAACTTTTTAGCAGTAGATATTTTTCTTCTCTTCTTCAGCTGCAGCCCTGAGGTGATTAAGTCATCCTGAATGCCACATGGAGAGAATGCCATTCAGTAAGCAGCGATTTTCTAGTTGGAAAGACCAAGGAAGTAATTTGTGGCCTTTTACATCTTTAATGCAGGACAGAGTTTAGTCATTTTGGACAGAGATATATTAGATGTGTCTGGGTGAGTAACCTGAGGGCAATTCATTAATTAGAGAGGACATGCAGCTGCATATGGGTAAAATTAAGAAGGAAACACATTTGCAGATACAAGAAGCATCAACAATTCCTTCTCAATATTTTGTTTATGCTGTCATAAAATCTTCATATTATTCTGCAAAATTATTATTTCTTTTGGTGATTCTACAGGTGCCTGAGTAAGTACAGGGAAATTAACTCCACACACCTGAAATTTGCTTTTATCCAGCTTCTCATAGTTAATGTCAGTTCTGCAGTGTATTGTGTTTTGGCCAAGACAAAAAAAAAGTGTGGTTAATTGACATGTGAAACTCAGTTTGGAAGCTGAATGGCCTTTCTCATGAGTAGCTGTACCCAGAGAACAGGTGGTAAGTTGTAAGCAAAATAAAAGATGAGGCTCAGCAGAGAGAGAGATCAGGAAATTAAATAACTTCGATGAAGCTGTAAATATCTGGTGCTGTCTCTCAATTTGCAAATTTCTGATGAATAAGAATGCTTACAGAAATCTTATTTAACCAATACTGCCGAAATAATGAATGTCATTATACAAGTGACCATTTCCCTGTTCTCCCAAGAAAATGATTGTTTAGAGACTACAATCTGGGGCAGTTTGAAATCAGCTGTCCATAAACATGATGGAAGAGAAGGAAGGGTTGACAGTGCAGTACATTCTCATTTAAAAGTTTTGTCTCTATGCACTGTGCTTCAAAGATCAGACATATCATTTCCATTTGCACTTAATTGCATTACTGACAGAAGATACTGAGAGAGGAGCAAAGAAAACAACTATGCAAACAGAATTGTAAAATACTCTGTTTAACATGAGAATTGAGCATATGAATATACCCCTCCACATGTTTTACAAATGAAGAGGTCGCAGTTCTCACATTTAGACCACCTGGAATCTGTGTTGAGGTTCTAAAATATTAAAAAGAAAACAAATTAATATGCTGATTTTTTCTACTGATATTTTGTGCCTTGAAACTTTAGCCAAAGTGTATGGACTAAAAAGAATACAGCAAAGTCCTTAGACAGCAGATGCAGCAAGTGAAGTAGTTTTCTTTGTAGGCAAAGAGAGGAATGTAGCTTGGTGCTAAAGTGATCAGAAGCATCTCTGGTTGAGGTACTTTTTCAGTACCCCACCAGCTCAACTTTCAATTCCTATACCTCCCCAACCAAAAACATTTGCAGTTAAGACTGATGATGAAAGATAGAAAGGCAAATAGTGAGACTGATAGCAACACTGGGAAGGAACCACAACTGAAGGGTAGGTGTTTTTAAAGGTCAGGCTCAGGGGTGTTGCCAGAGTTGGAGTTTACACAATAGACTCATTTGCCATGTCTAACGAAAGGTTAACGTTATTCATTTCTGTATCAGAAATCAGTCAGAAGGCATACAAGCGCAAACTGTCAGTTCCAGGTGATTCCCCTTGTAGGGGAATAGATTTTTTTTTAATGGAATTTAGGACTTATTTTGACTGTGTTTAATTTAACATTATAATTCATCTTTCATTCAGGACTATACATTGTTTTTAGGACTCTGATGTCAAAGAAATGCACATATAAATAGACTCTCAGAAACATCCTTTTCCCACCTGGACATCAGAAGAAGTACCCAGATTTTCATTGACTTGGAATCGGGTACTGGATTTATTTGAAGATCTGGACTAAAGTACTGGATTTTTAAGGTCTTGAAAATCATTACCTTTTTGCAGGTAGTTACTGAACCCTTTTAATAATCTATCTCTTATTAAGTATTTGAAAACTGATAAGTTCAATGACATACAGAAGAAAGAGTAAGTCAGAAAAGATAAATTATGTCAGAAAAGATAAATTATAACACGATTAGAGAAATAATTTGTCATCAGCATGTGCTGAAAAGCTCTGAGACTTACTTAAGCATCTGAATTGTCAGAAGTTAGCAAGTTAGCATTCCTTTTTTTTTACTGTTTTATCTTAATTTCAGAGTAAAAGCCTATAAATCAAGACAGTTAATATTAGAATGGAAGCTACATATTAAAAAAAGGATGTAAAGAATCATAAAACAAAACTGCCTAAATGGAAATATAACACTATTAACAAATGGCTTCTGTATATGTCTGATGAGAAAGGGCACAAGAGAATTACTTATGTAATTGTGCACATACTTATAGGAAAATAGATGCTTGCGAACTCTAAGACAGAACACCAAGTATAAAATTGTTCAGCTACTGTAGTTACTTTGCTACAGTTTGGATGGACCTCAGGTTGCCAATTTTGAACATGTCAGAGTGATAAATAAAATTCTTAGCAGAAAGTAAAACTGTGATAGCTTAAAAGAGGAATTCCTTGAGGAAATCTGAGAGGCAGAACAGATGTTCCATTTTTCAGAAAAAATGTGTTCAGCAAAATCACGTATCCACTGTTGTTTAGTTGAAGAACTATCCATCCTCCATTTTCACAAGGTGAAGGAGACACTTATTTCCTGATGGAAGGGAGTTAATGGTTACTCCTTCTTTTTCAATAAGTATTTCATTATACAACTACAAAGAGCGACAGATGAAACCTCCAAACGCAAGCTAATAGTCCAAAGCTTAATGGTTCTTTACAAAGTGAAGGACACATGACAGTTCTTTCCCATATTTGCTTAAAATGATTAAGCACCATCATTCCAGGAAAAAAAAAATTCTTATTCTGGTAAATTACTGTTGTGACATCAGGGAAAAAATAGACATCTTTGCAGATTTGTGGTAGGCAAGATATTTGTTTTCAAGTAAATGTAAACAAGAAGCTTGGAGTTTAGACAATTCCCAGTTCATTTCAAATAACAGGCAGAGATGAGAACGAAAACAGTAATTGTCAGCTGACAGTATACTGAGTCTCACCTTGCTCTGCAACTTTGGAAAACTTAGAACCAAGTTTTGAGAGAGGCTCTGCTTTCACTCAGGGGACTGTATCCCTGTAGTCATGAGTGACTTTCTCCAGTCCCCACTTTGTAAGGGGGGCTTTGTTTTTCATACTCACAGCAGTGGGCAGGAGGAATTGCAGCTCTGCTCTTGGCAGTTCTGATCCACGTTTCTCAACACTTTTTGTTTCACACCAGAAAGGAGAATGTACTTAGAATCATAGAATGGCTTGTGTTGGAATGGATATTAAAGATCATTTGGTTCCAACCTCCCTGCCATGGACAGGGACATTTTTCAGCTAGGTTGCTCAAAGCCTCATCCAACCTGGTCTTGAGCACCTTCAGGGATGGGGCATCCACAGCTTCTCTGAGCAACCTGTGCCAATGCCTCACCACCCTTACAGTAAAAAAAAAAGTCTTCCTAATAACTCAGTTGTCTAGTTTCACTTTTTCAGTATCATTTAGACAAATACTGAATGAAATAAGTTATGAGTTGTCCCAACTTCAATTTGTTTGCTGAAAGAAACAGATAAGCTCCTGGATTTAGTTTGAAGATGTTCAGGAACATAAAACTTGTTGTTGCATTGTCATGGCTTGTCCCAAAGATGCTGGCAAAACCTTGAAGGAAATCTGACACCATCTAAAAATTATCCAGGCAACAGAAAAAATGTGATGGAATTCACTCCTTACTACCTAAAGAAATCCTCATTTAGCATTAATTTCAGCAGTTTTTCATACAAAGACATGTGGAGGACACAACATCTGAGCAGCTCACAGACAATTTTGAGATGAATGTAAGTGTCCCGCCTGCAGGTGAGCTTGGGACATACTGTGCCGAGCCACTTGCAACTGTTGCTCCAGTGTCTTACATGCTACTGAAACGTGACCCATCTCAGACAAAATATGGCTATAAAGATATTTTACCAACATGACATTTTTCAGCCTTCCTTGTCTTGTGACATAGCTTTTGAACAAGTCTCCCTCATGTTTTTCGAAATTGGACTGACACATTGTTAACTCTGCACTGAAATGGACCACATTTCCTCTCCACAGAAATCGAGTTCTTTGCCTCACAAAGCATAGGTAAAAAGAGTACACTAGTCATGACACTTGCAACAAAGGATTGCATCAACTACTTAATCTCAAGAGCCTTATGGTCAGCCCCCTATATCCACCAGATTTTAGCCACAGAAGTGTGACTAGTTGTGAAGGATGGAGTGGTGGGGGAGCTTGAAAATTCATGTAGTGCCACAGCCCTGAGACTCCAGTAACCCTACCCATCCTGAACTCCCCCAAGGACTCCCCTTACTCTGCTAACAGACTAGGACTCCATGTCAGTCCTACATGGCTGTCAATCCTCCAGGGCCTCCAACCCCTGCCCCTGCAATACCAAAGCAGGGACAGTCTCCAGCTTCCCAAAGCCCTGCCTGGCCATGGGCCCTGCCATGCTGGGCCCACCACCATGCCCAAATCCCAGCCTGGTCTTAATCTGACCACATCCCCAGACAGGTGCCCAATATCTGGGGCTGGAGCTGCCCCAGTGCCTCCCAGATGCCCTGCTCCTGGCTCAGGTGGTGGAATGGGCCTATCTACTAGGATCTGCCCCAATGAACCCTGAGAGGAGTTCCCATAGTCCATGAGAAGCCCCTGGTACCTTCAGTGTCCTGACAAGAAGGGAGATAGAAGAGTGAAGACAGATGAGTTGGGATTTCCAACACATGCAAATCCCATTGGATTTTCCAACGGTTTTGTCTGAAGAAAGCTGGAATACATCCCCAATATGAATGCTTTTGAAGTGTCTCTGTGCTGCTGTTTCAGACGCATGTGCCATGGCAGCAGCACATCTGCTGCAGCTGGAGACCCTTCAAGTCCAGTTCTGCTTCTCCACCCTTCCCATTTCTCCTGAGCAAGGTGATTTTGATTTTTTTCTGATATCAGCAAGTTTTCTTGAACAATCTGTTTGGTTAAAATTAAACACGGGCATCCCAAGGTTACAGCAGGAGTGACAAGAAGCTGTGGTTGCTTCTGCAAGTGCTGATGCCTGCCCTGGCTGACAAGCCCTTCATGGTGGTGCTGGCACTGGGCAAGTGTCAGTGTAAGGTGATCACAGAGCCTTGTTTCTGCACTTACTGACTTTCCCAAGCTGCAATCACAGGCAGAGTATGGGGCAAGTTGTGAACTGCAGTTTGGTGAAACAAGAGTGCTGTTGACAAGTTGAAAAGCAATCAACAAGACATAATTCTGATTTTCAGCAAATATTAGCTATGTTAAATATGTGGGGGACTTTCTAACTAGAAAGACAATGAGTCTTGGGACCAAGGAGCAGAGAAATACAAAAGGACCTCCTTTATTCAGAGCATTTACGAATAATTTGATAAACATCTTTGCCAGTGACCTAGATATACTTGATGCTTTTCACCATGGAATTAGATTAGATAACTTATTGAGGTCCTTAACACATCAGATTTCTCTGATTTCTATTTCTACAACTGCTAAGATGCTAAGAGCAAGGTATTTTTGCACTATAGAGCTATGAACAGTATCTTGTCCATATTTCTTACACAGTAACTACATTTATATTCTGAAACATGAAACCCCAGTGGCAGTCTGAATACAAAAAGGAAACAAAAATTTATTTTGCTTCTGCCACTCCTAAAAGAAGGATTGGTTTTGATACCTTTGCATTAAAACAAAACTGTGAAAACCAGAAAATTTTGCCAATGCTTACCTGCAGAAAAAGAAATTAAATCCAGAGCAAGAGATTGACTTATTCTTCCATTTAAAAGAAAAATAAAATTAAGAAGAAATCATCTCTTCTGAAAGTGCTAATCCCTGTGGCATTATAATAGCTAAAAAATATCTTCTTCACATTCTCTATGCAAATAATATTTATCCACTTTTAGATAATGACATTTGGGTAGAGAAGAATAGATTTCATGTGGGAATGCTTTTATGTCATATGTGGCATTCAGCTCCTGAAAACAGAAATTGATCTATGGGGGTCAAATCTACTTAAACTGTGTTTAATATTACCAGAAATTAGTCCCTCAATAGTCTCTTTCAGGCAAAATATCAATAATCATTTGGCTTCTTTTGCATACACACGTAATACATGCAATATTGCTGTTACTTTGCAGTGTTTGTGTTTAGCATTTTTCCTATTTTTGGATTCACAGTTTTGTTGGTGTTAATAGGTACAAGCCCAAAAAATGAATTTTCATCAAGATTAGTACAATCTACATGGGCCCAAGCCTTCAGTTTTAGGAGTATTTATGCTACATTGCCAATGGGTCTCTTGTGAGAAATACTCTGTAGAAATTTCACTGTGCTTGTGATAGCTGTTTGCTATGTGTTTGAAAGGAACTACCAGATGTGTGTGTAATTAAACTGTTTAAAGAATAACCAACAGAAAATGGCAGCTGTCAAAATCTAGACTCTCCCCTACTGTAAGACAAAGGTCTAGTGAAAAAAAGGAATTTATTGCAGAAACACTAATAGTGGACAGTAATAGCAGTCTGCTGAGATGTAAGTTTGATAATAAGCTCTGAATTTCTAGGAGCACTCTGGCTTTTGCTTGTACAGACATTGTTGATACCATAAAGTTTCCTTATGAAAACTGTTCTGCTTAGAATACTTGTGCAAAAACACCTACACTCCCATGTTTGAGGTGTTTGCAGTGCAGGACACTTGGACTGAAGTCCTAGGAGTTGTAGCAACTAGAGTGGGAGATGTAAAAGCATAAAAACTGTTGTGTTGTCTCAGACCAGTGGCCCATCAAACTTGCTTGCCTACCTCCAAGAGTAGCTGCTATCAAATGCTTAGGAAAGAATACAAGAACAGGGCATGCCTATATCCATAGTTTCTCCTCGTGCACTTACAGCTTCTGGATGTCTGTGGCTTAAGGAATTACTGAGATATTAAGTGTTCTTAATTCTGATGTTCTGTCCTTATTTGACTTTTCCCTATGAATGTACCTAAACACATTTTGAACTGGTTTATAGTTTTGAATTGCATTAGGTGTGTGAAACAAGTTTCACAGCTTATTTGGGAGTTGTGCCTAAACAAATGCTTATTCTGGATTGTACCCCACCCCTCTTTCCATCTTATTTTATAGGCACCTCTAGTGTGATTAGAATTCGAAAGTTCAAGAGTTTTCATAAACCAGAAGTTCTACCCCTTTCATCCCTTTGCAGTGATGCACTGGTATACAGGCAAACACAAAATTGTCCTCTGTGGATGACAACTAAATTCTTAATAATCTGTATATTATTGGTATTGTGGACTTGCCTGTTAAATATAACCAGAGCCCATGGTGCAGCCTGGAGACCAAGTACTGCAAAAGCTGGTGCCAAGCTCCCTGTAGGGGCCTGAAGATCAACATGCTCAGAACTGATTGCCAAGCAGGTTTAACTTAAACTACGCTTTTGCTACTGAGGCAGATGGAAAGTAACAGAGCAGATAACATCCAGGCTTTTCACTCTGATCGTGGCTACAGCCCTCTTACCAGGCAAAGGGAGAGATAACCTAATTGTTTTATCAGTCTTATTATTCTCAATTAACACAGTGTCAGCAATACCTGTTTATAAGCAACATTCAGTCAATATTGTAGCTTTTAATATTTATATGTAAATATTTGCAAAATATTAATTTACACATTATTGCTGTGAAAAAAGAGACTATTGTTATTCTACTTAAATTCCATACAATATTCACCTTTGATATTTCTCTTAGATCTGAACAGCTGTGCAGAACAGAAACAAAGTGCTGTTATTTACATTAGCAGATACTGTAGCAGTGTAGAAAACTGAAGTAAAATATCCTGAATCCAGGAAAACATCTATATTTTGTATTTTGAACAAATGTGGCAACATAGCTGCAAAACTACTTCCCTGCCTAGAATGAAGCTGGGTTTGCACTGAGGTGATCAGCTGCAGCATGAATATCTAAATTGCAGTGGTTGTAACACCATTTTACATGATGTTTCTCCAGCCACTTTGCCAATCATATGACCAAAGTACAAAATCTGTCACCTTGGTAAGCAGGCATAGATTTTGTATTTAAGTCACAAGCAACAATTTCCAGTGGAACCAAGAGCAAACACTTGATAGTCTTTGTTTCAAGGGCTTTTTTATTTAAACAACATGTTTGCAAATGCAACATGGGTTTTGAGCATCTTATTTTCATCTATCCTTAGAGCTTGATGGAGAAAGCTGAGAAAGGAACAATTTCATTGTTACAGAGACTATTCCACTTCACAAAGAAAATTGCATACCAAAACATATTATTCATTCTATACAAACAGAGCCAGGAAGAAGAAGGGAAGAAAGTAGTCTGGACTATCAATGTTTGCTGGTTTTACTTCCCTCCTCTGTTCAGTCCTGGACCAGCCAGCAGCAGCAATGGCAAAGAGCTGCATCTCAGTGTTTACATCAGAGCAATATATTGTGCCTATTCAGTGCTGATGAGTTTGTCACCCTGCAGCACACAGAGGTGTCTCTGAGGCACAGGAATTCCCATCTCACAACTTATAAGGACTCCTTGGAAGGCCTAGGGTCAGTGTAGATGTACACACTGTTGAACAGTTCAAAAAGTCTTTCAGATGCATTAGGCCATGTATTTCAATGCTAGTGCTGGCTAGAAAAAAAGACCACAGCCTAGAGAACCTGGAATGAAACTAAAGGAAAGCCTTTAGGCCACAGCTCATCCTCTGCTGGAGCCCCTAACACAGCAACATTTCAGAAGAGTTAGATTTTGCATTGTATGGGTCTTTCTCTTATGTCAGCTATTCACAGCTGTTTCAGAAACTGAGAGGGCAAATACAACAGAGATTTAAAATAATCAAAGAGCCCAGGACAAGCTGGGATCTATGATGTGGCTGAGGAGCAGCCTTGCTGAAAGGGACTTGAAGGTTATGATGCAGTACAAGCTGAACATGAGTCAGCAGTGTGCTGATGCAAAACCAAAGGCAAATTGGATCCTGGGCTGCATCCACAGGAACACTGCTAGCAGAGACAGAGACATGATCATCCCACTTGGCACAGATCAGGCCAGTTCTGGAGTACTGTGTTCAGTTCTGGTCCCCACAATTCATGAAAGACATGGACAGACTGGAGAGGGTCCAAAGCAGAGCCACAAAGATGATCAAAGCACTGGTCAACTTGTCCCATGAGGAAAGACTGAAAGAGTTAGATCTTTTCTCCCCAGAGACAGGGAGGCTTAGGGGAAGCTTCAACACAGTACCCCGGTGCTTAAAGGGCAGCTACAAAGAGGACAGAAGCTTTCTCTTCAGAAGGAGCCACACGGAGAAAGCAAAGGGCAATGAGTACCAGATGCACTAAGAGAGGTTTCATCTTGATATAAGGACATTTTTTACAGTGAGAGCGATCAATCACTGGAATAACTTTCCCAGGGATGCAGTAGAATCTCCATCAGCAGAGATTTTCAAGATGCTATTGGACAGGGTGCTGGATAATCTCACCTAGATTTCCTTTCTCCCTAAAGGTTGGACCAGATGACCTTTTGAGGTCCTTTCTAACCTGGGCTGCTCTGTGATTCTATGATTTAAATCAGGACAGGCTTACCCTGCACAAAAGGCTACAGCAAGCTCCAAGGAGATTAGAAGGACCAGCCCGTGTTCATGTCATTTTCCCAGTCTTGCTTCAGGAGGAGATATTGCCAGAGATGCTCTGGTTCCCACATGTGTAATTTGCATCCAGTTACAGAAGGGTTGCTGTCCCCTGCAGCAGTGTGTGCAGAGCTGTTACAAGCTGTATACTGCTGGGACAGGTATTAATTGTTTCAGTTTTCAAGGAAGGGAACAAAATTTAGCTCCGAAAGACAAATGAGAGTTGGTTTATAGAGCTTGTAGGGAAAATGTTGGGATAGAGAATTCACTTTCATTACCACTGATACATTTGCAAACCATCATAATTTTCTCCAAAACTTAATTCAGCAAAGAAGAAAGAAGAGAGAAATTGTGAAAATTTTGCAAAAGGCCCTTTTGCCACTTGAGGAAACATACTGAGATTTGGATTTTTTCCTTTTTTATTTTTTCTTCTTTTTTTTTTTTAAAAAAAAAAAGGGATTGTTCATTTAATTTTGTATTTTACTATAAAAAATAAAATATTCACACCTCAAAATGAAATACCCAGGTCGATCTGACACTAATCCTTTATGAAATACCTTCTGCACAGAATTTGTGAAGCTACAGGTGCAATTGCTAATGAGGACAAGTGGCCAGTCTTTTGCCAAATGGAATTTCCATCTTCTTCAAGGCTGTAATAATAAACTGTGGCTTCATGGGGTCTGGAAGGTTAAGATTTCTCTCACTGCACACTTGCAAGAATCAGATTATTTCACTATAGGTAAAAACAGGTTAGAGACAAACAGTTACTATGCGGACTCATTACCAGACTGCCTGGCCTGAGACATCTTCCACTGCATGGTTTCTGTAGCCAGATTTTGTTACCCATTCTAGAATTTACTGCTGCTGTTGTTCCCAGCTCACCGAGCACCAACACACATCATTTCTGTGCTCTCTCACAAGGTTTTTACTAGCACAACATAGCAGCACAGTGTGGTGCTAAGTTTAGTATTGCACCCATCCTTTCATTACTGTTATCACATCTCCCATTGCGCCATCACAATCCACTTATTTTTCTCATTCACCTGGTTCTATTTTGTCTTATAGCTGATAATCTTAGAGGCTAGTACTGTCATTTTCTATGGGTATCTGAATTGCAGCTACCACAGCAAAAGACCATACCAGCTGAGAAACGCTCTTATAAAATTGTGTAATAATTGTAATTATCATGCGACAGATACCTATTACTATTCATAAAAACGTCTAAAACAATGTTGTCTTTTTGCTTCCCTGTCAGTGAAAAGAAAACTAAACCCTTGGGAGACAGTTAAGTCTGATTACTCTCCTTCTCACCCTTAGCTGTTTTAGTCACCTAAGACTGTGCTCTGCACGCTCTGTGATTTTGCTTTTTG
The DNA here is from genome assembly GCA_033556795.1 of Tapera naevia. NCBI lineage: Eukaryota > Metazoa > Chordata > Aves > Cuculiformes > Neomorphidae > Tapera > Tapera naevia. Next base: position 13,157,848 of record JAUMJJ010000022.1, read on the forward strand.
ACCACAAGATGTCCCCTGCAAACCATGGAAATAGCAAAGGGCTGTGCAGACAATCCGTAGACATTCACAGAGAGAGATATATAAATACCCTGTGTGTAATAAGAGACCAAAAGACTGACAGACACAAGGTGCTGAGAAACAGCTGTGAAATACAATGTGCACAGAAAGAAGAACTTCCTTGAACTGCAGCATTTCCAGGATAGACAGAAGTTTCAAGAACAAATTGGTTTGTGCAAAAATAGCAAGTATAGGACATTTCTTTCAGCACAGCTATTTTTAAGCCTGTCCAATACTGGTTATAGTCTTGGTCCACAGCAGAGCAGCTGTGTGCGTACCCTGCATTCATTGTTTCCTTTCATGTCCAGTGAGGCCCTCAACATGTAGCCAATGTTTTAGTTGATGCGTTTCATCATCTGTACTCTAATGTCACATTAAAGAGTAGAGCTGCCCTTACACTGTTCTGTTTCTAGTGTAGATTCTCCTTTAAGGAATGTAATTGGCCATAACTTGTAAAGTAATTGGATTGTCCACTTTGAAGGTAGAGCGAGTCAGGATGCTTGAGAGATGCTTGCTTAAAAAAGAATGGGGAGGGGGAAAAAAAACCCTGTATTTAGAAATTCAGCACATTTATTTAAAAAAAAAAATATTGATTTTTTTTCAGCTTGAACTTTGGAGGACCTTTAAAAGAAACTGCTTTGGTCTATAGAGGTCTTCTGACAAGATGTATTTTTTGTCCTCATGGATTATCTTTTGTTAGAAGAAACTCATACTGAAATGCATTCTTAAAACTGAAAGTGTCTGTTATGTTAAATCATATACTCTTTCAAGTGTGTCATTTAATTGATCTTTATAATTTATAATTACAGCTTGTAAGGCACAGAGGCATGCCAAAAAAAATAATATTAATTGCATCATTCAGATTGACAGGAGAACCCCTGTGATTTAAGCAAATCATAATAATGTAGGCAGGGAGGAAACCCTACTCTTGCGATTACTGGTAATGTACCAGAACAAGAGACCTGCATAGATTTCTGAATCAGGCTTCCCACCTGAAATCAGCATCAAGGCGGTTGTTGCAGTACTTCTCCAGGCAAAAACCTCTTCAGGGAAGAAGTCTTCTGGAATAAGCAGATATTGGGACTCATGGCCTGCAGTGTAACTTCCAAAGGCTGTGCTTAAAAATAGAGTCACTACAGACAGACAGGAAGCTGGAGTATTCCCCTTCTTTCACAACCATGTAATCCAGTTTTAGAGCACCTACCTATCCCTGAAATAGGCTGCTTCTTACTTCACTTTTAAAGTTGTCAAAAGGCTCCCTCTCTCTTATGAGTTTGTTTGCTATTTAGCTCTACAAGGACAAGCATGCGTGACATATGTGACAGTACATTTGAAGGCAAAAGTGCCTGTTGCAGTGAGTAGCGTAACCTTGTAACTTCCCAAGTTACATTCCTTTTTATTAAAGGGTATGCTCTCCTTAACAGCATTTTCTCTCACAAGCAGTTCCATTGAAGTCAGTGAGACTGCTTTACAGACTGCAGGATTCACACCCTGCTGAGTATAAGCTGTTACCCAAAAAAAAAAAGTCCTGCTGGCTTTTGAGTGATACTTGGGACTGTTCTGAGGTGTAATACATAAGCTGATTTTTGACCTTCATGTGAAATTGAATATACATCTCCAAAGTATACTACTAAATATTAAAGCATGAAAGAACCCCTCTGAGCACTTTTGTCAATTTCTGTTCTTGAGATATTGATTCAAAAATGTTGAAGGATTTTCTATAAATACTAACCCAAGTTAGCCACAAGATTTGTTGTGTAAGTGCACAGGCTACTGCATTCCTCTATGCAACGTGCCTTATGCAATTTATTATTTGTGTATGGTGCTTCTTACCCACTATGGATCATTGTTAAAAGGAGATGTAACACAAAATACTTAGAAAGATGCGTGAACATGTTTTAATTTCAAATTAACTGTGGAAAATGTGTAAATAAATTCCTAATTACCACTGACTAACTTCTGTGATGTGAACTAGAGGACATGATGAGAATTTAACTGAGTAGTAGACACTGCCTTTTCTAAAATTGGTAGACTTGAACTGAAGCACTCTGATTTTCTCACATCTTCCCATAGTGATGCTTCAATTCCTCAGTTTTCTTAGAGCACATACAATTCACTACGTGTGTGTATGTGCATTTCCTGTACAGGACGTTGAGAACACTGATTAATGTTTGATTTGCATACTTTTTATACAGGTGTGTTTGTTTTTCCTTCTGATCTTAGCCAACAAACCTGTCATCTGACTTAAACACTGGTGTCACATATTGGTGGAGTCAAAAAATACTTTCACTCAAAACTCTAGCTTTAAACTCACCAAAACTAGCTTTCTGAACCTGGTCTCTTCTTTCCTTCCCCAAAAATACAATTGCTAAGCTGTGGTTAACAGATCTCTGTCTCCCTTGTCAGAGTTGATATAAAAAGAAGCAAACACTAGCCAAAACAAACTAATCTAATACTTCTCTTCATCTTAGCATCTACACTTACCAGATTCAGCAAGAAACCAAACTCTTCTGTACCAAAGTAGCAAGAAATTAAGCTTTGCTGTACTTAACCTCAAATGTAACTGTAGAACTAAGAGTAAACCATTCCTTTGCTTGAAAACAGCTGCTGCACTTAACCTGAAGTAAACTACTTTATCCCTCAGTGTCCTAATCCTTACAATTAACCATCATCCAGAAACTCTTAATTGACTCTGAATGAGCTATAAATTATTTGCCAGCACAGATCATGTTTTTTCCTGTACATCTTGCAGAATTCAGCAGTAAACTGAACTCTTCAGTTCCTGTTTTCCTGAACCCAAACCTAATCTAAAATCCTCAGTAGAAGACTAACTTTTTTTTCTATCCCAGAATAGATCAAGCTACCTGACTTTTGTTACCCTGAACTTAAACTCAACCTACCCTTGCTTCATTCCTCATTAATGTCCTACAGGTCTTAGAGGATCCCGAATTATGCTGAATCATTCAGATCCCTGTGTATTAAACTGTAACATTTACTCAAACTCAACCACAGTGTTTACATATATCCTACCAACCCCTTCCAACACCAGCCAAAACAGTGAGCTACTTTCTCCTATCAGGCTCAGTCCACAGCTTAACCCTGTGTGTTTCTTGGATCCAGCAGTCTTCTGAATCTTCAGGCTTCTTAAGCCCTGGGTTAGGGCCAAACCCTAACCCTAGCTTTAATCAGAGCCCAGAGTTTAATCTGCAGTTGTGCATCTCCATCCTCTGATACCTTTCTGGATCAACCCTTTCCATCTGAATCTCTAGCTGCAACTCCAGCTTTCACTGCAAGGACTCGCATCCTATTCTATCTTCTTACCCTGAAATATCTCATGCCAGCAGTAGTCCCCATTCCAGCTTTAATGTTCTTGCAGTAATGCACAATAAACACAGATTTTCATGCCATCTTTTTCAAAACCCGAATCTTTTCCCCAAGCCTAGCATTAGGCTCAGAACTGAGCCTTCTCAGTTCATCCTGCCACCCTCAGCCATTGTCCCACTTCTATGACAGCAAGGAATGAAGAAATTCACCAAAAACATCCATGAAAAGAAGGGCTGATGTTATTGTGGGAAAGGACAATTCTTATATGTAAGGAGTTGGTGATCTAGGGTCCATGATGCAGCCAGGATTACGATTAGAGCTAAAGTTCACCAGCAATGATGAGACCAATGAGTCACATTCATTCCTAGTCACTGGAAGGTGCGTGGTGCTAGGTAAGAGCTTCTGTTGGGAGGGATGAGTGATGCATGCAAGATCTGGGAAGGCTGTATCTCACAGAGGATGATTAATATTCAAGTTAGGGTTTCAGAAGGAATGAGCTGAGAAGCAGTTTTGCAATGCCTGGAGAACAAATGGGGATCTATGGATAATGTTTAAGCTGGAAGGAGGGACAAGATGTTTGTAGGTCACCTGTAAATGAAGATCAGAGTTTCTTTGTGGATTTTTCAAGGCCAGAAGGCTTTTGAAGAAGAGTGCCATGGCTAGAGTGAGTTTGTTTAAGACAAGCAGGGAGAAATAAAGGGCATTTTGTTGAAATTCTAGGACTGGGATCATGGATTCTAGTTGGAAAGGACAGAATGTTTTTGCTTCCTGCATTTCACAAGCCCAGTACATCCTAAAGTCAACTTCTTTTTAAAGCTAGGGTTGGACATGTTTGGAGTATGGGATGAGGAGCTGGTGCCAGGGATGGGGGTGAAGTTGTATCCGATAGAGATATTCAGGATTATAAAGAAGAGGATCAATACTAGGAGTTGAAAATGGCTTTCCATTATTTGTTAGCCATGTGGGAACTGTTTTAGGTAGTTGAATCTGCTTGTAGATCTTCGGTTTTCAGCAGCAGCTTTTGTTAAATGAGACTGGATCTGTTCTTTTCCCCAAGGGAGACAATCGGCTGAAGTCATGCAGAGACACGAGGCATGGCTACAGGGGCAAATTCTGGATACATGAGCTTGAAAGAAACTCAGATTACAGAGGACTAGGTAACATGCCAGAATTTCAGCAGGGAGGTAACCTCTGCTGCAGGCGCCCAGGGAAATGGGCAGGCTGGTTCAAGTACAAGGCACTGAATGGGATCACAGCTGAAGTGCTCAGAGTGATATAATTAACTTGAAAGAGGGATGAAGCTGCATAAACTTCACATCCATACTTGCTCTAGAGAAGTAAGCTCTCATGATTGAAGCATGATAAAAGGAGCCCTTCTGAGTTTGGCGGCACAAAGCGATATGCGTTTCCTGTATATGAAGAAGCTTGTTGCCCATACACTGCATGTGCTTGCATGCCCTGTGGAAAGACATAACAAAATTATAATGTCAGCAGCCATGAGAGTACTTGACCTGTTTCTTTCCCTTTGTGATAGCCCACAGAGCCCAGAGGCAGCCAGGTCATGTGAGCCACCTGCTCCGGAGACCTGAAACCATAGCTGTTCCTCCTGGGTCAGCCAGCACCAAGCTTACCACTGTTCTGCCAGAAATACATGAAGTACAGCATATGGGAGAAGTACAAATATCCAAAAGAGACATTAAAACAGGGCTCGTATTCTCATCTGGAGTAAAATACCATATTACTGACTGCAGAAACCTATACAATCTGGGAATAGTAAAGGGCCCTTTAAAGCACAGAGCAAAAGCACAATAAAGAAGCAAGTAAAACCACAAATTTTAAGCATTGTATTGTTCACTGTGGAATTTCAGAAAGTGCAGAAGTGCTGTCACAGGTAAGGCAACCTTAGTATTGGACCAGGACTGCTTAAGTGTGACTTTTAGAGCAGCTTCTTGAACTCTGTTACTTCAACCAGAGGTGTATTTCACCGCTCAGTAAGACATGCTGGCAGTGCCAGAACATGTTCAGACATAAAAATGCAAATCAACTCACCTCATTAAATTCTACATAGAGGATTAAATGCTGTGTAACAGTTACTTGTTTATTTTTATATTAATTAACCCTTTGCAGAGAGAAAGACAATTTTTTCCAGCTCTCTAGTCAACATCAGCGCAGGCAGTGGACTAATTTTTTGCTCTGAGAAAGAATAGCTCTGCTGTGGCCCATAAAAAGCAGCTACTGCTCACATGGGAGCTTAATGCATCTGAATACTTCATGTGTTAAAATTATGCGAGTTTTTTTCAGTATCATTTCTTTAAAATTTACTTGTGGAAAGTGATATTTTCATAAATACATTGCTACTTTTGGGGCACTTTTACCATTTCATGAGAGATTGTCTCTGCTTATGAAGTACATGATGAATCGTATTTCCATCATTTTACCTGAGGCAGAAACTCCCTGTGTTCACACTAACAGTGAAAAAAAAAAATAAAATAAGGGTTTGAGGCTTTTTTGCAGGAAACTTAATTTACTCTAAATATTTTTTCTTTAGTAAATAGACAATATACCACTCTCTCTCTGCGAGCCCCCATACTGCAGAGCGGGAGATGGACATAGAATCATAGAATCATAAGGTTCAAAAAGACCTCTGAGATCATCAGGTCCAACTGTACCTGCCCCATTCCTAAACCATATCCCTAAGAAACTCATTGACCCACCCTTTAAACACCTCCAGGGATGGTGATTCAACCACCTCCCTGGGCAGCCTGTTCCAATGCCTGACCACCCTTTCAGTGAAGAAATTTTTCCTGATGTCCAGTCTAAACCTGCCCTGGTGCAACTTATGGACATTTTCTCTCATCCTATCACTTGTCACTTGTGAGAAGAGACCGGCACCCACCTCACTACAACCTCCTTTCAGGTAGTTGTAGACAATGATGAGGACTCCCCTCAGCCTCCTCTTCTCTAGGCTGAACAACCCCAGTTCCCTCAGTCGCCCGTAATAGGACTTGTTCTCCAGCCCCTTCACCAGCCTCGTCGCCCTTCTCTGGACATGTTCCAGCACCTCAATGTAGTGAGGGGCCCAGAACAGTACTCGAGGTGTGGTCTCACCAGTGCCGAGTACAGGGGCACAATCACCTCCCTGGTCCTGCTGGCCACACTGTTTCTGATACAGGCCAAGATGCCATTGTCCCTCTTGTTCACCTGGGCACACTGCTGGCTCATGTTCAGCCGGCAGCCAACCAAGAGCCCCAGGTCCTTCTCCTCCAGGCAGCTCTCCAGCCAGTCTTCCCCAAGCCTGTAACGCTGCATGGGGTTGTTGTGTCCCAGGTGCAGGACTCTGCACTTGGCCTTGTTGATCCTCATCCCATTGGTCTCAGCCCATCGATCCAGCCTGTCCAGATCCCTCTGCAGAGCCTCCCTTTCTTCAAGCAGATCAACACTTCCACCCAGCTTAGTATCATCCGCAAACTTGCTAAGGGTGCATTCAATCCCTTCGTCCGGATCATTGATAAATATATTGAACAGGACTGGATCCAGCACTGAGCCCCGAATGGTTCCTTCACCAGCTGAAGGAGTTCTTCCTTTCCCTGCTACTACTCCTCAGAGACCAGAATATATATGTGTTAGTTAATTTAAATGCACTTATTTTAAATATTGTCCACTGGCATCCCAGAAGAAAATGAAACATCGAGATCTACAAGCGTTCAGAGTTAAACATTTAATGTGTCACCTACTCTACTCCCTTCTCAAGCATATTTGCCTTTGAGAACATGCAGTATTTCCATGAGCTCATACAAGGAGACTGACATCTGTGTTCACGGATTTGCAGATATAGAGAATGAACATAAACTATTTTTCAGGTCCACGCTTGATACACATATTGAATTATGACCCTTAGCCTTTGTTGCAAATGCACAATTTCTATGCATATAGCATACCAAATCTGTTTCTCTTGAAGAATACATTCTGACAGGGATCCTCATGAAAGCAAGGGGTAGGAAGGTCTCCCATGGTGCCTTTGAAAGTCTTCCCCACAGAGGTTTGTTTTCAAAGGTTGTCTAAGTTCAGACATTCCGAAGTTACAGCTTATTTTTTTTAAGTTCACCGGGAAGCTTTGTTGCTGTGTGGCCTCAGGACATTTCTGTTACTTGTTTTTATTTGACTTGTTCAGAAAAAATAAACCAGTCGTTACCAGGAAACGAAAATAATCTCCTTATTAGCTTTCCACAAGAGGGTGCAGTTGCATTTTGTTACATCCAGAGCCAACAGCAATTAATAAATGGACTTCGGTAACGGCTGCCTAGCTGCCTACAGAAATGACTAACAAAACAATTATAGAAAACTCTCATCAAGAGCGCTGAAAGACAAGAAAAATATATTGAAGCACACCAAATGTATTAATAAACAGTAGTGTTTGTCAGGTGATGTTGACTAAAAAACCTAGTACACTTAAAATAGCCTTCAAATCTCTGTGAGATCCATTTGTAGTTTGTTTTCTTTGAGCTAGTGAAAAGCCAAAAGTGCTCCAAGGGGAAGCCCTCAGCTACGGAATCCATTCTTCCATTTTAATTTGACTTCCCAGAAGAAACATCCTGAAGCAGGCAAAGCATTTTCTGATTTTAGCAGCATATGTGATGACCCTGGGCACTTCAGCAGCTCACTGTGCATTCACAGAAGTGTGATGAAGCTCAGAGTTTGGTAGTGGCTATTTTGAGTGTTGAACTATCAAGGGTCATTTCTATTACCGTAGTATTCACTATGAAAGCACCTAACAGAGACATCATGAGGACTAGCATCCCATTGTGAAAACAAAACTGTTCATACAAAGAACAGAAAACCTGATACATGCCTGCAAGAACCAGATGAAAGATTATATAACTCAGCTGACCAAACTATCCCTATGCCAATAGACATGATGCCAACAGTCATTTTCAAATACTTGTCAAGCTCCTATTTAGTTTGTTGCTCTGGTTTTCTTTCTTGGTTCTTTAAGCTCTCACCACCCAAAGCCAAGCACTCCCCATCTCTCCGTGCCTTCTGATGAATTTGGGACACTTTGGTCTGGCACAGGTGGCTGAGCACAAGTGTGGCTGAAACCTGAGATGTGGTGATAGCTATTCAGAGCACTGGCTAGTCTGTTGGTCACTTCTGCTCTTGAAATGGGTGAACTACCCATTTATTACACTCAGAAAAGCACGTGAGTAACTTGAGTAAAGGGCAATAACAGGCTCCGCCTTCTACCCACTATTGTTAAGATGAAGCTTGCCCTCATACAGAAGAAGCCAGGACAAAGCTTGTCACATTTCAAGCAGAAGTCACCCTGAAAGACAGACATTGAGATGGTCATCAGTTCTACGAGTCAGTGACTCATAGTCACTTTTACAACACTATGAAATGGGCTGGTAGGTTATCCTAATTACACATATTCTAAAAATTCAGTAAGAGTAGCATATCCCATATCTTTCCACAAAATACTTTGCTGTCTTTAGAAAGAGCTTTGTGCCCATTTTTTAGAACAAAATTTAGCAGTTTGTTTCTAAATATTAGATGAAAACTAATTTTGCTGTATGTTTCTAAAGCTAAAATTATGTTTCTAAACATATAAGCTTTTGCTTGGTGGATAGAGATTTTTTTAAAAAACACGGTGCTCATTTTTTTAAAGTGTCCAGTCCTAGCAAAAGAGTTGTGAAATCCCAGATGTGATTTTTCACCTCAAAGGCCCAAGCCTTCCACCACAGTTCTTTCACATTTTGTAAACAGAGTTTTCAAGTGTCTCTGTGAAACATCGTATTTTAAATGTGTTGAAACATACTAAGTCGTGCCACATGGATTTCATCACATTGTGTTTTGTGTCTATGAAATATACTTACCTTCACATAAAATTATTACTGCTAGGTTGTAGAGGTCCTAAGATTCTCTAGGGAGGACATTTTCAAATGTGCTTGGTTTTGGCTTTACTGCTTCCCTCTATTCCGGCTCCAGATTTTACTGTTCATGGCTTTTTAATAGAAAAGTAGTTTCTGTAATATTGACTTTTATCCACAGGAAAACTTGGTTATGCCAAAACAATGTAATGTCCTTTTGGGAAAATAAAAAAGAATCCAAAATGTTTTGAACAGTCCATCTAAATGTTTTGCTTCAGGATGGTTTGTCATTACTCATCATGAGTTTGTCATGGTTTAGGTCCCTCATTTCCCTCTATCATCTGGGGTGCCTGAATAGATTACATTTTTCATTAAGAACAAGAGTCCCTTCCAGCTGTGTTATGATGATGCATCAAAAAAGTCCCAAGTCCACATTTCAAAATCAAAATATTTTTGAACTTTCCGTGTTTCATTTTTCTTCCCAATCAGAAAACAAAAGCAAAGATATGAGACAATGTAGAACAGAGTCTGATTTTCAACAGGCTCTTTTTGAAGGAATAAGGAGTAGAATAAGCAAGTTCTTGTGCTTTGGAAAATCCCACTTCAATCATAAGTGAAAAGAAAAACAAGCAGAATGAAGCAGCATATGAGCCACACTAAAGTAAATTTTAATGCCATTATTTTTCTTTAGCTAGTGTTTTTCTTCTTTAGCTACATTTGTCTGTATATTAAATAACATTGCCGCATTACTATGAGAACGATAAATGTATCTTTTTATCCCATCCTGTACAATTTAATGCATAAGCAATGAAATTCCAGCTATGTGATGTTATCTGCCTTCCACAAACTGTTAATGGGATGCAGGAAATATAAGATAATAGTAAAATACGACGTTACTTAAAAAAAAAAAAAATCAAAGGTTTGATATTCGATCCAAAGTTTTGCAGTCCTCTGAAATAACAGGATCAATTACTTGCATATTCAAAGAAAGAAAGAAAGAAAAAAGGAATACCTGCCAACTTCCTTTCTTAGCATAACACAAGATTTGGAGAAATGCATGTTGATAAAGCTCTCCTTTCTAAAAAAAACAAACAGAAAACTAAAAAAAAAAAAAAAAACTGCTTTTTCTATGGCTTCCAGTTCTGAATTGATGGCAGGTACTTAGTTTTCCCAGAACTTTTATAGCAGCCTTTCTTCCCTTTTTTTGAAGAATATAAACAAAAAGGCTCTGAGCATCGGTGATGTATCATTACCAGCTCCAGCATTTATGCTGTGGAGCTGAGGCTGGGTTCTGTTCTGCTCCTTTCCCAGAGAAGCAAAGAGATGAAACAGCAGGACAAATCAGGGGTCTGCAGAACATAAAGAGAGCAACTCGGAAGCAGTCTTCCTTATTTATTCATTCCTCTATGTTTTTTCTTTTTAAGCAAGGGGTGAGGAAGGGAAGGGCTGCTACCATTTTCCCACAATAGTTATTGCATGGTGGGAGGTCTATTCCAGCTCTGCGTTCCTACCTAATTGCAATGAATTGCTAACTTTGAAGCCTTGGAACAGGGATCTCCAGCCTCCTTGGCAAGTAGGATCTGTGGGAGGATATGCAGATAGTTTTTGGAGAACTCACCTTAGATCTACTAAGCCCCTACATGTGAAGTAAGGCTGTGCAGAGGCTTAATTATCACCAGGTCAGATGTGGATTTATTATTAACACATACTGCAAAAGGTGTATCACTGACCTCTGCATGGGACACTTGCTAAATTTCAAACACCTGCACCCAGTTTGGTGGTAGAGGTGCTTCTCTACAACTCGGCTGGCAAAGTTGCTTCCTTCTAACATGAGAAAGCAGCATATTTTCACATTGCAAGTGTCAGAGCAGTGAAGCAGGCAATTGCCAAGAATAATCTTAGCCTAAGAAGTTGAACTTGTGTGGTTAGAGGCAACTGAAAACTCTTAATAACAGTACTAGTGATCATTAACCACAGGAAAGGCTACTGCCCTGCTTTCAATAAACCCAGGCTTCTTCCATCTCTTAATGTGTTTTTCAGATTTTAAAACCCAGGTTTTCCACAGATTTCTCTTCTCAAGTAATTGTTACCTTGACTGCCTCCTTCATGACACTCTCCTTCACCCTGGCACAGATTCTCAGAAGATAATGGAAGAGATCCTGGCTGCTTCTGGGAAGCAAAACAGATAGAGATAAGGAAACAAAAGGACATTTATCTAGAGTGGGGTGGGAACTGAGAAAGATGCATGCAGAGCCAAGTTACAGTTAAAATGTCAGTAAAACAAAGCCATCTAGTCTTTCCTACTCCCCATCATCATTGTTCTTTCTTCATCTATTAATGCAGTCACACTGGCATTTCCTAAATTCAGAAATTTTGGAAAATTCAGACTGTTCTGGCTGCAGATGAGATGGCATAAGAAGTCAATGGTCTCCTCTCTAATCTTGTTACATCTTTCCTATTATTAGTGAGCACAACTGTATGTATGGCACTCCCTAACAAAGCTGCATCAACATAATCTTGTTTTTTAGAAAACTATTAGATGATTTAAACTGACTAAGGTCATGTTTGCAGAACTACAAAACTATAGGAAAAAACCTACTGCTCTAGTCACACCAGCAGACCTGAGGGTACTTTAACCGCCAGTTGAAGGAATGGTGATGAGGAAACGGGGGAGAAACAACAGAGGTACCAGGCATGCTGAGAAAAAAAACTGTGCAACTGATGGCTGTCCAGTTTTCTGAGATCTTTAAATAGTACACAACAATTCATGTAATGGCGAACACCGCAACAGGGACCAGCCTCATCCTGACTGAAGCTCCACTCTAAGGATTTGTCTGGCATCCCAGATTGAGGGGATGATTTTGTTCCTGGAACTATTCCCAAAGTAATAAACTTCATCACATTCATCTCTAAACTACGAAGAAAGACTTTCTGGTGCCAGAGGTTGTGACAGACCATTATCCGCAAAACATTAGGGCAAGAATAATGAATTGGCATGGAAAATTCAGAAGATCTGTTAAGAATTAATGCATAACAAAGGGTACTGACAGAGTCCTGAGGAATTCGTCCATCTTTAGTCAGGGTGGGAGCTCAGAGGAAAAGAGCACACAGAATTGTCAGCCAGGCTGAGCATAAAAACTACCTACCTGTGACTATGAGGAGGATAAGATGAAGAGGAATACAGCAGGGACAAGAATGATGGGGTGCATGGAGGAGAGGCTGATTACAGAAGGCTGGTCCCACAGAGCCACATTATGACTATGTATGTAGTTGCTATATCTCTTTGTAAAAATAAAATTTCTGAATTCTGTTTCACTTGACTTTATTTTATGAAGTCATGTACAAAAGTGCCGTAACAGCATGTGTGTTCAACAGCTAAAATTCAGAGTGCCCTGGAAAATAGGATAATTTGATGAAGAATCCCTTAGCAGCGCTCCCTAAATGCGGTATTAACTTGGATTTTGCAGCTAATAACATTATTAAGCGTTTCTTCCACAGTAATACCTTAGACAGTCAGAGCAAGAATAACAAAATAAGTGGAACCAATACACATATGAGCAAGTCTCCCAAAGTCAGCAGAAACTGTTCCTTTATACTGGCCACCAAATGAGGTCAGACATCTCTAAAAGGCTGTGAATGACTCTAGCAGTGATATCAAAACCAAAGTCAGTTCAGGTCAGCTTTACCACACATACTTTTTCTCCTACTGTTTGTCCCTTTCCTTTCTGATTAAGAGCACATGACCCAGTTTGTGAGGATGAGTGAATACGTCCCGAATCTCTCAGAAGAGCACAGTGGCCTAAGTAAATTTATTTTTTCCAGACATGTGTGATTTCACAGGCTTTGTTTTTTTCAAATATGAAATGTAAAACAAAAAATTTAAAAATTAATATATCTATGCAGCTTCCAAATTAAATCATGCACCAAATGATTTCAATAATGTCTCAATGTTTCCAGTTTACTACGATGTGTACCATACCATGTATTGTGAAGGCACTTCAGAAAAATCAATCTGCCCATGTTCCTCAGAATCTCAGGACACAAGTCCTGTACTATTCAAGATACAGGATGTGTGGCTGCTGCCAAAGCAGGGTTGAGTGTTAAGTGTTCATCATATATAGCACTGCCCTTGAAACAAAAGCAGTAGTTATTTTAAGTAACCATAAGCAATACTCATGCAATTCAAAGAAGATCGGATATAAAGAGATAAAGATTAGAGTACAGCAATACAGCTTTCATTATACAATGTAATACAGCGTGTCTGACATAACTGGATGTGACATAAATGTAAATAGCAACAGGTTTGGAAGTACGGCATTTTCCAAGATAAAGTCTAGTAGGCTTTCAAAAGTAACTTTAAATAATTCCAAAACCAATATCTGAATCAATGTTTTTCAAAAAGAAAGCTCCACATGCTTGCTAAAAGTATAAATCACATAAGTAGTCACGTGACACAAGTTCCAACAGAAATACTATTTGAGAAAGAACAGAATATTTAATCTTGCAAATAGGTGTGCCCACCAAACACAAAGTTCCTCACCATTTGGAGATGCAAAAGCATTTTAAGGCAAAACAGGACTTTTGCGACAAAATTGTTTTGAACATAAATCTTAAATAGAATATTTGCTTCAGAACAGGAGACAGTAACAGATCAGTCACACAGTGCCTTAGCTCTCCATTTCCTTACTGAACTACTATATTCATGTGCAATTTGCATTATATCCAAGGAAGATATTTCACTTCTAAAAATCAATAATTTTATTAATAGCTCCACTTGAAGAAATTAACAAAACAAATTCTACCCGCTTATTTGACTAACACTTGGAATATTCTGACTCAAAATAGCTATGCTCTGCTAAACTCCCTATTCTTAAAAATATTCTGCAAGTGCTTAAAAGTAAGCATGTGACTAATACTAAATAATTCCAAGAAGAACTGAATTTTGTAAGATGACCACTCAGTACAACAAGTAATAGGAACTTGTTCCATTAATTTTGGGAGATGCTGCTTTAAAATGCCATTATTTTCCACACTTTTAAAGAGTGATAGCTAGGATGAGGCCTTGTCTATCATAGTTATTTCTCAAAATGAAGGAATGAATTTAGGTCCAGCAAAACTTTTTCTTTCTTTTAAAAGAAAAACTTGTTTGCAGTACACCATGAAGAACTACAATATTTTTGTTTATTCCGATTTATTGGAAAACAATCCCACCAAATGTCTTCAATAATGTCTCAATGTTTCCAGCTTACTATGATGTGTACCATACTACACACTGTTAAGGCGCTTCAGAAAAATCAATCCGCCCATGTTCCTCAGAATCTCAGGATACAAGTGCTGTACTACTCAATTACAAATCAGTGAACCCACATCGCTGTCTGAACTACCTTTGTCTACCTTCCTCCATCTCCATTCCTTTGTTTCTCCTTCTTCCTTTCTGCTCCTACACTTGTATTCCCCCTTATATCCCTAAAAACACTTTATTTGGTGTAGTATGCACTTGATCCTACCAATCATATAGTGACTTGAATCAAAAAAACACCCATTTAGGACTGTAAAAATTATCACTTTTAGAAATTATTCCAAGTATATGATAATTGTAAAAGACAGTCTACATTTAAGAAGGTATTCTGCCTATACTATTTGCACAAAACTTTTAAGATTATGTTAATGACAACTAACAATGTGACACAGTTGAGGAACTGGTGAACAGAGCCTGTTTGAAGGAATATTTGGGAAACTGTATCCAGAAAATGGCAGCAACAAACACCTACAGCAGTACTATAGAATCATAGAATAGTTTCGGTGAGAAGACCAGATCATCCAGTTCCAACCCTCTTGCAGGGACACCTTCCACTGGATCAGGCTGCTCAAACCTCATCCAACCTGGCCTCTGACACCTCCAGGGATGGGGCATCCACAACTTCTCTGGGCAACCTGTTCCAGCACCTCATCACTCTCACAGGAAAAAAATTCTTCCTACACCCTGACTGTAAAAAAGCTATTCCTAGTATCTAATCTAAATCTACCCTCTTTCTGCTTAAAGAAAGTTATCCCTCATCCTTTCCCTGCACTCTCTCATAAAGGATCCTTCCCCATCTTTTCTGTAGGCCCCCTTTAAGACCTGGAAGGCTGCTATAACATCTCCCCAGAGCCTTCTCTTCCCCAGGCTGAACAACCCAAACTCTCTCAGCCTGTTTTCATAAGGGACATGTTCCAGCTCTCTGATCATCTTTGTGGCCTCCTCTGAACTCAATCTAACAGATCCATGTTTTTCCTGTGCTCACACCATATTCCAGCTATGCTAAAGTAGACAAGGGCACCCCCTCCGTCCTCTTCCTGGATAAAAAAGTAAGAAAGTATTAATTTAAACCAAAAGAATAAAAGTGATGGGAAATTCCTAAAAGCAGGCACTGGTCTGAGCTGACTTTCAGTTGAGACCGGTGCCAGTTTCAGCTGATGCCTCCCAAGTGAACACTGAGCAGTGTCAGTCCACCTGCATGGCTCATGGCACTCTCAGCACTGCAACAGATTTGAGAGCCCCTCAGTAACAACGGAGCAGCAGCAATCTGCAAGTCGTGCCTAGGTAAATTGTGGTGACAGGTTGCACGCTGGCTTGCAGGCAGAAGGTGGCAATGACAATCCAAGTCCCCTCCAGCGCAGGATTAAACAGACTGAACCACCAGCAGTTTGATGGTTTTCAGTCACCTGTTCATGTTTCCTTAGAAAAATGAGGAATAGTCAGACTGTCAGGAACAAGTGCAAGACAATTTAAGCAGCAGCCAATTTTTCCACTGCAATAAAAGCATGTCTGGCCTCCAAGACTCCAGACTCAAACCCTAATCTATTCTTTCACACCCATATGGTGTGGGTCTGAGCTTGTTCTCAGTTATGAGAATGGTCATCTCGTCTTCTCCCCAACTGCTCTGCTATTTTAATCACACTGTGTTTGAAATTAAGCATGCTGGTCTCTCTGCCACCCAGCAAAGTTGATCACTGGTACAGTCCTCGCGCTATCCATGACAGCCGACAGCACACACACACACATAACACAGCAAACGAAGACCAGTGTTAGCAAAGTCTTTCAGAAACCCAGCAATTTGTTCCTTATATTGCTCCTAAGGAGAAAAAAGCAATGGGAGAGGTGTTACGGACTAAAAATCCCAACGAAACTTTCAGTGCTACACAGGCACAGCCAGCTGCTGGGAGAAAGGACAGCTATGAAATCCCATCCATTTGCCTCAGGCCTTAAATTACAGCGACACCTGGCAAGAGCCAATATGCCTCTAACCACAACGCTTTAGCCCAATGCTGAAAAACTTCTTAAGAAAAATGAGTTAATTAGAGAACATAATGAAGATGATGACATATTTAGAGCTCAGTCTGTTTTTCAGATATGCATGTTTTATCATTGTGCTGTAAAATTAACCAAACAGCAATGTTTGCTGGTGCACAGAAAAACCGCAACAGATACTGGAGGTGAAACTTTGCTCTCACTCAAGAATACTGTAAGCCCAGCGAGTGCTGTGATGCAGTGGCAGACCCAGAGCTCTGAGCAGGTTGCAAACATTCCTACTCAGTTAACAAATTCATCAGCCAGGTCAATCTGTAAAACTCACTGTTGATTTCTAAGTTAAAAGTCAATTATAGGCTCCTGACGGAAAAGGAATGTGATAAACTCCACCCTCTAACATGATTACACGAGTAAGATTTACAGTAAGAAGTCCCTAAATCTAAAACACTTGTGCTTTTTGGTATTTTGTTAGATGCTTAGTGTATTTACAGTGCTGTAAAAGCAAATACATGTATTTGTTTTATCTTAAATTAGAATCATAGAATATTTTGGATCAGAAGAGGCCTTAAAGATCATCCAGTTCCAAGCTGCCCTGCCACAGACAGGGATACCTTCCACTGGATCAGGTTGCTCAAAGCCTCATCCAGCCTGGCCTTTAACACCTTCAGGGATGGGGCATCGACAACTTCCCTGGGCAACCTGTTCCAGTGCCTTACCACCCTCAGCAGAAAAAAATTCTTCATAATATCTAATCTAAATATACTTCCTTTCAATTTAAAACCATGACCCCTCATCCTTTCCCTGCACTCCCTGATAAAGAACCCCTCTCCAGCTTTCCTATAAGCCCCCTTTAAGTACTAGAAGGCTGCTCTAAGATCTCCACGGAGCTTTGTCTTCTCTAGGCTGAACAATCGCAACTGCCTCAGCCTGTCATTAAAAAATAGAAATGGCTTTACTCTGCAGCATTGCCTGGAAGATAAATTGGGACATCTTGTTTGAGTTTTGGTTTGTTGGTCTTTTTTTTAGGATACAATATATATGAGTAGATTATCATTAGTGATCAATACTGTTTTATACTCAGCCTTTGAATCGAATCAGGAGGCAAGAGACATAAATGCTATTCTAGTGCCAAACTTGCCTACTAGAAAGCTTAAAACAATAAAAGATAATGCTGAATGAGAGCTGTGAGTTGGTCACGTAAACTTGAATAGCTTTGATTCTTTTCTTCTGCTTCTTCCTGCAGTTTGCAGCTCTGAAGGCCAGACACATTTGGACGACCCTTCTCCATGAAGCCCACCTTGACACACGTCCATTTTTTTATTTATTAAAATGTGAAACACTGGCTTCTGGAGCTGCCATGATTGGGAAACCCATACAAAACACCAGTGTTAGTGGTGTGCTGTTTGCAGGCTTGTTCCACAAGTGCTGCTCCACACCCATTGCAGCAGCATCTCAGTCTCCTGCTGTCCCCACACTTCAGAAGTATCATTTTGCATTTGTTTCAACCCAAAGTAATTAAATTTACCAAGCCTTAGCTGTGGCCCACCTGGAGATTATAGAATCAACAGAAGCGTTGAGCTTAGAATCACAGAATGACCTGAGTGGAAAGGGACCCACAAGAATCATTGAGTCCAACTCCTATCCCTGCATAGGACAACCCCAAAATTTACACCATGTGTCTGAGTGCATTGTCCAAATGCTTATTTGAATACTGTTAGGCATAGCACCATGATTGCTTCCCTGGGGAACCTATTCCAGTGCTCCACCACCCTCTGAGAGAAGAAGCTTTTCCTGATATCCAACCTAAACTTCCTCTGGCACAAAAAGACCTCTAAGACCATGCAGTCCAACCACCAGCCCAACAATGCTCTGGTTGAGTTTTTAAATTATGCCAAAGGGTTCTGCTGCTGCCATCTTTCAGGTGCAGCATCTCTGTGGGGAGAGGCTTCCCAAGTCACCCACCGACCTACCAGCCCACTCGACCCACCAGGTAGTGGGGGAAGCAGCTCAGAACCTTGCCGCCCCCCACCCCATTTATCCCTGACAAGGGTCCTGCGACCCAGCCCCGGGTTACCAGGACAGGGGGGTGGGGCTGCCCTTGGCTGAGCTGCAGCCCTCGCCTTATTCGCAACCATGTTGGCTCCATCCATAGAATCACAAAACGGTTTGCATTGGAAGGGACCTTAAAGCTCATCTGGTTCCAACCCCCCTACTCTGGGCAGGGACACCTCCCACTACACCGGGCTACTTAGGAACTTATCCAACCTGGCCTTGAACACTTCCAGGGACGGGGCAACCACAGCTTCCCTGAGCAACATCACCACCCTCACTGTGAAGAATTTCTTCCTCACGTCTAATCTAAATCTCCCCCTTCCAATTTAAAGCCATTCACTCCAGACCCTTGTAAAAAGCCCCTCCCCAGATTTCGTGGAGCCCCTTTCGGTATCGGGAGGCTGCTCTAAGGTCTCCCCAGAGCGTTCTCTTCTCCAGGCTGAACAACCCCAACTCTCAGCCTGTCCTCATAGCAGAATGGCTCCAGGCCTTCGGTCATCTTCGTAGCCCTCCTCTGGACCGGCTCCAACAGTTCCAGATCCTTCGTATGTTGGGGATTCCAGAACTGGACACAGCACTCCAGGTGGTGTTTCAAGAGAGCAGCGCAGAGGAGAATCACCTCCCTCGCCCTGCCGGCCACGCTTCTTCTGATGCGGCCCAGGACACAGTTGGCCTTCTGGGCTGTGAGCGCACACTGCGGCTCGTGTCGCTCTCCTCATCACCCAGCATCCCCAAGTCCTTCTCCGCGGAAGAAGCGGCAGCGCTGCCGCCATCCCGGCTCCTCTGCCTCGGCCGGGAATCGCGGCGAATCCCGGGGCGCAGGGGAGCGCGGAGGAGGAGCCGCGGTGCCCGCTGGAAAGCCCGGCCGTAGGGGCGGGGAATCTCCTCCTCCTCGTCCTCCTCCTCCCGCAGCGAGGCTCCGGCTTCCCGCACGCTCCGGAGCGCCCGGCTCCCTCCTCCTGCTCCTCGTCCCTCCTCCTCCCTTTCCCCTCCTCCCCCCCCTTCCCTCCCCGGGTCGCCGCGGCTCCGGGAGGAGCGGGGGGGGTCCCCGCTTCCTTCCCTCCTTCCCCCCCTTCCTTCTCCCGCCCGCCGCGCCGGCAGGAGGCAGGTGAGGACCCGGCCGCGTCCCCGCTTCCCGCGGGAGAGGCGGCTGCGATGGCGGCAGCAGCGCCCGCCGAGGCGCTGCAGGCCCCGGCCGCGCCCCGGGGCGGAGGGCGGTGGGAGGGCGGGCGCCCCGCACCCCCGGCCCCTTCCTCTAACGAAAGTTTCACAGCAACTTTTTTTTTTTTTTTTTCCCCGTGCCCCCTCCCGCGGGGCCGGGCGGGCGAGAGCCACCGCGCTCCGGGGGCGCGGGGGGCGGGCGCAGGGGACGGGAGCTTGGCCGGGGAGGCGGCACCCCCGCTCGCCGCGTCTCCGACGCGATCCACTCCTCTCCCTTCCCCGCTGGGCTCTCTCCCTTTCCCCTGTTCAGCCCGTCCCCCAACAGCCTCCCCCTCATTCCCCCGGCATCATTCCCTCTCCCCTTCCCCGCTGCTGCCAGGCTCCACTTCTCTCCCCTTCTCCGCCGGGCTCGCTCCCTCCCGCATCTGTCCCGTCTTTCCCCTCTTCCTTCCCTCTCCCTCCTTCTCCGCTGCCGCGGGCTCCCTCTCCCTTTCTCCGGACGGCTCCCTCCCTCCCTCTCTTTCCCTCCCTCCCTCTCTTTCCCTCCCTCCCTCTCTTTCCCTCCCTCCCTCTCTTTCCCTCCCTCTCCCTCCCTTTCCCTCCCTCCCTCCCTCTCTTTCTCTCTCTTTCTCTCCCTCCCTCCCTCTCTTTCTCTCTCTTTCTCTCCCTCCCTCCCTCTCTTTCTCTCTCTCCCTCCCTCTCTTTCTCTCTCTCCCTCCCTCTCTTTCTCTCTCTCCCTCCCTCTCTTTCTCTCTCTCCCTCCCTCTCTTTCCCTCCCTCCCTCCCTCCCTCTCTCCCTCTCTTTCTCTCCCTCTGCACACAGGCCAGAGGATGTAAAAGGGCAAAATTCAGGAAATTGGTTTGCGAGTAGCCTGTAGCTTGGCCTGCGTGGAATTATTTTCACTTGGGTTTTTTTGTTTTGGTTTGGTTTTTTTGTCTTGCCACTTGGTGTTCTGGTTTATATCCCTCCATCAAGCAGGAACACAAGTAGCAACCTTATCTATTGGAAGGTGTCCGTGCCTATTTCAGGGGTTTGGAACTGGATGATCTTTAAGTTTGCTCCCAACCCAAACAGTTCTGTGATTCTGTGCTTTTAATTTCTATGTCGTTAATGTAAATGTTCAATCATTGCACTTTATCAAGCCTCCTCATTTTTCTTATGGTTAAAATACCCAAAATGTCTTAGGCACACACAGGGCCCCGCTCCTGCAGAGGCTGCATGGAACTTTCTGCGCTGCATGGACTCTCTTGAAGTGTGCATGCATCCCCCTGGTCAAGGGCTGCTATCATGCCGTCTTCTCCATTATACAATATCACAAATAGACAGCTTTATTGCATTCACTTCAGAGTGGTTCATTTCAGATGTCTGGTATGCCTCTGGGTATGATCCACTTTGGACTGGGGAAAACTAGGATAGAAGTATTTTCGAACCTCATATTGTTAAGAAAGTATATTCAGATGGACCTGCTGGACTCAGGGATTGCAGTGATAGGATGAGGGAAGGGTAATGGGTTTAAGCTGAAAGAGTGGAGATTTAATTAGATATTAGGAAGAAATTTTTTCCTGTGAGGGTGTTGAGGCACTGGAACAGGTTTCCCAGAGAAGTCGTAGATGCCCCATCCCTGGAGACATTCAAGACCAGGTTGGATAAGGCTTTGGGCAACCTGGTGAAGTGGAAAGCATCCCTGCTAATGGCAACAAGGGTTGGAACTAGATAATCTTTAAGGTCCCTTCCATCCCAAACCATTCTGTGATTTAACCCTATGGAAGAGGCTCACCAGTAATCTAAGAAGTAGATGCTTGGATTTACTTAAACTGACAGGATGCTCCAAAACAAGTTTAAAACTTGGAGCGTGTTGCCAAGGAAAGTGACTTTCTCTTCATAATTGAATGCATCTTAATGAAATTTCAGGCAAATTTTGCAAGCAAAATTGACCTTTAGTCAGAGAAGCAAGATAAGAGGTTTACCTCTGAGTCTTTTTCTTTCACTTTTGGAAAATAAGCCCTTGAAGAGGGATCTCTGATAAAATTGCCTTGAGTTACACTTGCAGAATCTCTGTCATTATGTGTTTGCCAGTAACTCTGTTTCTGCAGGCTTCATCGATGTAAGAACTGTTCCTTTCCAAATGACAAAACATTGCACTTCCACTCGTGTTTCTGATGTGTGTCTGTAAATTTATCTACAGGAGGATGCTGCTGAACACGGCCATAGAGCAGAGACTCTGGGTGTGCCTTGCACAGCCAGGATGTCTGGGTTAGGATTGAGATGAGGTGGCATCTGTTATGGAAACAGGACAGCTGAATTTCAAAGAAAATGTTCCAGTGATAACAAGCGTGTGAAAGCGTGACAATAGTTGGTAGCAGCAACTGCCAGTAATTCTTCCACAGGTTTTATTAGCTTTATTTCCTTAGGAAGTGCGACTCAAATGCAGCTGTAGTATCTGTGTGCTGTCAGTCCCTCTAAAACCTCTTCTGACTGTTAGCAGATTTCAAGCAAATTTGGCAGCAGAGGTCTCCCAGGTGAGCAGTTTCTACAAAATTCGTGAAATTTAGGAAGCCAGGTAGAAGAGAGCTATTTCTTAACTTGCACACCGAAGGGTTCGTGCCAGTGATTTCCTCCAGATGAAAACTGATGCAGAAAATGAGGCCCCTCTGGTTTTGCTGCTCACAGAGCTACCGGTCTAGTTTTCAATAACTTTTTAATATCTGGACCCCAGTACTTCTCTTTGAAATGTGAAGAACTTTATTTGGAATGGGAGTAGTGAGCCTAGGGTAGCTTTAATCTGTATTTCGTATTATAAAGAGAGATTTTCAGGGGAATATTTATTGCCTAACAACAAGTGACTATGAAACAAATGAATTTAAAGTGTATTTAAATTGCTACATTACTTGAAATCACTGGGAAAATACTTAAAAAATCTTTGGTGTGCTGCATACAGCGTAAGAGAATTATTGAAAAACTGCGGTTCACAATTTAGTTTTTTTTTATCAATATTTACATAGTAGAGCAGAGAACTACACTTCTGCACTAGAAAAATATTCTTTATTTTGAGCTTTGCCTACTTCCTTCAGCTCTCAAAGAAAGAAATTAGTACTCTGTTCTCTCTGATAAATGACAGCTGTCATGTGACAGCAATGTGATAGTATGCAGTGTGACACATGTCAGTTTATGTGGTCAAAGTTTACTTTATGATCAAAGTAGGTACGTGGTTTTACTTTTCAATATATGCTGTCTGTGGACAAAAGCTGTGTGTTTTCAATAGATAATTCCTTGTGTTCAAGCCGTTAGTTAAAAGAAATACGTTCTTTCATCTGTATTCCCTACTTGGATCCAGCTGTTTTGCCTCGTACTTTGATCACAGTTTGAGTAAGCTACCTTGATGTTAATTTAAAAATTGATGTCAGTATTTAACCCAAAGTCTACTTTAGGAACACGTCCTTATTCTGCAGCATCACATCAAGCAGCTTTTTTCAGGTAGGACATCTTCTGTGCATACATACAGTCTGTGATTTCTGTGGAACCCTTGTGCAAGGTTTGGGGTTTCTGGTGCTGGAAGTCCTCTGTTAGTTGACAGAACAAAATGATTATTAAGGGAGAAATGTAGTTTCTCAAACT
Source organism: Tapera naevia (assembly GCA_033556795.1). NCBI lineage: Eukaryota > Metazoa > Chordata > Aves > Cuculiformes > Neomorphidae > Tapera > Tapera naevia. The sequence continues at coordinate 13,181,213 of JAUMJJ010000022.1, forward strand.
GCCCTAACTGTGGTTTAGTTTTTGGCCTGGAGAAACCATCTCTTAATACAAGTAGATAGCTCATTCTTGGTATTTATTTAATTTTTTCTTCTCCCTAAGAATGCCGGTAGGATGTTGCTTTTATAGTGATAGATTTTATGATGTGGAAGCCACATTTTTTTTTTTTTTTTAATACAGACGACTTTACGATTACCGTGTGGTAACTTCTTTCAATCACTACAGCCCCAGCATTCAAACCAATGACTTAGAGCTGTAGGGTTCCAGATTGTATTATCAATTGCCACATTTTGAAAGCAAACCTGGATTAATTCCCATTGTACACTGAATTTAGTAGGGAAAAGGTCATATTGAAAAGATACTGTCAACTAGCTGTAGGACAAGTTTAATTTTAGGTTTTAGAGGTCATTCTAATTGCCTTTTCCACCTATGGGGGTTTATCCTTAATGATGCCAATGCATCAAAGCAGAAACTGGCACCAAAGCAAGTTATTAAAATGAGTGGGACTGCACCCTTAGGTAAAGCTAACATGCATGGCTGATTGCAGGATCAGAGATCAAGATGGTAGTGATGTTAATGCTAGAAATTAAGTAAGTAAATGTTTTTACTTATGCATGAGATTTTTTTTCCCCTTAGACTTAAACATTTATTCTTTAAAAATGTAAAGGATAACTGCAAATAGGATGGAAAATACTCTTTCTGCTGTTGCTTTGGGTAGGCACCTACATAGAGTAATGAGTTTCACACCGTATCCTAAAAGTCTGGATCAAAGTCACACTCAGCTGAAATGAGCCCTTGAGCTGAGTGTCTTCTTCAAGGACTGCCAGCCCTGGCTTACATCCAAGCCCCACAGCCCAGTAGGATATTGCCATAGGAATCATTGGTAATGGGATCTAAGGCCATGTTGACTATTGTGGCTGAGACTGAGGGTTTGTTTCGATTTTCCTTGACTGTAAGTTTAGGTAATGTTACAAGGTATGGCTGGAGAGTGCTGAGGAATAAGGACCACTAAAACCTCAGGGCTGCCATCATCTGTATTTCAGCTGCTTGAGTAGTCTAAGATGTTGCATAGGAGATTAGATAACTTTTTTTAGCTAACCTGGCTGTATTTTATCTTTGTGTTTTTGGAAGGCAAATGCTATTATAGTAGTGTTATGTGAGACTCTAATCCACATTGACTACATCTGTATCTTAAATGTTTAGTTACATTTTGAATTCTGATGCTGCTACAGAGTTTCAAATGATTTGTCTTTTCAAATTGGTACTTCAGGGGGATGAAATACTTCTGCAGCTTAAGAAACGTGTTTCTGTGGCCTTCTTCATACCAGAAGGCTAGAGAAGTCTGGGAAAAATAAATGGTTCTTCATAAGTATTGAGCCACCCGTTCAGTTCAGATTTTAGGATCAGCTAGACCAGGCTTGCAAAAGTGAATAGCTTTATTTACTTCCACTGACAGTGAAGTAGAGTAAACACACCCACATAAGTAAATCTTTGTAGGTCAGGACCTTTAACTTTGTTCTAGCAAAACGTTCAGGGTATTTCATGGTGTTAATCAGATATTTAAAGTCAGTCTTAATATTGGAAGACTTTGTTTCAATGGTGTTAATTTCTCTTGTTTGCACGTGCCCAAAGCACCTGCTAATCGTGCAAAACTAAGACAGTACTAGTGTTTTATTCATGGTGTGAATGATGGAGCATAAATGCAATCAGGTCTCAGGTGTGCTTCCTGGCACTGATGGCTCCATAGCAAAAGAAGGGTTGGAGTGGAAGACAATATTCGTGTTCGATCCCATTCCAAATGTTTGCTGATGTTTTCCAAATGTTTGTTCAGGCCAACTTTTTGATGGTACACATGAAGTTCAGCTCCAGGAAGGAAAATACCATATCTGGGATAAAGGCTTTGAAGTTTTCAGCCGTGCTTAATGCCCTCGTGATTGTAAGAAAGGCAGTGCTTGTGTGAGGTATTTAAATAGTAATTAAAGGGTGCTATGAATCTCTTGTGTACTGTAGTTGTATAGCATTATGACTGTTTTGGCAGTCAGCCAGGAATAGAAGGCTTAAAACCGAATTGTTCACTATTAATTTGTTTTAATAAGTTCGTTGAGGTATGGTTAGATAACCATTAATATTTGTACTTGAAATATGACACAGGAAAAATAGGTCTGAGTTGTTATATATATCTCCTTGCTTTTCGATAACATTCTATTGGAAACTAAAATCGTGACCAATACTCATAACTGTGGAAGAATCAAAAAAAAAAACCCTCCAAAACCTCCTGTATACCTTGCTCTTCCTCTCCACACTTTTCCTGTTTCTGGATGGTTTTACTAGCTTATCTTGTTCCATGTAAATACTCTCTTTAGCCAGCAACGGTACGCCAAAGTCCATAATCTAAAAGACTGTGCCAAGAATAGCATGGCCACAGGCTTTCCTGATTCTGAGGCTCTCTTCCTGAGCATCCAGTGTTGCCCAGCATCTCACAGGTGGGGACCAGTAGTGGTGAACCTCTGGTCTGGCTCAGATATTTGGGCTAGATGGACTTCTGGTCTGATTGATAACAGCTGGACTTTCAATAGACTTAACTTAATCAACACATTCCTCAAATGTGAGCAAAACTGTTAAGGCTTTGGTCAAGGCACACTCCACTGAAAACTGAATGTAGAATTAATGTCTAGAAAATATTCTTGTTTTCAAAATATACATTTATGTGAAACTAGCATTTGTTTGCCCAACTACAGGAAAGAAAACATTAACAAAGAGCTGCAGTTGAAGAATGAATTTTGAATATGAATACAAAAGTTCTGTACTTATTGAAAAGTCTGTAAAACAAATCAATAAGTTTATCCAAGTTTATCAGCAAGTTTATCAATCAATAAGTTTGTCCACATCTTCCGAGTTATTTTTTAAGTTCTTTTGTATCTCCTTTCTTTGCCTTGATTCTAATGCTGTTTTTCTGAACGTCTGCAGTCTGAGATTCAAAATTTACCTTACTGATTTCCAAACAGAGGTCTTCAGAAGCGTTTTAAAGTGCAAAATTCATAGTGTTTTAAAGGTTTAACAAGGTTAGTCTGTGAGACACAGAATTAAGTGTGGCGTGTAGGTCTGAAATGTCTATGAAAGTGGTCTTCAGATGTCTTAAAAATTAAAAATCTACACCAAACCTCATAGCAAAGTTCACATTTTAAAAATTTGTAAGGGCATGGCATTTATAGTCATGTGAGAACTAAGCAAGGGTGAGATGAAATGGGAGGAAAAAAATGGAATGTACCAGCAGAACATTTTACTACTTCTGTTGTTTTTATTGATACATAGTGTCTAGTCTTTGTGAGTAGCTCCCATTCCAGTAGCTCAGTTGCAACACTCCGCATTTCCTTAGATATGAACTACATTGGTGCTACGAAGAAGCTGCGAACAGATGTAAAGTGCATCTTATACACTAGTAGGTCATTTCTCTTAATAGAATATCAGTGACAAACGAACCTAAAAATATGGATTTTTTTTTTCTTTGTCCTGATGCAAGTTCATGCCAGGCTTAGATAAGATCCGCAGGGCAAAGACCATTCTCCGCTTTGAATAATGACCAGCCTAGGTGAGTTGTGCATCATTCTTGTGAGATATGTGTGGGGATGGAAGACTGGGCTTTCTTGTTTGCTTGTGTTTTATCCTAATTCTTCAGTGCTTATCCTCTGATGCACATATTCACTAAGTAAAGCCTACTGAAAGAACAGCTGTTGTGAATCAGACTGTAAGTCCATCTAGGCAAATTTTTTTTAATTCTTCCCCCCACCCCCTCAATTCAGGAGAAAATCTTAATGTCTCAGGTAAAAATTTTTTTGAAGTTTAGTTAAAGGAAAAATTTCAGAATGGGTTTGTTCGGCAACCGGTGGCAGTTCTGATTCTGCATCTTTTATATAAAAAAGTATTCAGGTTTTCTTCCAGCAGTGATACCTTAAAACATAGATGTGCTCTCTGGTTTCCATGGCATGTGATATATGGGATTTTTGCCAAAGTTATGTGCTTTGGTTTTATTTTTTTGGGTTCCCTGTGCCATAAGTTCTAGGTAGAAGATGCATTAATAGAGTGACAAAGTCCTGATAGCAACTGGAGGGAGGGACTTGTTTAACTGGTACCAATGTTAAATATTTGTTTAAAGGATATTAAAGGTTATGATAGTATTGGCCAGATCTGCTCATCCATACCTAACTGAAAAATATGCATTGGAAAGAAGAAAAGTCTTACTGTGGACACCCATGTTTAATTCTATTTTCATAGTAAAGTTAAATAGTCTTTTCAGAAAAACTTACAGAATACAGCAAAATACTATTCCTTTTGAAAACAGTTGTCCATGAAGGAAAGAGAAGGGGAAACCAGGATAATTCCTACACTTTTTCAAGCACGAAAAGTAAGTGTAGTATTAATATTCTCTAGAGAGTAAAAAAAAAAAGTTATGTTTGGGGGAGGAGTTTGTTTTTTTTTTCCAAGCTCTGTGGTTTCCAAATGAGCGAGCAAAATGCAAGTACAAAGCTCCAGAAGACACAAAGGTTAAATGCTGACTTTAATATCGCTTTAGAGGCTAAGGTGCAATAGTAATATGGATACTTTTTTTTTTATTTTCATATACATTTCTGTACTGTATTTTTAGTACAGTTGCTTAAAATAAAGCACAATTCATAAATCATAGTGGTTGAGGTTATTTAAAGTGATAAGCTTTCAAAATAGCTTGCTGAATAATTATATATGTTATGTAATTTGCTAAAGATGCCAATCATTCTCATTTTAGGAAGTGTTTCTTAGCTTGCACACTGTAGAAACCTGTAGAACTGATTGATTCATGCTATCATGATGTATGTAAAATGAGACAAGTGATAGGTTGTAGATGAGAAATTATTTCCCTGGAAACGTTTCACTTGTTCATACAAAGTAGGTGTATTTAAATATTCTAGAATTAATTTGCATTGGTTATTAAATCTGAGGCTCTTTGATTACCTCCCCCTTTGCCCCTTTAAGCTTATTCATACCTTGAGAATACTGTTTAAATTTGGTGCATACATAGTGAAACCACAGCCAAATTAATACAAAGTGACTTACATTAATGTGCATGACACTTTGATTTTATATGGTTATTTTAAGTGGTTATTTTGACTCAGTTTTACACTTGTGCTTCTTCATTCTTTTCCTAAAGAAGGAGGTTGAGTCCCACTGATCAGTAAAATACATTGACTCTCACTGTATATTAGGTTTACACTAATCTTGTTAGCTTTTTGCCAGGGGCATGGATTTTCTGTATGTGTATTTAACATAATAATAAAGTGTCTTAATAATTCTTTTAAGCTATATATACAATTATTGAAGCAACCAAAGTCCAATTTATGTGCAAGACTTCTTTTTAATCCTAATTTATGTTCAGTGGCATTTGGATGGAATTTCAAATGGAAATTCTGATTGAAATTCATATAAATAATCAGCAATTTTAAGACGCGGGTTAATATATTTCCTTAGATAAGGATATAGAAGGCAATAATTCTAAATGCAAAACACATTTTCTTTGAAATGTAATAGATTTATTTACAAAAGGGAATGTAAATTAATTTTGAATTTTGGTCACCAAAACATATAAGGTGTTAGAATGAATAGATCTCATACTTGCAAGTTTTTGTTTTCTTTGAAAATATGAAAAAAATCTCTTCTCTGTCTTTTAATTTTAACTTCCTTAAATGTTTATCAGATTATAGTGAATCGATATCTAAATAACATTGATTGAGGGCAGGGGGATCATCTACACTTGTAACAGCTTATGTTACTTTAGGTATTTAGATGTTCAAATTCTGGCTCTGGGTATTATGAATGATCTCTGTCAGTCTGGTTGTTTGAAATTTTGGTGATTAACAACAGTTTGAAGAATTTCTTAATTGGATATAGGTTATCCTGACAGTAAATTCAGGTCTTGGTGTTAGTAGATGTTACAATGTTAAAAAAAGATTTCTTTCTCCGCTTTAAATATTCAAAAAATTACGTCAGAAGGGTAATTTTATAGCATGGCATGTGATCAGTCAGTATATGACTTAATTTGTCTGTGCAGATCTGTTGTATTTTCTTTTTGCTGTTAGACAAATACATGGAAATAAATATTGTTTATTGCATTATTTGTAGTATAGCCAGGTAACCAGGTAATTTAGGTGGTGGAATCAAATCATATGCAAGCCAAGAGTAACCTGCCAGAACTTTTGAACCAATTGACTGATCACAGCGTAAGATGTTCTTGAAGAAACCCAAACAGCACTGATGCGAAACTGAGAAGTTTGTAAGTGTTATCGCTGCATGATTTCTGCAGCTTGGAAACCTCAACTGTTGTTTCTCTTAAAGTATTTTCTAGACTTGAGAAACTATTACTTGTCCTTCCTCAGTTCCTCTGAAACTGAAAAGATGAGGCAGATGCCTTAGCTAGTATGGTTTTACAGTCAGAATATTTGAATGAGATTATATTCTCTTTAAAAACATTGCCGTGTGAGACAAATATTCACGTGCTTTACACTGAAATGGATATTAGACTTTTTTCTGTTTGTTTTTAATTGTTTGTTTCATCGAATCAGTTACTGTTGTTCAGGGGTCTTTTTTCAGCTAATTGGGAAGCGGAAAATCTGAACCCATTTTTATTCACAGATATTTTAGCTTTGCTGTTCTAGGAGCTGATCCTTTTTCACACTTGAAGTCAAGTGCAAAATTCTCCTTGACTTGAGGGAGAGCTGGATTAGCTTTACACAAAAGGACCAAATTGTCCTGTGGGATAAGTGGAGGCAACTCTATTGAAGTAGACTTCATTAGAGTATAAAATGAAGACAAAGATGTGTTGCCTGCCTTTACAGGCAATGAAATTGGATCAGTTAGCTCAAACCACTAGGTTAATTTAGCAATTGAATCAAAGACTTTTTCCTTTTTTTCAGTTAGGTAGTACAGTTATATTAATTCACCACACTGAGCAGTGAATAAGATGTCACTTGCTACAAATATTTACAGAAGTTCATTTATGAACTCTTTTGTCTATGTGGCATGAGAATTATCACGAGAAAACTCAAAACACTTTATAAACTATTAGCAATGTTTGAGTAGTTTATCCTGAAGTAGTTGAAAGGGATCCATGTACCGTTTAAATTTAATAGGCTTTATATGGCAATTTGTGTGGGATTTGGGGAACTTTCCGTTTTCAGCATCAGGCTGGCATCCTGAGTGGCTTGCTGGGGTGGGAAAAGGGTAACTCGTTTACATCAAAAGTTGAATTGGTTGTTATCCCGTGTGTTTGCTAGTGGTATCCGTAATAATCTCTCTGGCTTCCACAGTAGAAAGTAGCACCTTTGGCGTTTTTTTTATGCTTTACATAGTGGTATCTGTATTATGTACCCAACGGATGGTTGGAAGAAGTAGTATTTGAAAAATTAGTTCTGTTTTAGTGATTAAGTAGGTAATACTCTGCTATACTTGTAAAATGTATCATTTGTCATGTTTGCGTATCGAGTTTTGCTTTCAGTGCTTCTGGTATCTGTTGGGATTGTTAATTAATTCAACACTGTGTGATTATTTTGACCTATGCACTGCATGGCTTTCTTATACTTCCTCTTTGAAGTTTCACAAAGGGAAAGGGATCTAGAACATGTTAATCTCCTTAGAATAACTTGAGAATGAGTCCCTAATGCTGCTCCATGTTTCTTTATTAACGTTTCACATGTGAAATATAAAATCCCCTCCCTGGGAAGAATGCAGATCCACAGAGCTCTTGGTCATTTAGCATACATAGCTCGGCAAATAACCGCTGCTGCAATATTTAGCTGGTGTTAAGGGGTTAAGTAGTAAACTTAAATTCTCTGAAACACTCGAGGTGCTAAATTTACAAAACAAGACACAAGAACTGTTTTAAGATTAGTCATAGTTAGGAATCTTATTGAACCACCAGCATCTTCCCGGAAATATTCTGTACTTTTGTTGTCTTCAGCTAATTTCATATATTCATGGTCCAAACTGCTTTTTTGTTTTTAGAAACTCTTGCTGCAACTTCTTTGTGACTAAGGCACATTGTCAATCTGTCCCGTCCTCCCCATGCCAGCCAACTGTCCCCTTAATGCAGCAATTCAATTGGATGAATAGTGCTCATACTTTAAGGAGACAATTGCCTACCAGAGAGAGTGCCAAGTTGATTTAACTTTGCACAAGTGTGAAAGAGTTTTTTAAATGGATGCTGTCAGCTAGCATTGGCCCAGGGCTTCAGCTGCCTGAAAATTGTTATAATCTGCTTGGGAGTATGTCCAAATTTGTTTAAAATATTTTAGTCAGTCGCTTGGCTGCAGAGAGCAGTAGTACCCCAGAAACTGTTGTCAAACAATCGTCTTTGGTCTGTCGGAACTACGGTGGACGTGTCCTGGCCAAGTGTACAACACAGCTTTTAAAACAGACTCTTTTTTGGCAGTACATCACTAAATTGGTGAAAGAATACAGGATTTGTGTTGTAATCGATTCTTCCACTGTAGTTTAATGCCACAGCGTGTGTTTGAAACACTTAGTTGGATGTATAATACAGTGTAAAACCACAACTCTAGCCTGCCATTACTGTAAGAGCTGAGCTACCATTTAGCCAAAACAGCTACTGGATTATCCACTACCTAGAAATGTTTAGAACTGGGCAGAATTTGGGAAAAATGCATTGCTTCTTTGCAGGCCAGAGTTTTCTGATATACTTTTAGTTTTAGTGGGGGTTGAAAGGATGCACTTATAGGTTGAATGCAGAGGGTTTGGTGTTATGCGTTCTTTTTTCCTCAATAAGTGTATGCACAGGCCTTTTCTTAGCATAGTTTGGGGTCTGATATAGCTTCACTGCACTTCCAAAAGGAAGAGAGAAGGTGAGAAAAAGTAAAAACACATGAAGAAGATGCTCCCTGAAATTCCTCATGTTTCTGTTTCAAGGAGGCCAGAAAAGCTGAGAAAGGAGCTACATCTGTCAACAGACTGACAAAATATGGGAATTACACTAGATGTGTAGAAAGGGTGCTATTAACAAGATCTTCAGTTTAAAGGAGAGAAAAATTCTTACATGCATGGTGGTTGGACGGGATGCCTGGTAAACTTGTGTTTTCCCAACCGTGAGTAGTGAGTATGTTTGGGGGTGGGGAGGAGAGTGTTTTCCTTGCTTCTCTGAGATCATTAGGCCATTACAGCTGCAACAACACTGCTCCTAGTTTAGATACATTTGTGGAGGAAAAAAAGAAGCATTGTTATTTCAGTGCCTGACTGGAATGAATAGTTTGTTAATCAGTGCAGTGAGATTGTTAGTTGTTTTAAGGACACCCCAATTAGTAGATGTGCAACTATTAATGAGTGTGTTGTATACATCAGGAAAAGATGGACAACAGGAGCTAGAGTAACTTCCTAATATGAAAGAGTGGAAGTTGATTGGGAGCTATCAGCTTAGCATGGATTTATGAAGGGGAAATCAGGCTTAACCACCTTCGGCGATGAGACTGGCTGGGTGGAGAGCAGAGCAGTGAATATTGCTTATGTAGACTTTCAAGACCGTGCTTTCAACACAGTCTCCCATAGCATCCTCAGACAAACTGATGAAGTACATGCCAGGTGAATTAACAGTGAGAGCAACTGGAAACTGGCTGGACTGCCAGGCTCAAAGGGTTGTCATCATTGGCACGAAGTCCAGCTGGAGGCCAATCACTAGTGATGTGCCCCGGGGCTCAATACAAGGGCCAGTCCTATTTAACACCTTTGTTACTGACCCAGGCGGTCACGCAGAGATGCACCTTAGGCAAGTTTGCAGAGGTTGGTAGAGCAGGTGGCTGTGCTGCCATCCAGAGGGACCTCAATGGACTAGAGGAACTGGCTGATAGGAACCTCATGAAGGTCATTAAAGGGAAATGACAAGTGCTGGTCCTGGGGAGGAACAACCCCAGGCTCCAGGTTATGGTAGGGTCCAACCAAGTGGAAAGCAACTTTGTAGAAAAGGACTTGGGGTTCCTAGTGGAAGAGATGTACATGAGCCAACAATGTGGACTTGAGGCAAAGAAGACAGAGGTACCCTGGATGCATCAGGAGAAGATTTACTAGTGGATCAAGGAGGTGATTCTTCCCTCTACTCAGCACTGGTGAGGCCACACCTGGAATGATATGTTCATTTCTGGGCTCCCCAGTACAAGAGAGGCAGCCCTTTCTGGAGGGAGTCTAGAAAAGAGCCACTAAGGTGACTAAGGGTCTGGAGCATTTCTACTAACTGGGAATGCTCTGGAGAAGAGAAAACTTGGGGGGTGGAATAAAGAGGACAGAGCCACGCTCCTTTTGGTGGTGTCCACTCATAGGACAAGAGACAATGGGCTTAAATCGTAATACAGGAAATTTCTTTTAAACATAAGAGAAAAATCTGGAGGGGGTTATGGTAAGGGTGATGGAACGCTAAACAGGTGGTCCAAAACTATTGTGGAGTCATTGTCCTTGGCTATAACTCAAAACCCAGCTGGACATAGCCCTGAGCAACTTGCTGTCATTGACGTGGCTTTGAGCAAGGGGGCCGGAGGAGGCACCCTTTGGAAGTCCCTTCCAACTTCAGCTGTTCTGTGATTTTCATGAGGACGTTTAAGAGGGCCACAACAATAAGTGTGGTAGTTGAAGTCAAACAAAATACAGGTGTTGAAAGGCAGAATAGTTTGGTTTGTTTATTTTGGCAGCCAGAGGTTTGGGGTTTTCTTTTCTGCCAGCTTTCTTATGACAGCTTGGGAAGAGGGGAGATAACTCTTTGCAACTGCATTGTTCTCTTGCATTTCTTAGCTTTCTGCTATTAATATCAAGCCTGTGCATGGTTTTACTGTCGGCTGTGTCCTCTCCCCACTCACATGGCAGCAGTGACGGGGATACTGTCAGCTTCTCTGCCGCCTGAAAAAGACTGAGCAACACCAGAGGCTTTTAAGTCAAGGAAATGTTTTCATCTCATATTTGGAAAGGTGGGATTTTTTTAAAAACTGTGCTAGGGTAATTTTTTTTCCTTCTTGATGCTGTAAAAACTTAGGGTGTGAATGCTATGCTTGCTCCCAACAGGCTCCTTACCAATAGTGATAATGTGGGTTTTTTGTTTTCTCCTTGCATTTGACTAGGCATACCAAATTGCTGAATCCGTGCTGTTGTTCTGTTGGTGCTAGAACTGCAAATTTGTTAGACTAGTACAAAACATAGCGGTGAAAAAGAAGATGAAAGGGATGCGTTTGGATTTAAACACACTATTATGTTTAACTGTAACATCTTACCAATAAAAATATGGTTACAATGAAACACAGCATCTGAGCTTGCATCACAGAAAGGCACCTGATCAATTGGTAAGATGAGATTCATTTTCAACAAATCTTTGGATTTGTGAGTGAAAAACAAGATAAAAGTCAGTGCTATGCTGAAGAAAATTTGGGTGAACTTGGATTTGAAATTTAGAGCGCACTTAGAAACCTTGTGAAACAAAATGAAACTTCATATAATTGGTGAGGACAAAAATACTTTATGTATGTATATTGAGAGCTGGCGTGGTTTAGTCCATGGCTCAAGTTGCCCGGTTGCTGGTTGGAATTTCTGCAGAAGTTCTCAATTCCCGTCTTTAAGCAAGATGTTAGAAGTTATACTTCTCTTTGAACACTATCTCATTTGCAAATGAATAACTGTTTTCAAAAGTTCATTTGTGGTTTTGGGTAATTAGGACAGCTGTTACGTAGTTGAATGACTACTACTGCATAGGAACATATATTTGTGGAACTATTATTTAAGGACCAGGAAGATAAGAGAGTTCTTTTTATGCAACTAAATGTTTGTAGCATTACTCTTACGGTAAATCTTTATCACAAAAATACTGCTTAAACCTTCTAATGAAATAAACAAAACCCACTTACATCTCTTTAGAGAGGCTTGCTTTTGCACTTAGAGTAAGGACAGCTTTCCAAAGAGCAAAAAAGCAAGGATCATCGTACTGTAGCAGCAAATACAACACCTAGCTAACATAGATTTATTTATGTATAATCTGTGGTTCCAGCAAGCCTGACATCTGTACTAGGTAAATCAATCAAAATAATAATGAAGATAACGTGGATAAACACAATGTATTGAGGAAGAGTGAGAGAGTCTGCTGTGAAGGAATGGCATGTCTTGCAGACTCACTGGAGGTTTTTTGAAGGCAAGCAGATGATTTAGTAAGATCTGACAGAAATAGTTTCCTTGGATATCCAACAGGCATTTGACAAGGGCCCCCCTCAAAGGATTTTGCAGAAACTAAGCAGCCGTAAGAGTAGGGGGAAAGGACTTTATGTGGTTAAATTAATTACTAAAATATAAGAAAGGGAGAATTGGAGTAAATAGAGTAGGTCAGGGCCCCAGTAACAATTTTCCAGGGTTACATTAATGCAGAATGTTTAGGCTCGTAAAGGATATAAAAGAAAAGTGAGCTCACAGACTTTACTGTTGGGTAGCAGATGCAAAGGCAGACCCTAGCATTGCATGAGGACATAACATTGCTCAGCAACTGGACATTAAAATGACAGATGAAATTTTTGATAAATTGCTTTATGTTGTGTATTTGGAAGCAGGGAGGAGCAAGCTTGCCTTTTCATCTAAAAAGGTGGGCTCAAAGCTGGCTATTGCCACTAGAAATGGTTAGGAAAGAAAGGGAGAATAATGGTTGTACTCTTTAAAAAAAAAAAGAAATTTTACAAAATTGGATTATCTTATTTAGTTCTGCCCTGCTCACACCTATCCTTGTCATCATCTCAAAAAGAATGTAGTTGAAGCTTTAAGGAGTAGCAAATCTAAAATATGGAACAGTTTCTGTAAGAGGAGCAGCATGAATTCCTTGCAGTAGAAAAGGTAACCAAAACTGGTATGACAAAATCCTGTGAAGTGTTCAGCAGCAAACAGGCCATATGCAGGGAGAGTTTATTCACTGTCTTTTTCTTTTTTTTTAGTGCACACACACTAGAAGGTATCTAATGAAACTAGCAGCTGGGGAATTGAAAACAGACAAAAGGAGGTGGTTCTCAGCAGTGTGCAATTAAGCTATAGAATTTCTTGCCTCAGGAATTTAAGGAGGCTAAACATTACGTCAGTGCAGAGGGAAACTGCTGTTTTGTGGAAGAAGAATCATCAAATGCAAATACCTATTCTTGTTAAGGAAATCCTGCTTCTGCAACTTGTTGGGGACTCAGGGAGTATTCTGGGAGTATTGCTATTGTGTTCTTACATGCTTCACTTGGTATCTGTTATTGGCTGCTGTTAGTGAGAGGATGTTTGAATGGAGATGGACCTTTGGGTCTTGCTGAGTACAGCCATTCTTTTGTTGTAAAGCCTGGCCCCCTTTTTCTGCTTCTCTGCTACTCATTTTCCAGAATCCTTTCTAGCAGTGACACTCAAACTTTGACCCAAAATAGGGTGCTAACCTATTTAGGGAGTGTTTCAGGGCGACTGGTTTCTTTTCTTGTTGTGACCTTGTGTGTGCCACCAAAATATAAAACCTCCATGAAGCAAGGATCATATTCAGAGTAGGGATAGGACTGTGGGTACATGTCAGGCAAAGCCTTAATTTCATATGACTTTGTCCTCTTACTGCTGCATAGTACTTTTTTGATCAGGTAACAGATGTGCTTCCAAATGCATCTCTCTCATGTGCTTCTCACGCAATAGTTGCCCTTTAGGGAAAGAGATGTTTTAAGGAAAAGGCTGTTTTGAGTAGGTATCGATCAAACAAATGCATGGTCTGAGCTATCTGTAGGTTGGTTATTTCTGTTCTCCCTTCAGATGCCTTTGCAGTGATTTTTGTATTGCCCTTCCCTCCTCCAGCTAAGCTAAAACCCCATATCTCTCTGTTATATGTTACCAACTTATTGATAAAAATACTATTGTGTCTGTAATGACTATTGAAATAATCAAGGGACCTCTCTACGTGTACATAGAGAAATAATATTTGGCTGAACAGAAATAGTGCATTTGAGAACATTCACACTATTTGAAGCAAGAGGCTGCTATTTAATATAGCTGCCCTGTTCCTTTTGTTCAGATGGCAGCTGTGCAAAGCACAGACAATTTTTACTGTTTGGTTCAGTCTTAATATGCTATTTTGATACTCTGGTGTGTCACTGATGCTAAATCCCTGCTTTCTGTAGAAACATTCTTAAAGTTTAGACTGAATTTAGGCAATTAGTGGACTTAGTAATACATTTTCATCTATTTATGCATCATTTTATGACAATATGGGCTTCTGGATAATTTTCTATATGTGTTCCCATTATTCTAAAACACTTCTTTCATGTTCAGCGGGTATTAAGATTTGTACAAGGATAGCAGATGTATGGGGGTTTATTAGAAATGTGTGCTCATTTTTTCACAAGCAGAGCTCTAAGTCTTGTCCAAGGGGGAAATAGTGACAGCTAATACATATGTACAACTTAAGCTAATTCCACATGCTGATTTAGGGCAGGGCTGCTTCTCAATTTGTGAGAGAAAGCTTTTCTAGCCTAATTTTTTGGTTCAGTGATAGAAGATGACCATTAAGCATGCTACACAATGTGAACTATCATTAGCTATCAGGAAACAGGTTGGTGAGCACCAGCTTTGGCTGCCTATACATAAACTAGTTCTGTAGCCTCCCTTTATAGTCAGAGGAGAGAAATAAGCACTTTTGCTGCATGATTCATCTCACCCCCAGATGGATGTCTAAATTTGGAAGATGAATTCCACCTGTAGTCCATTACTGAATATAAATGTCATTAGTCTAAACTAGGGAATTATTTAAAAGGACACTAGCTTGACTGACACTTGAGCAACTGAGTAAAACTCTTGTGTTTTCTTCCATGAATTAGGTTTCAGAGATTTAAAATCAGCACTCTGTAGCCTGTTTCATGTTTTGTATTGCTTTAAGCTGCTCTGCTTTTGTGGCAGATATGAAACTTAACAAGTAGGGTATATTCACACTGCCCAATTTCTAAGCGCCTGTCTCTGCGAGGCTGTCTGACTAGTCTTGTTGCCAAGGGGGTTGGGGTTTTTTTGGGTGGGGGGTTGATGACAGGGATTAACATAATGCAATTTTCTTTCTGCTCTAAGCTTTCTGTTAAATGTTAGATATGAAAAAAACATTATATATTTAGGTGTCCTTAAAATTATTGCTCCTCTAGAGGAGCCTGTGTTTCTCCACTGGCTGTACAGGAAGCCTGTGTAAAGTGATCCAGCCTTCAAACTTTCAGGACCGAAAGGTAGGCAATGCTGCAGATATCTTCTTTATTTTTTTTTCTGTTTCTCTGGAGCAGAATGGCTGGTATCCCTTAAGTACTTCACGTGCTATGCCATGCTTGCTCACTCTGCCATACTTGAAAATGCTTTATTTCTGCCCCTTCTCCTTTTTTCCCTGTTTATAAGGCTTGATTCCTGTCAGTGGCAATATCCTGTTCCTTTATCTTTCTTTCCTTTTAGGAGCACTGCTTTTTGTGTCATAATTTTTGGCACTTTATCCTGGTCATCACACTGATCAAGTCCTGCCATCAGACTTCATCCTTATACCTGAATCAAAACCAAGAAATTATTACAATCCCAGTAATATTGTACCACTTCCATTTTTTCCTATTGATTATACTTAAATTCAGTTATTTATCAAAGGCTGATGGAGCTCTATCAAGTTTGTTGGTTGGTTTGGGCTTTTTTTATGTAAAAGTGAGAGGGTTTTTTTATTTCCTACATCTAGAAACATTCAAAAAAGTAGTCTGAGGTTAGAAAATGACGCACAACAGCATTAGGTATATCATCTAAACCTGTATCCTTTGAACATTTTTCCTTCACTAGATACAACCATGGGGGGAAGAGGAGTTCCTTGCTAGGAGCTTAGGGAAAGTCACTGGTTGGAATCTTATATCTGAGAAGTTATTGGATTTCCTAACTGGGAGAACTGGGTGCTGTACAGATATTGTTTGGATTCCTTACTTGTGCCAGTAAGGATGTAAAACAGTTCTCAGATGTCTAACAAGAATTGCTAAAGTCAGAAGTCACCACTACAGCGTGCTATGGGAAGATACGAGGACAGATGAAGCACATCGCTGGCCCTTAACAGTAGCAGAACATTTGTGAAATAATTCTCTGGCACTCCTAGGAAAAAAATACCTTCCCTGCAAGAGGAAACATAGAAAATCCCAGTAGTCTCTACCAGTTGGGAATGGCTGGATAATTCTCCCCACCCCTGGTCTGGCAGTTTAATGCTGGGTGTTGTATGAGCCGGAAATGCAGACCTGACAGTTTGTGTGATAAGGAACAATTGCTGAGCTTTCCACTTGATGTCGTGTAGGAATTTGCTTGGAGACAATATCGCTTCTTCATGTTGAGATACAACCAGTATTTGGTCGAAATATGAAGTGCTACCTACTCCTTCCCTGTAGAACGTTCCAAGGAAGTTACTACCTTTGGTTTTTAATTTCTTCTGTGTATTTGGGGTTTAGTGCTGTATTGTACAGATCTTACCTGTCTTTATACCAGTCACCAGTGAAATATGCCACTCCTCTGGTGGCTGAAGGTACAGGTATTTACTACTTTTATTCTGCTTAGCCTCAAGGGTTATCACTCTTTGTATTATCTTTGTGAATAGCAGAGATTCTGGCAGCGAGCAGTCCACAAATTACTCGGAACAGCAGAACCCGTTTTTCAGCAGATTCATTTTGTGTTTAGTCTAGAAGACAGTGTTTAAAAATATGCAAAATTGATTCCTAAAGGAAACCTGTGGGATGATGGTGTTGCATTGCTTCCTGCTTGAAAGATGACACTTACAAGCATTAAGTTTATAAAACTGCTGAGGATTTAAGGCATTTTTGAAGTTTAGAAGATTTAAGACTTAGCAAAGAAATGCCATTTGTGCTGTATAAGGAACACCTCTAACTTCTTTTCAGATTACAGCTTCCTATCTAAGCTTATGAGAAGTGAGAAATACAAGTTTTTCCATATTTGTAAACTATGAGTTTAGATCAGCATAAGAAGAACCAGCTCACCAAAATGAATAATAAAACCACATAAAAGGACTTAAAACCACTTCTCCCGTTCCCTCCAGGACAGATATGGGACAAGACTTTCTTTCCTTTCTTTTGTTTTATGGAACATGATAAAATAGGATTATTTTAATTGTTTGTATTTTTAGGGTTTTTTCAATAAAAACTTGGTTTTAGTGTAATTTTCAGTTGGAGTGTGTCTAATCTGCATGTATTTCAGCTCTCCTTACTGGTTAGTGACAAGAAAATTTGCTACTAAAGAGTAGCTATTTAGCCGGAAGAGAATCTTTAAATATATGTTGTGTGCTCCTGAAAACAAGGTACCAGAGTGATTGAGGACACGAAATGGCCAGGGCATTTTACTTACCTATTTAGAAGAGCATTATCTGAACCTGTCAATAAAAACTGAAGGATGTTCTGTTTCATTTTTGAAGAGAACTCACACCACTCCAGTTGTTGCTGTAGCATCTCTTCACTCTCTTTTTCACATCCTTCTGTTATCTATTCCTGTTTTGTTTTGTATCCTGTACAGTGGCTAACTTATCAAAGTTGTGTTCACTGTGTTCCTTATAGCGACCTTCCAGTACGTGAAGGGGCCCTACAAGAAAGCTGGAGAGGGACTTTTTACAAGGGCGTGGCTTTAAATTGGAAAGGGGAAGATTTAGATTAGACATTAGGAAGAAATTCTTCACAATGAGGGTGGTGAGGCACTGGCACAGGTTGCCCAGGAAAGCTACATCCCTGGAAGTGTTCAAGGCCAGGTTGGATGGGGCCTTGAGCAGCAGCCTGGTCTAGTGGGAGGTGTCTCTCCGCATGTCAAGGGTTGAATTTGGTTGATATTTAAAGTCCCTTCCAACCCAAACCATTTTATGGTCTTTGGAGAGTAGTGACTTATAGTGTGTTTTACGTGTTGCTGGCTGGTTTGTGCTTGGATTACATTGTCTACATGGCTGGAAAAGGCTAAATTAGAGGATGGCCCATTGCCTAATATGGAAAACCTTTTAAAAAGATGTACAGAAAACTGATGTCATCTTTAATGTATCCTTAGATATGTCTGAAGTATTCAGGTTTTTTTTAACCATATTTTGGTAAACCTCTGCATCACAGGAAATGCTGAGATGGTTCCCTGTTCTTTCATTCCATCAAATCAGAACACCCTCAGGAAAAGATTTGACATCTTTTTCAGAAGTGCTTTTACGAATAGTGTTTAAAGTCTTATCAAACAGTGTAAGTGGTAGAGGAAAAATCAGATGAGTCTAAAGGAAAACCAGCAAGGAATGGTAAGCAAATGCTATGTGATTTTCCACTACATACCATTATTGCAGGCTTGGTACAACCCATACATGTCACTCTAATTGCTGGTCTGGAGCTGGAAAAAGTTGAGTGCTTTCAGTCCTTAGACAAATGAAACAACATGAATGTGAGGGAAAGTAACATCTTGTTTTTGAAAGCAAAGGATTAAGTGGGGAGAGGAGCTATTATTTTTGATTGGATGCTCACAAAATCACTAGCAAAATGCCCACATTTGGAACAAAACTTTTCTGTTGCAGATAGGGGATGTCCTACTTTGTAGGACATAGCCCTGGCCTAGGCAATAAGTCAGTTTTGTCTCCCAAGACTAGAAAAAAGTGGGTACTTCCCTTCTGAATTTTATTTGCTGAGGTGCAGCAGAAATGTCTTTCTCCTGCAGAAGCAGATGAGCTTGAAAGGTAGAGATGCTGTGTGGCTGAGATACACACACATTGCAAAATATGATACCATGTGCTTGCAGGGCAGATGATGAACAGGGCCATGGGGCCGATACAATTTTAAAAAACCCTGGTAGGGTAAAGGTGAGACTTCTTACCATGTCCTGTTGTCTCCATTTTCCGGTGAGAGATAGATTTTCTTTTTTCCCCAAAATTTTGTCTTGCAGCTTCATGATTGGAGTAACCTGGATTAGATGAGAGTCTTACCTGTTAATACAGCAAAACTATTATCATACTTCTAGCAAGAAGGATATGGGTCTTGTTTTCAGGATGTGGGAATTTCTGTTCTAGAGCAGTACTGAAAAAGACCTGAGAATCACAAAGAGGGACAGTGTCAGCTGCCAAAATAAATACTAGAATCTCAAATGGGCCCATTCAAACCTTACATGAAGTTCAACAAGGTCAAGAGCAAGGTCCTGCACCTGGGTCAGGGCAGTCCCCAGTATCAACACAAACTGGAAGAGCAATGAATTGACAGTAGCCTTGCAGAGAAGGACTTGAAGATAGTGGTGGATGAAAAAATTGGATGTGAGCCAGCCACGTCTGCTTGCAGCCCAGAAAGCCAGCTACATTCTGAGCTGCATCAAAAGAAGCATGACCAGCAGGTTAAGGGAGGTGATTCTACCCCTGTACTCTGCTCTGGTGAGACCCCCACCTGGAGTACTGCATCCAGCTCTGGAACCCTCAGCAGAGGAAAGACATGGACCCGTTAGAGTGGGTCCAGAGAAGAGCCACAAAAATGATCAGAGGACTGGAGTCCTCACAGTGCAAGCTGAGAACTAGGGTTGTTCAGCCTGGAGAAGAGAAGGCTCTGGGGAGACCTGATTGCAACCTTTCAATATTTAAAAGTCGTCTGTAATAAAGATGAGGACTGACTTTTCACCAGGGCCTGTGTTAACAGGACAAGGGTAACAGTTTTAAATTGAAAGAGGGTCGATTTACAGTAGATATAATGAAGAAATTCTTTACTGCAAGTGTGGTGAGACCCTGGAACAGGTTGCCCAAAGAAGCTGTGGATGCCACATCATTGCAAGTGTCCAAGGTCATGTTGGATGGGAATTTGAGCAACCTAATCAGTGAAAGAAGTCCCTGCCTATGGCCATGGGGGCTTATTGGAGGTCCCTTCCAACCCAAACCATTCTGTGATTCTATTAAAGAAGGATTAAGAAATATCTCGTAGCTGCAATATTGTGTTTGTTGCTGGTGAGACAGTGAAAAAACTGAGGGACCTTGAAGAAAATTAAGTGGTTGAGTGACTGGGAAGCCACTTGCTAGACTGGAGTCTTAGTGAGACTGCATCAGTCTTGCCAACCGAATGGTTAAAGAGAGCCTTGGTCTGCTTACTTGCGCGGGGAACAGAAACAGGGTGGTTGTAGGGCTGCAAGGCAAAGGTGTGATGGGATGTGTTGCATGTACTTTTACTGGTTACTGTGTTTAAAATTAAGAGCTTGTCCAGTGTGGGTGAATTTTCTGTAAAAGGTCACTTTGAGTGAGTACAAGCATCTATGTACATTCAAAACCGTGAAAAGAGAAATTAATTTAGTGTAGCCTTATGGCCTCTATTGTGCGAGAGGTCTGACAGGCTAAAAAGGTAATTTCTCCTGATCATCTTGCCTATGAATACTATTATATCTGTCAGTATAGAAAGCAATAGAACAGCAATAACGATAGCTATTAGGGTAATAATTCTTGTTTAGTTAATACATCATCCAGCTCTTCCCTTTTAATAAGGGTGTTATTTAGCAAATGTCATCTTACTTTTTTTTTTATTTTAATTGTACTTTTCACTTGCTTTTTATGTACAAAGGAAAACACAAGCTATTGAATCATGAACATTTATATATACATTTTGTTTTAGTCAAAAGGTTGGTGTTTTCCAGCTGGCTTCTTGAAATTCCTGTTGTTCAGCAAAGAGCTAATTACTGATGATCTGGGTATATGGCCCTTAAATACATGAGCGGCAATGTTTTGTCACTAATTGGATTTAAATACTTTAATTACTGATTTTTATTAACACGCTAATCATGTCAATTATGTTCAGATAAGTAGCATGGAGAATAAAGGGGGAATTTACTTTCCACTTAGAGTGACATTGGGCAAACAGTAGCTGTGAATATGCATCTCTACAAAGCAGGTATATGAAAATGTGAGGTAACACACTCCAAATAAATTCCATCTAAGTTCCATCAGATTCCCTATTGGTGTTCCTTTGTGACAATTTGGATATAACAGTCATTTACTACAGGGTCTTTTTTTTGATTCATCTTCTAATTTCCTGTGGCTGTTCCTTTCCTATCTATTTCTAAGTTGACTAAATTAAGTTGCGGTTGGATTCTTGCTGATATTGAATTCCTCTGTCATCCTAAAATGTAACTGCCATGTCAGCTGTATACCCAGCTGAGAATATGAAAAATACGTAAACTCGTATGAATCTACAGTAACTCTGAATTTATGGGAGCTTGCAAATGTGGTAGTCCTTTTTTCATATGTAGTTCATAGTTGAACTTTGAAAGAAATTCTTTCTTAAATTTTCATAGAATTTTTTGGAACAAAAATGCTGCAAATTGTTCTTCTACCATACAAGTTTTTCAGTAATGTGGATATCCTTGATAAGGTGGTTTGCATGGTTCCTGTGTGGGATCCAGAAAACAGTGTGTTAGTTTACTTTAGGAAACAACGTTTAAAATTTGCTTTTTAAAAAACTTTTAGAAAAGGCATCTTTTTTTGAAATAATACACTTAAATAGAATGAAAACTGAATGTATGAAAATGTTCTATGATATCAAACATACATCTGTTTTTTTCCAAGTAGGATTTAATGAAAACAAAATCTTTCTGTTCATAAATTGGTTGTTAAATCTTGTCTGAAATGAGCTAGATATCTTTGACGAGATATAACGTGTGTTTTATTGTAATCTGAAACAATCTTTTGGACAGACTTCTTAAATATATCAGATTTTTAGTTTTTAAGCTGACTGTAATTATTTACAACTTAGTAAAAATAGATATTACACTGAAAAAAACCCAGAATTCTTTTCTTCTTACATTTATTTATTGACTGTGTATTTAAATGTTCAAGATAATGGAGCCGCAGTAATGCTGTCTAGACAATATATCGATTGTTTTACCTGTGGTATCATCTATTGTCACAGAAAATGTCTTTGTGTGGTAAAGGCTTGAAATTGTATGGCTAGACATTGTAACTCTAAATTTAAAAAATGGTCTCATGCTTATGTACTATATATTTCAGCACATAAAATTGCTTTTGCAATTCTGATATTTTAGTTAATCTCTAGTTAATCCATCAGTGTTGGGTATTGGTCAGCGTGGTGTATTTTGCATGATCTGGCTTAGGCTTGTTGGCAGTTTTTTTGTAGGGTCTACAAAAACACAAATTATTTTCTAGTCTTTCTGGTTGTGAACAGTACAGTGATTTCACTGAAAATTCAGAATAGATCCTAAAACCAAAACTTTCTTGAAAAGAAGTTCTATTCAGCAATTTTTTTTTTTTAAATTAAGCTTAAACATTTTAAATTTGACATATTTTCTCCACTCTGCGGTCGAAGTTAGAAGCAGCTTCCTCTGGCTGTCAGTCAGGAACCCCCAGCTGGACTCTGTGCCTACTGCAGGTGGTTTTGGAGTTTTGAGTGGTTGGTTTGTTTGTTTGTTTATTTGTTTTATACCCAGCATCTTCATTCTTCTGTGCTTTCTGTTGCCTTGCACACAGGGTAGGCAGTTTCTAGCTGAAGTGGAGGTCGCTCATGTGAGCAGCTGGAGGACAAGGAGGCTGATGATGGGAATGTGCTTTGAGGAAGCCTTGCTCAGGTGTATCAGAATAAAAATCAGGCTGCTACAGTCCCACTTGGAAGATCTCAGTCCAGGTCTTGGCCGTGACACTGACCTCCAGTGGGTTTTCAGAAGTCTTGTCTAGAACAGAAAAATGTTATTTTAAAACTATATAATTATAAGTATTTTTATTTTCTTGGATATGATTATTCTGGATGAAACCAGGCAGCATAAAACAATTCAAGGAAAGACGTAATTATACTAGAATGCAAATCCTGTGCAGATGTTTCATCAACGTAACTACAGTAGTTTAAATTCATATGGTAGTTCACACTTTTAGGACTTTTCTCATTTACCTGAGTCCTTAGTCTCCATCTGACTGTGGAGTTCCTGAGCTACAGACTGGTGGAGGCTGAAGCAGTCTGTGTTCATCCTGCTTCTCACATCTTCCAAGGTGTCTCCTGCTGGTTAGTCAGTCTACGAAGAGAAAACCTTATTTGTTGTCAAGAGTCCGTGTGCAGACCCATGGTAAAGGAAGATCTCCTGGTTAGAGGCAAAGGCCCTTACGGAGGGCAGTGTATTGAACTAGGTATTCCTTTGTCAAAAAGCCTTTAAAATTACAGTAGGCTTGCTTTCTTCCACCTCTAGTCTATCGTTCCTGACCACTTATTAATCTGTTTGGAAAAGCGGCCTTTTCTTGCTGTTTTTACATACAACGTCTGGTCAAAGGAAACCTACTCTGCCTTAGATAATGTAGGTGAAACTCTAATTGTAAATTTGAAATGTGTATTTTTCAGAGCTACTTGTCATCCATGATGTGATCGTTATCTCCAGTATACTTCTGTCCCACATTTGTATGTCACCAGAGACACACAACCTATATTGGCTTTTCATAGGCTAGGCAAACAATGTGCTTCTGCAGCCTTTGCCTGTCCTTAAAATGAAAGACCACCTGTACAGATACAGCTGTCTGAATGCAGGGTGAGTGGAAGGAAATCCTACATGTTTGGTCCAGATAAAAGGATGATATGAGTGAGAGGGGAAGGACTGAGAGTGCTCACATCTCTCCTGACTTTGTCTCGCTAGTAATCCTTAATTCCGCTTTTTTGTTAGAACTTGTTGTTGCAGTAGCTAATTTTTCCTTCAACTTTATAATCAGGCATCCAATGGGACCTTACAGTCAAACGGTAAGGCCTGGTGTGGATTGGTACGAGGCTTGTACTGCCTACTGGGGCAACACCATCTCCTTCCTGTTAGTTCCAACAAGGACAGTAGGTGTTTCTTCAGGAGAGAAGCCTTTGTCTGGGGTGATTCAAACAGGAGGACTGGAAATCCTCAGTCTCCTTCATAGATACGATGTCCGAAGTCTGATACATCTGAGTCTCCCACCTCAAAGTCATTCAAACCTCAGAGGAAGCAAACCTTCCACCCAACTTCTTGTCTTCCATTCCAAAATATCATGAAAAATTGAAAGACTTTAATTCTATTTATTTAATTCCTGCTTATCTTTATTTTCCAGGTAGTGTTTTGAGATCTAGTATTCTTTCGGAGCACAGTTGTCATAGTAATCTTGTCAGCCAGGTAACCAGCTCATCAAGGAACAGTATCAATCAATGTATTGTAAAATTAAAATTCTGATTTCTGTAAAAATCATGAACTAGAACAGAAATATATAGTATTTCCACCAGCTTTTAACTCTGAAATGCAAAATGTCCAACCAGAAAAGCAATTTTATACTCATTGTTTTTCCTCTTTTTGTATACAGTCCTCTGTTTGCTATGCTGGGTTTGCTAGCTGTAGCTTCATTAGCAAACAATCTGGGGTTTGTTCTGCTTCTATGAAATCAAAAGCATTACTACAGCAACCCCAGAATTTTGACTGGAATATGTTTGTGTAGTCATGATAAGAACAGGATTTGATTTGTAGAAACATTAGGATCAAAAATTTCGGATTACATTGGTCAGTGATAAAAAATATGTTTCTTTACTTTTAAATATGTTTTAGTGTATGGGCAACCTAAGGTCTAATAGTTTATTTTTCTGGGCAGAACTGCACGAAGATGTGTGGTAAGCATTGAAATTCTAGTAACCTAAATCCTTGCTTCAGTGTCTTTCTTTTTTTTTTTAATGCTTCTTCCTTTATCTTCATTTTTTGCTTCTTATTAAATCATTAATTACAAGGACATGTCAGTTGCATTTTAAGTGCATAATGATACAGTCTCTCTAAGGTCTTGTTACACTAATGTTATTGCTAATTATAAAACTGAATCCAGTAGAACATCATTACTTGAAATGCCACGGGTTGTTCACGTTAAAATAAGCAAACTTTATAATTTATGATAGCTTATAAAAGATAAATTATATCACTTGATTAAGAATGGCATCATTTTAACAAATTGCATATATTCTGCGAAGAGCACAGAGCAATTCTTTATTTTCCTTTACAAACATGACCGGTTGCTTTGTAGACAAGGAAGCCCACCCGTATTTCCATGCCAAAGCAGTGACCTGTTAAAGATGGACTGAATTAGTTGGCTGTTATAGTACTGGTCAAAGGGATTGTTAGCTTCTTTTCTGATTACCTTCACTTCTTTTGGTCTATGTCACTTCTTAAAAATGAGGGTTTGATACCACCAGCTGAAACCAGCTGTTTGGCGAATGCTCTACGTTGTTTGCCTAGGGCACGAAAAGCTGATATATGTTGCGTGTCTCTGGTGACATGCAAAGTCAGCCCTGCACTTGTCTGAGCAAATAGTCAGCTGTCAGCTAATGGATCCATTAGTGAACTTTCCGCAGAATACCCTGCCTTCATCATTGCATGAAATTTTAATAACTCTAAATCATGACTTTAGTTGAAATTTAAGAGGACCTTTTTCAAAGACATTTGTTTCACAATTGAGAAGTTAAGGTGCTACTTCTATTGATAGAAACAATTTTTTTTTGCTAACACTTAGGAATTTGTGAACCTCAAATGAAATTCTTTTTTATGTTATGTAGCATGGGAGGATTGGTTTTTAGTTGGGTGTTTTGTTTTGTTTTTAGGCAGAAGGATATTTGCAGTCTTGCTTTATCCTTCTGGAAAGAAATTTGACTTGCTTATTCTTCTAACTTGACTCTTCATAGTGAGAAGTGACTTATGTGTCCTTTTTTTCATGGGTGTATGAACAATTTCAGAAATCAAAAGGATTGGAAAAAAATAGTGTTGCAACTCGACCTTCCCCTTAGTGATTTTTCTGTTGCCCTACCTCTTGCATTTAGGTTTTGTAGAGTTTTAGTACTCAGTTTAATCATGAGGCTGAAAAGAAAACAATTCCATAGAGCATCTTTCCATTTGGGACATGTTGGAACAGCTACGTGTGGCTATCGTTCCTAGCCTTATATCATGACGAAGTATCAAGACGTCATCTGGGGGTGTGCTGTGTAGTAACAGAAGTGCAAGATCAGAAGAGTACCTCCAGTTTGACCCCAAGAGGAAACTCCTCATTTTTCTTGTTTTTTCTTTTTTTTTTTTTCTAGTGCATGGGTTTTGTTATCAAATGAATTACAGCAAGTGAAAAAAATGTGAGGCTCTCCCAGCTTTTGGTCTTCAGGGTTTCAGAGGCTAACGTCTAACCCTCGGAATCTTGATCCTGATAGGTAGAGTATGGGAGGAAAATGAATACAGTGTTTAGAGGCATTTGCAGACTGCTTTGCTCTGAGGAAGCTGGCTGTAGTAGTCAGTTTATCCACCTGAGTTAAAATCACCTCTTTGATAGAAAGCTCTGGCATCTTCCTTCATACTAGTAGGAGACATTTCTTGAAACACTCCTTGTGTCCCAGGGAACCAATGACTTCTGTAACTATCAACTAGAAGGAGCAAAGACACATCGGATGAACAAGTGGTTCACTTGTAACACCCACCTCTCCAGGCTGGATGGACAAGGCTGCAGGCACGCCAAGGAAATCGTTTGTCAGTATCCTAGGATATGATGGCTCTTCAGGAAAAAAACTTTTTGAGGGCTAGAAGGTCATCCTTATAAAAGAAAGGCAGAAAAACAAAACAAAACCCACAAAGACTTTACTGAATTTACTTGAATTGTTGTTGAACAGAGCATTTCTTGTGATCTGGCACTGATTTAAAATGGAGTTGGGAAGATAAGAGGGCAGCATTGACTTTCTTGGAGCTCTCTTGTTTGGCAGAGGGGTTATGAAGTGTCCTCTGTCATTGTGTGAGGTGTTTGTAGTGTATTGACTGACAATGGACTTTTGCCCTTTGTATGACTTCACCAAAAACCCCAAGTCAAATTAGATGTCACTAAAACCTCATTTGATGACTCCTTCCTGGAGTCCTCTCATTCTTCTATTGATTTTTGTGGGCATCCTGCTAACCTTCAGCTGTCCTTCCAGTAATCATTTTAGCTTCTGTTTTCTTTTTGAAAACTTTCTAATGTAGGATTGTGTTCGTCTAGAAAGCAGAATAAGACATCTGTGCTTTTAGTCCATGCCTTTCTGACCATGGTTTCCTCCAGCAAGCTGACTCCTAACCCCCCCGTGACCGAACACATGGACACACTGATCAGAACCGACAGGAGAGTGTTTGTTTCAAAGCAAGAACAAGCTGCTGAAGTTACTCAAGGAGTTTGCTTCAGTCACCAGTCTGGTCTAAAATAATGATTTAACTAATGGGAAATCAGTGGCTTGTGAAAAAGCGTATGTTGAGCCAGCATTTCTTTGAATACATGGGCTTCTACAGATCAAACAAGAATTTATTATCTGGATCGATTTCTAAAAAGAGTTTAGTGCTTCAGAAAGAGGGCCAAGAATTTTAGGACAGAAATGTATTCCTTAATATTTTGTTGTTGGTCAGTCAAAGGGTGATAAAAATAGATGTAAAGTTATTTCAGTTACATACATTTTTGGTAACAAATGCAGTACCAATATAATCAAATCCAACATTGCATGCCAGCTGCTTAGGGATTATATTTTTATTTATCCAGTAATTTATTACAAGACTAAACAGTAATAAGTCATTGGAGTTTCCCCCCCATAGGGTGGGCAATTATTTTTCCCTTCCCTACTACTCGCTTTTGGTTTATGTCATCTTCCCTCTCCTCATTCCTCTAATTCCTCCTCATAAATGCATACACAGTATTTGACAGTAGCTTCCACCTATGTTTTTGACTTTTAAAAGCTACAAAGTTTGCAGTTATAAAAGTAGAGCTTTTACTTTTTTTGTCTGCTTATTTCTGAATGCTTTCTCTTTGGAGTGCTGATGGAATCTCTGTTGTTAATCTCTTTAACCCCTGAAAGAAGATTACCATAACAGTGAAGTGGCTGGGGAGGGGAGAAGCAAGGGAGAGGCCAACTCTATTCTAGAGAGTGAGTTCAGGTCTTCAATAAAGGATTTTTTTTTTTTCAGTGCTCAAGTATACCAGGGTTAACTTCTTGCTGGTGGTAGCAGTTATAATTGCAGTACAGGGTAGCATTGTCAAGGGCCATTTGGTCAAATCAGCAGAATACAGCAGTTTTACTGGACTTGGTACATAATTTTCTGTCTTTTTTTCTTTTTAATCTCAGAGTCTTATCAGCCTGTTACAAGCTAACCAAATGCCTAAAAGGAAGGGAGGAAAAATATTTGTGAACACTTAATCATACAAATATCCATACATTTTCCTTTTAATCTTCTTTATTAACATAAGCAGTATGTTGGACTTCGAATTGTGCATGATGCTTGACTTTCAACCAAAGGCAGTGATTCAGTACTATTAGTAAACACATTTTCGCAAAGGTGATTGAACTTGTGTTCATTGCTAGCAGAAAATTTTAATTGTATTTTTTAATAGTGTATCAAAGAAATACACCTGAAAGTAAGGCAAGAATTCATACTAGGCTGCCACATGGCCCCCCAAAAAGTGGTTCAAATTACAGCACCTGTTTGCAATAGTAGAGAAATTAGAAGGATCTGATTGAGTGTTTGACTTGTATGATGACTTAACCACTGGCTTTTCTACTCTAGATTGTCAGACTTTTGCAAGGTATTTAGACACATTGCATTCTTCATACATGTATGTGAGTCTTGGTCTATTAACATTTGTGCACAATTGATAAGTTGGTATCTGAAGTAAAAAAAATGGATAAGGTGTGCTTTTGTGTTGATTCAGTGTTCCATATAAAACTCTTCAGACTAGATTTGTAACAATGCATTTATTTGACTCTGTTGCTGCTTTTTTCTGCACCAGTAGTTGTATTAGGTTAGAGTGTTAGGGACTGAGATGATAAGGCAAACATTTTTAATTTTATGAGCAGTAAATTTCGTATGGTGTTTTACCAGCTATGGACTTTCTTCTTTCCAGGAACACTGATTTACAGTTCTTGAGGCAATTAAGGTATTTTTAATACTGTAATGGTTAGTTATACAGAGATTAGTTTCTCTCACTGTGTCTGTATTAAGGCAGTATTTATTAGTAAGGTTTACTTTGTTCCATATTTCTGTGTCTAATAATTAACAAGGTAAGAGAGAGTTGAAAATGAAAAAAATAGTTAGACACAGAATGGGAAACAGTGTCCTTAATTGTTAAAAGTCCATAAAACTGCTGTAGTTATCAAAATATGTATTTTAAATGCTTTCAGACTACTGCTGTTTATTTGGGGTTTTTTAGCTGATTCATTAGAGAATGTGACACAGCTAATTTTTTATTTTTGTAGAGTTTTCTGCTCTTGAAATTGAGGTAGATTTTAGACATTTTTGTTTCCCCAGACATATAGGTATTTTCATGTTGGAGCATTGCTGCATCTAATAGAGACTCCTGTTGTCTTCCTGATTTGTTTCCCAGCTGGAGTAAGCCAGAAGGTGCCTGCTGTCAGTTGTCACCACCTGATAAATGTCAGATGGTGACTTTTTAAGACACAGTCATTTTAATTGTTGGTGACACACAGGTCTCTTCTCTGATTACCTCCATCAGCAGGTAATAGGTGTCCCTGTAGTAAACAGCTCTGGCACAATCTGCCTGTAGTGGCAGCTGGTGGCAATCTTGGGCTGTCAGGGCTATAAATTATCACCTGTGCACCACAGTTCAGTTTCTAAACTACTACAGATGTTGTAATTACTATTCTTTTTTTTTTTTGTTTTCTAATTTGAATTAGCCTTAGATCTTGACCCTATCCTATAGCCATGAATATCCCAGGTTTGTTTGCAAGTTGTACTTTGGGGCTTGGCAATGGAAGAAAACTGCTCTACATGTTTAAAGACATTAGTTGTAAGGCCACCAGCAGGTCAGGACCTTATTGCACACAGGCTTAAAAAAAAGAAGGCAGGAATGCCCCACTTATTTTCTTCATATAGTTGCTTTGGATTTGCTTCTTACAAATGGCTCGGGATTTGTCACCTGTATTTGCCCTTCCACCCTGCTATAGAAGTCTTTGGTGTCTATTCCTCCTGTGTTGCTTGACTCCCTCTTTTTTCTTTCTTTTTTTTTTTTCTTTTTCTTTTTTATCATTTACAGTCCACCAAGGAACAGGGATGAAGAATAATCCAAATGTGCTGTTAATGTGTGTTGTTGTAAGGGAAAATAATTATGTCCTCTAGTCTAGGATTGACTTAGATTTTAATCCAGAACACTTTTTCATCTGAGTTTATAAATTGCTCATAGGCGCAATTCCTGGCTATTGTTTTAAGTTTTTTTAAGCAGTAATAAATGAGCATTTTCAGTAACTTTTTGGGAATCTTATGTATTAACTATCAAGACACACAACATAGAGATGAACTTATTTTTGCCTCTCACTCTCACAGAAACAACAATGGGGTGCATTAAAAGCAAGGAAGATAAAGGCCCAGCCATGAAATACAGAACTGATAATACTCCAGAACCTGTTATTTCCCACGTCAGCCATTATGGATCAGACTCCAGCCAAGCAACACAGTCACCGTCAATAAAGGGATCTGCGGTTAATTTTAATAGTCATTCCATGACTCCTTTTGGAGGGCCCTCAGGAATGACACCCTTTGGAGGAGCATCATCTTCATTTTCAGCTGTGCCAAGTCCATATCCTAGTACTTTAACAGGTGAGTGTTACATAAATAATGCTGTTGTTGTTATTATGTTTATTATTATTGCTTGAGAGTCATGTTAAAAAAATTAAATAGAGAGTTTAAAATAAATGACCTTTTGGGGATTTCTGATTGTCAATATCTTTACTGCTCAGATAATAATTCAGCCCATACTCACTAGTGACTATGAATTGTGGGTTAGGTGTTTTGATGTTTGGTTTGATGGGTGATTTTATGATCATGGTACAGAGAAATTTAAGAGTTTTATTAAAGGCAGTTATGGGGATAGTTGTTAACATTGCGTTAGCAGTTCTAAGCCAGATGCACATGGGATAATGTCTTTCAACTTTCAGAAAGAGGTGCAAAATTAAAAACTTCAGGTTCAGGAAACTGATATTTTAAACTGATTTTCAGACTTATTTCAATAGCTGTAAGTTGCTTATATTACTGCAACACTGAATCTGTTAATTTATAAAACTGTACAGGATATGCGATATATTCCTTGTACTTTACTGTGTGAACAATATGTGTGAAACAAAAGAGCAGAATTCTCATTGTTAGAGGCCACATTAAAACTAAAATTGAAAATGTGTAAGTGGAATTTACAAGGTGCAGAGACCTTCTTGGCTGAGAAATAAAGTCACTGAGGATAGTCTATTAAAGTAATATGCACATTTGATGTTATAGACCCACCTTTTATCAAAATCTTAAAACCTCATTATGAAAACATTGTTTTTTATGCACATGACTAATTCCAGTAGTTATGCTGAATATTTTTGAGAGGAAGCTGTAATTTATTCTTTCTTTGAGAGAGAGAGAGGAAAGAGCCATTTATTTTTTTAGAAGCTTTGCACAGAGAGGGCAAAACCAAGATAAGTAATTGCTTATTAGTCTATTTATAGTTTTCTCACAAACCTCTGCTGTTAGCACAATTACAGTGACTAAATGTTTGCTGCAGTACAGAGGTATTTAGAATCTTTTAAACACAAGAAATTAGAGGTCCATGCAAGTCCACTGTGGCCTTGACATTAGGCAATTCAGGAAAACAAATATGAATTGTCAAGCAATGATCACTTTGTATTCTCTGTTTTTGGAATTCGTTTAGCAAAAAACCCAAATAATTAAAATGAGCACCTATCCTGTCTCAAAATTTTTCAGTCAGCTCTGAATTCCTGTTTTGGATGAACTAATGCAGAAATGAAATAAGAGCAGCATTTCTTTTTATTCATTAACTCCATTAAGTAAAGTTTATTACATGTAAAGAAATCTTCATGTCCTCCAAGAACCTCTGTGTATTTCTTCTTATGCGATCTGTTTCTTCGTTTACATGGGAATCTCCAGCAGTGCATGCAGGTACTCCTGGTTATTACCAGACATCAGGGATGTGGCCCCCCACCAGGTACCACAAATTCTTTGCTTCAGAGACCAGAAGGGATGTTCTCTTGTCAGTCACTGTTCCTCCTGATGGTTAAGCATGTTATATCTTCGACCAAAGTCAGTAGGAGAGATGTCTCATGAAAAGATAGTCTTGAATCTCATCAGTGTGGATTCAATTATCAGCAGGCAGACTGATGTGGATGAATGTCCCTATCATTTTGCTATCAGATAAAATTATATTGCATATTCCTCCTCATTTTGTAAAACCACCCCATCCACAAATACACCTAAAATTAAAAAAAAAAATCCATCAGCAATTGTTTGGTACATTCAGTACTGATTTTCAGATCAATCAGAATTGGTTGTTTTTTTGAATGAATAAGATGACAAACTTTATCTGGCTGTAAGCTTTCTGTGTTTGTGATGAATAAAACACTGAATCACATTCTGTGGCCCTTTGTTTTGCAAGAGAGGAGAATAGACGGGCTTGTCAAACAGGACGTAACTGTCAGTAGTACTTACGCAGCCCATCCCTGTTGTCTGACAAAAGGATGATATGGTTGTCATCGTGGCCTGTAGTGAGGCTGAAAAGAGTTGAGCCATCTTTTATCCCTCCAGAGCAGAACAGGAGAATAAATCTAAGTTAGTCACATTGTTCCTGTATCACACGTTCTCAGTCATCAGATACTTTGAATTAATAGATTATTACTGAAAATCAGAACAGAAAAACAAACCACTGTTCTTGCCTTCCATTAAGCTGTGTAAGCACTAATGCTTACTGAACGGGGAAGTAAAGTCTTCTCTCCAAAACTGGTCCTAGGTTAGAGGATGAGAATACTGACCTAATGAAAGGATAACCTCTGAGGGAAATGTAATGACTGCAAATAGCTTGAACAGCTAAATTAGATCACCTTGTAGCGATTCACAATGAAAACAGCTGCAAGAGCTTTCAGAAACCATGAGCGGTACCTGTTTAAAACATTCTGTGCTGGTGGTGTTCTCCTGAAGTATTTTATTCTTCTTTGCTATGAAATAAATAACACTTGTGAGTGAGAATAAAGAGGTTTTATGGTAGCTGAAGTATTGAAATCAAAACTTTTCAAGGGTTATGTGTTAGCTTTTCCAATTCTTTCTTTAAAAATAATGGAGTGCACAAGTA
This sequence comes from Tapera naevia, assembly GCA_033556795.1. Lineage (NCBI taxonomy): Eukaryota > Metazoa > Chordata > Aves > Cuculiformes > Neomorphidae > Tapera > Tapera naevia. Next base: position 13,214,331 of record JAUMJJ010000022.1, read on the forward strand.
TCGATAGTTACTAATAATTCTTTGGCTTACAATGGTTTACATTTGTAATCTTTGCTGTGACCAGTGCTACAATGTCTAGAGGAATTAATCTCTCTCTTGTTCCCACATTAGTATCTTTGTAGACATACAGTTTGATTCCAAGTTCTTGCATTGTCCCTGTTTCTTTATATGCAGTTAAAAACTTTTGTAATACTGTGACTTGAGAGCATTGATTTTCTTCATCTGCTGAAGAACTCTCTGGGAATTGTTTGTTTCTGTAACATTTGGTTTCTTTTCTTGTGAATATGATATTTATCCCCACAATTTTCTTGCTCTATGTAGCAGTTTGTCATTAAAATAATGCAGTAACACAAGCAAAAATTGGTGGAACTGTGTTGATTTTTAACTCAAACTAGGAACTGTTAATTAATTTTCAGTTCATAAACCCAGCTCAATTACTCTAACTTCCTATGGGGATTTTTTGGTCTGTTTTTCCTAGAGGAACTGTAAATTCATTTCCAGCTGAGACCCGCTGAAATAGTGTAATCACAGGAAGACTCTAAATCAAATGAAAGTATTAAAGTGATTAGGAGCTCTTACATCAGAAAGTATACATTTCAAAAGAAAATTAGTGGTACACAGTACCAATTGCATTATGTATTTTTTCTTTCTGATCACCGTCATGTTAACTGTAAGATCTCAAACTAGGTGCAACGTTTCCTTTTGTGATCTTCCATGTATATCCTGGTGTAGATAAACGCATGTTAGAGATCTAATATACATTTGGAAGTAACTTATTGCTTGGAATATCATTAGGCTTACTAAGAGAATATCATTGGAATATCATTAGGCTCCATGAGACTGTGAAATAGCATTTCTAGATCTGAATCTTTCTGAACTGCCCATCTGCAGTTATGGCACATAGTTGTTTATTTTTGCTCATAGCTTGTACATCTCATATACCCTGTATTCCTTTCCCTCTCTTTCTCTTTTAACCTGGTTTTATACCTTAATTCTTTTAAGTATAAAAGAAGTTTTCCTACCATAAGCATAGGACCGTCCATACAATCCATCTCTCACATGTGGATCCTGTTTGGGGGACGCGTTCGACAACGTGCCCTATACAAGAAGTGGAAGCAAATTCCTTGGGGTTGGTGGAGTGCAACCATTCATCCTGTGATGTATCTCAGTCCTTGTTCTCAAGACCAATGCATTGATGGGTCATCCTCAGCAAGGGTCTGCTTCACTGACATGAGGACTTGGTGGAATTAAAAAAAAAAACATTAGTCCTAAAGCAGAAAAATGTCTTTGTCCCCCACAGAGTACTTTTTATTTTTGGTTCAGTTCCTAGAGTAGATCTTAATGTATAACCCTAGAAAATCGGGAAAACATCAGTTACTTGTAGCTAAGTTCAACAGGAGACTAATTCTGTAAAAATTAGTGGCTGATGGTTCACTGTTGTGGTGGTGTAGATCTTCTAGAACTTTATTTCTTAACAGGAAGCTAGCTTAATAAGGAAGTGAGCTTTTTATACTACTGATGTGTTGTGCAGGTTTCTGTATGTAAGTGCTCTGATTACCGAAGTACTTCCAGTGATGTATCTAGCTGACTTGTGGTATGGAAGCATATTTTTAGGGTGTCTGTTTAGAGACTTTCCTCTGTCTTAATAAATGAGCTGAATATTGATCAGCTTCCAAAATAAGTTGTGCCCTGGACAGTTTAGTTGCTTCCAAATAAAAATTCATGTGTTGTTTCACAGACAAGTCCTTAAATCAAACGTTGTAGTATCACTGCTATATCACATGGGATTTTTTTTTGTTTTTCCTAAGGTGGGGTTACTGTATTTGTGGCCTTATATGATTATGAAGCTAGAACTACAGATGACCTTTCATTTAAGAAGGGTGAACGGTTCCAGATAATAAATAACACGTAAGTATTCTCATAGACTTCACTTGGTTGTTGTTGGGAATAGATAACTCTTCCTGAAATCTGTGTATCCCATTTCAGTAAAGAAGGGTTTTTTTTCCCTTGAATGCATGCAGTGTTCAACAAGCATGGGGTTAAAATATCGATGCTGATAAGACAATAACCTTCAGGCTGTGAGGTCAGGGTTTGGATGCAGATGTAGAACTGTAGTGACTGGGGCAGCCTCAAGCCTTGTCCTAGTGGGTTGGTTGGATGGCATCTTTCCACTCCCTGCTACAGCGAGGCACAACTACCCAGGGCAGCAGAGGTGGAGAGGCAGGCTGTCCAACCCCATCCCAAGCTCTGCTCCTTGCAGGTGCTCTCTGGTTTTCCATATCTAATAGGGAGGTGGACACAGTTGGCAGCACTGCACTGAAAATGCCAGAGGCAAGCACCCTGGCTATAGGCAGGGAATTCTGGCTGTAGAAGTGCATTAAGCTGGCCTCCACAACAAATCCACTCTCGGATAGCTTAGAAGTTTTTTGATACTCTAGGTTAAATGCAGCAGCATTGCAGTATTACGGCCTGTTTTCTAGAAGGTTAGTGAAAAGGAAGTAATTTGCTCACCTTGGAGATTTCTTTACACGCAGCTTTTGGATGTGTTCTAGTTCACACACATAGCAGCTTCATTCATCCAGTTCTCTAATTGTGTCGCTCACTGTCAACACACAGGCAGAATGGTCTGGGAGAGGCCTACGAAGACTAGAGAACCGGGAAAGTTTATCTATACATCTGTGCCCTAAAACATTTTGTTCCAGGTTTGCATTTTGCACGTACAGATAAATTAAATTTACATTAAAAACAAAACAAAACATTTGAAATACAAAATTCCACTAAGAAGCCCTCATGTTTCTTACATTTGAAAGAAAAATATATTTAGGTTCAGTGCAAACTATTTTCGATGCTTTTGTAAATAAAATAAGGTTACCTAATTGTAATCTACCTGTCCTATGTGAGGCTGTTACAGCTGCTGGAGAATGATGTGTTGTTCATACGTTGAAGAGATGACTGATGTTGCATTGCAGGGAAGGAGACTGGTGGGAAGCAAGATCCATTGCTACGGGAAAAACAGGCTACATCCCCAGCAATTATGTAGCTCCTGCAGACTCAATTCAAGCAGAAGAGTAAGACATTGTATCCTGTCAATCTGTTGTTCTTATCCATTCTACACCTTGTGTTCCGTGGTGATACTGTTTCTTTAATTCACTGTCTGTAACATTTAAGGGTAAAATAGGATAATACTGCTAATTAGAGGATAGCACTGTATTTGGATGATGTCAAAGGTATAAATACTAGTAAGTATAAGGTGGACACTCATGAAAATATTTTATGCCTGGTTGCTATAACTAAGGCTAAAGGAAAAAGGATGGGCGAATGCAAAAAAAAGAAGATAAGAATTGGGGACATACATTGTATTTTATGTAAACCAAAATTGGGTATTTTTAGTTAAAAGAGTTCACACACCATCTATTCTAGGTTTTTATCCTTGTTTTGCCAAACACTAATTCAAGGTCAACTATATCCTTGGTAGCAGCTAATCTTACATTTTACAAAAAAGAATCATTTTATGTGGACAGTTATTGCTAACCTATTGATTTATAACAACTTTTTTTGGTAACAAAATTTTTAGGCACACTAGGGACTGCTATGAATTCAGAAAATTTTATTGATTTGTGTGCCAGTACTTCCTACATTTATTTATAAACACAGATCCCAGAGGCCTTACAGAATCGCATAAAGTTATTGTGGTAACTACATGTTAAGGTAGTTTGTTTACACCTGTTTCAAGGTATTAATTGTATTTGTTGTACTGGAAATACAAAGCACCACAGCTTTTGATTCAGTATACAGGCAGAGTACTGCCAATAAGCGATTCCCTGGTGCATGATCTGCAATTCTGGGTTTGCTACTGCACTTCTGGGAAAAGAGCCCAATTTCCAAGATGCTTCCTGAATCTCAAGCTGAGATTTCAGCATGTTGCTACTCCTCTCACCTGGCTCTTTGCTGCTGAAAAGCGATTGTATCAAAGATGCACTGTTATTTCATTCCCTTGAGTTTCAGCTGCTTTTTAAAAGTTATTGGCTTAAGATTTTGTCGGGAAAAAAAAAAGTTGAGGGCTTTTTTTTTTAAAACTGTACATTAAAAGTTTATTGTCATTACAGCAGCAGTGGTGTTAAAATGAAAACGATAACCCTTTGCAAACTAAGAATGCAGTGCTTCTGAAAAGAGAGTATTGCTCCTAAACCCTCACAAACAAGGTGGTGGAATTTGTCGTAGGTTTATGTGATGACTGGAGGTGAGAGTGAGGAATGATGAGCAAGGAGGCTTTTTTCAACTATGTTAAAAGATCAGTGCTAATTTTATTAAACATTACCACAGCATTTGGAATAGAGTTCATTTGCTTTAGACTTTGTTTATTAGTCCTGGGCTTTGATAGCATTTATAGATTTGGTATTGTGATTGCAGTTGGAGTTATAATTGCAAAAGTAGTACACAGGCCACAGGTTGCTAGGATTTTCTTTAAGTGGTCTTTTCTAAACCTGAAGGTGTTTATATCACAAACTGCTTATGATGGGATCTGTATTATCCCTGTGCCTTTTGAGTGATGCCATAATGTAAATGTTAAATGCTCATGAAAAGAACAAGTAAGCCTTGCTATTATTTTGTAGGTAATGAAATAAAATAGCACTTTGCAATATAGTTTGTAAATTGTTTTAAATAGTCAGGGGAAAAAGCATTTTCATGTCAAGTAATTAACTAGGGTTCAAGTTTGCTTCAATAAGATTATAGGTAATATCCAAATTGTCTTGTGTATGTACTTTCATATCCAATTCTAACTGCACATCTACATAAACAAACTGCAAATGCAATAAAAAAAATAAGTATAAGTTTGAAATTCTCAAGTGATTGCACAGCCTATTCTGTTTACAGGCTAACAAAATAATCCCTTTTACCTACATTTTTCACCCACAAAGCCATTGTTTTTCAGCAGTTTCCAATATTACTATTCTATCCACAACACTCATGAAGCCAGGTTTGCCTGATGCTATGATAGTTCCAAGTGAAAATGTTTGAAATTTAGACTTTGCATCACTCTCTGACTTCTGGGGCACACTATCAAAATAAAATGTAGTTATAATTCTTATTCCAAAGTCTGGGGACTCACTAGGAGATGGACCTTAAAATTATCACTGGCTCATGCCACAGCTGTGTTCAGGCCATTAATCAGGATGAGCACTCTTTGGGAGCATAGAAGAAGAAATTCCTTTAATGAAACAATTTAAGGCAAGAAGAACGCAGGTGTTTTAAAACATCTGTGTACTTCCTGGTATCAGAATGATGCAACAAAGATGGAGTATTACTCATAGAGAAGTAAGTTATACCTGCTACAGGGTTGTTTCTAAATAATCAGTATAAAGTGCTCCCTCTACTGAGGTGGAGAAGAACAGGAGGCAATAGAAGATGAAACTGGGGAGGTTCCAGTTGGATATAAGAAGAAACCTTTTTATCCTAGGAGCAGCCAGGCAGGCACAGCTTAGCTTTGCAGGGTCTATCCTTCAAGGTGTTCAAGCCTGGAGTGGACAACACCCTCAGGTCTGATCTCACAGGTGATCCTGATGGCAGCAGCAGGCTGGACCAGAGACCTCCCAAGGGTCCCTTCCCATCTGAATGAACGTGTGATCCAATGATATTTATGCATGCCCACTTTCCATTAAATGTTGTTTTCTAACATGTAACCAAAATTTCTTAGAGAAGGTAGTGTTTTGAGTATGATGCCAAAGTGTGTCACCTGATTCGGTTGAATCTGTGAACTTCTTAACCTGAAGGAGGGTGTTACTTTCAGTGTTAAGTACTGCTGATGTCTGTTGTTAAACCACCAGAAAAACAGAGCAGTTGCAGATAGAGGCCTCTTTACATGTATCTTACAAAAAAATAGAAATTAGAGTCAAGTAGAAATAGGACATCTTAATCCTTTGATTATATGGATGTCATTACTTTTGTTGATCTGTAACTTCTTTGGGATATTAGTAGTATTAGATGCTTTAGATTTCTAAATCTTGTATTTATATAATTACCAAAGCATAGAAAGCTTTTACTTACATTTATTTTCTTTAACATTTTCTAGGTGGTATTTTGGTAAGATGGGCAGGAAGGATGCAGAAAGGCTGCTTTTAAATCCTGGGAACCAGCGTGGAATTTTCTTAGTAAGAGAGAGTGAAACCACTAAAGGTATGTATATTTATGTATATCTCTCCTCATTCCTATATTTCCTCACCTGCCCCCAGGTGGACATGTGCATACAAGTGTGTATAAAGTCAGTTGGGGACATATGTTGAATATAATTTTATTTTAAATTATTTATTTTAAATAAATAAATTTTTGGTGAAGAACCAAGTATGACTTGTTTCCTAGGTGCTTACTCCCTTTCCATACGTGACTGGGATGAGGTCAGAGGTGATAATGTGAAACACTACAAGATCAGAAAACTTGACAATGGTGGATACTATATCACAACCAGGGCACAATTTGAATCTCTACAGAAGTTAGTGAAACACTACAGAGGTAAGTGCAAGTTCTAGCGTCCCAACGCTACCTTGTGTCTGTCATGAGGAAGAGAAACTGCATATGTAGCTTGTCTTTAAAACTCACCATTATAAAAAGTCTTTCTTATTTTGACAAACAGTAAGTGGATTAGTTCTTTTTATCAGCACTAGGATGTAACTTTTCTTGTAGTCTTACCCCTGCTTAGAGTCAAAGCCTATTTTTTCCCTTTTGCAGAACATGCCGATGGGCTGTGTCATAAGCTAACAACTGTGTGTCCCACTGTGAAACCACAAACACAGGGACTAGCAAAAGATGCCTGGGAAATTCCTAGAGAATCTTTGAGGCTGGAAGTTAAGTTGGGCCAAGGATGTTTTGGCGAAGTGTGGATGGGTAAGAGCTTAATGTGACACCTTTCAATTGTTCATCTGAATGTTTTAGTAGTATTATATGTAGATCCGTGTTGTGATCTGAAAAGATAATCTCATAAAGACTTGAAGAGAAAAAGTACCAATTATGATCAGTCACATAAAGGTAAAAATAATATTCAGTATCACTCCAATTTATAATTATACCGTTAGCTTACAAAACAGAAGCAAGAAGCAAACAGCTTTGGCAGAAAATCTCTTCAGTATTATAGAGGTAAATAATATCTGGTTTTTTTCTCTAGGAACGTGGAATGGAACCACAAAAGTAGCGATCAAGACACTAAAACCTGGTACCATGATGCCAGAAGCTTTCCTGCAGGAGGCTCAAATCATGAAGAAGCTACGACACGACAAGCTTGTTCCATTATATGCTGTTGTTTCTGAGGAGCCAATCTACATCGTCACTGAATTCATGACAAAAGGTGCGCGACAGAATAGTTTGAGGTTACTACGTTTAAAAGATTATTTAAGATTCCGGCAACGAATTAAATGTTTAATTAATGTTAGGTTTAAGCTGACTGGAGTAAAAGTGGTAATTTTGATTAAATTAAAATGAGCAATACTTGACCTACTTGAAGCAGTTTTGATTTAGATCGTGGGTGGAGGCATGAATTTTTTTGCGCGTCTGTGTCAACCTCGCTAATCTTTCAAGTACAAAATTGGAGTTTTTTCTCCTCATTTTTCAGTTTGTACTCCCTGTTACATTTAAATTGGATGATATGGCTGAGAATATTATTCTGAGAATATGTCTGCCTGTACACAGATCGTGCTCACAATGATAGAATCAGTTGGATTTGTTTGGGGTTTTTTTCATTTTTTTTCTTTTCCAGCGATGTAACCGTAAATTTTAAAAAAGGTTGAGGGATTTTGTCGAGACTCCCTCCTTTATCTCCTTGTTTTCACTCTTTCATCCTTCTTCCCTTGCTCTATATCATTTCTGTCTCCCCCTGCTGCTGAAACAGATTTAGAGATTGAGACTGAATGTAGAAATAAACATCATAAGCATATTAGTGTTAAGAAGCAGCAGATTTTCAAGTCATTAATTGCAGTTTTATACAATGCAGACTTGTGTTAACCTCACAGAGAAATTTCACTCTTCTGGTAAGAAACAGAAACAATGTTGAAGTCTGAGAGAGTAGCTACTTGTGTTCAGCACTCTGACACAAATACATGGGGTTTGTTTTCTTTTTCCTGTTTGAGTGGAATTTTAAGTGTTGAGTAAGTTTGAAAAGGCAGAAGGGAGAAGAAAAGGTAGAAGAACGGAAAATATAAGCAGATCCTTCTATGTTGTTGTGATTCCTAAATAACACTAGGCAGGTTGTCAGATCTTAAAGGGGCCATGCAAAATCAGTTATCATTGTTCTGAAATCGGGTTTTGGCAAGACATTTGGGATAAAAAATGCTTTGTAGCATTCTACCAAAGAAAAAGTAAAGATTAAAACCTGAACAGGGATGTTACCTTGCAAGAGAATTGGAAAACTTGTTGCGTGTTTGTCTTAAGTTATGGATTCAAAATGCCATTTGAAAAACTTCTCACATTTTACCAAATACCATAAAACCTCTTCAGTGGCTAAACTTAGTAGAACAATTTTTTTTTTCCTTTTCCATTCTCTTTTTACAAGGAAAAGAGGTGAGTAAGAACTGCACCAATTTTTTTTCCAATGTGGACAAGTTACTAGAGGTCAGCGTGAAATCTTTGCTGCTCTTTGGTCCTTTGAGGTCATGAAACAAGATGGGAAAAAGCCTGTGCAAGCACACACAGCAAACAAGCAGTAGTGTGGATCTGGCCTGCCATACTTTTACTTTCAATGCAAAAATACAGGTAGTGATTAAAACCACGTAGGAGGATCTAATTCATGGCTACAGCCATGAGTACACTGCAACAGGTGCAGTCTGGTAGGGTTTTTTCCCACTATTTTATCGTTGCAATTTTGGCTGTGATGAGACTTGATTAGTTATCAGTCTTTAGCAGTTTATTTTAAGAAAGAGAACATGTTCTTGTGCCCTTATGGCTTAATAACACCTAAAGGGAAATCTGTTATTTCAGAGACAGAGTTTCGCCACCCATGTGAAGATTAGTGTCCTAAAAGAAGTGCAGGTCCTTGGAATTGATTTCAAATACTACTCATGTTTTAATGTTCTGGACACTATTGTGTTATATAAATGTGAGAAGGTAATGCATCATAAAGAATAGAAGATACTTTTGGTTTTCCTTGTAAGGAAGAAAATGCAACAAAAAAAAGCGCGACAATTTCAGAATCATTTCTCTAGTGTTTAATTGAAGCTGGCAGAAAATTAAGTAATAGGTTGGGTGTTTTCTGTTCTTTAGTTATAAGAAAAAGTCCAACTAGGAAAGGCATTGATACCAGAACTATTGTGAAAAATCGTTACGTATTGCCATATAATCATCAAGTGGGCAGTCCGTTTTATTAAGTGTTCAGTTATCTGAATTTTTAAAATAAATTTTAAAATACTTGGATAAAACTTGCACTAACTAATTATCAGGGCAGAGTCATCTACAGGCATAGTCATTGAATCATGAATTCTGCTAAGTGACAGATTTTCAAACGCAGATTTTGGGAGAGGAATGCGTAAATCCTTATGTCTAGGAAAAAAATTTCTTATTCATGTTTTCAGGTCAAATTAATGTTTTGGGGGTTTTCACTTTTTTTTTTGTCTCCCGCTCCCCGAAATGTGTCATCTTTTACAGGCAGCTTGCTAGACTTCCTTAAAGAAGGAGAAGGGAAATACTTAAAACTCCCACAGCTGGTCGACATGGCTGCTCAGGTACATTGTATAAACCAAGAAAACTGTATTTTGTGCTTAGAGAAGAGTTTTAAAATTCTTATCAGATACTAACTAAATGTAAATATTGAATGCTCAGGCTATGGTATGTTGTTCTCTCTTACATCTTCTGTTGTAAGGTTTTAATTTATCAAAAAGAAACAGTTTAGTTCCCAATTAGCAGCTGCTGTGTAGCCGGACAAACTCTTAATTAATGCTGTCACAAGCTCTTGCTATGCTATACTTACACAATGAGAACAGAGCTAAAATAAAGGGGTGCTGCTTAATACTTGGGAGAAATACATATAGGCGTGAAAAATAATCTTTAATAAAACTTTATTTTTAAGATTGCTGATGGCATGGCTTACATTGAAAGAATGAACTACATCCACAGGGATCTCCGGGCAGCTAACATTCTTGTAGGAGACAATCTTGTGTGTAAAATAGCAGACTTTGGTTTAGCAAGGTTAATAGAGGACAATGAGTACACTGCAAGACAAGGTAAGACCAGTTTATTTGCTGAATAAATAAGACCAGTTACCTTCAAATTACTTTGAACTGTTACATTTAGCAAGATGTGTCTGTGTATTCAGTCTGCATGAATAAAGATTGTGCATATAAGTGTGCTTTCACAGCTATGTTTAGGAGTCCTACTCACCTAAGTGAGTAAATTTTAGTAAATTTTTAAATGCTCAAAAATATCTGGCAGTTGCCTTATGTTTTCAAAAAAGTGCTTTTAGGGTTTTTTTTTTCAGGTAGAACTTGCTACACTTTGAAGTTTGCTGAGATTCCAGAGAAGCTGCTTATCAGATTCTAAAAATCATTCCACTTTCTGAAATATATTAAATTAAGAATCCCAGATGTCTTTGCTGCTTCCAGAAATTGTAGCCAGTAGTTGCTGACCCAGTTTAAAACTGGTTTCCAGTTGGAAATATTAAAATACTAAACCACCTCGAATTTTCTCAACAAAGCAAAATGTAAAAAACTTTGAGTTCAGAATTCTTTCAAAATTATTTTCAAGTGTAAACAAATTATGCGTAAGCAAGGGAAAATTGAGTATGTGTCTTTCCAATGCTTGTAGGAGCTAAATTTCCAATTAAATGGACCGCTCCAGAAGCAGCATTGTATGGTCGGTTTACAATCAAGTCAGACGTGTGGTCTTTTGGAATTTTACTGACAGAGCTGGTAACAAAGGGGCGAGTACCATATCCAGGTAAGAGGAAAACTTCATAGATTTTTTCTTTTCTTTGTTCTGTTCCGTGCGTCTGAAGTTACCTTTTGTACTTCCTGCCTTCATTCAGAGCCCGCAGTTGACGAGCAGAGACACATAGTCACGCTTCGCTGGTTCCTTTGGTCACAAAGTTACTTTGTTGTATTTACAGATTATTATTATTATGCATTGTTTTAGCATATTTAAAGATGATAGCATTTGTAAATGTGACTGATAGTTCATGTTGTATTAGTGAGTACCCTTATGTTTTCCTTTCTGTCTATTCCTGAAATTTCTACTTTTGACACTTTCCCAGGCTACAGTGAGCACTGTCAGAATGAAACTGCCAGACCGCTTTGTGAAGCTAAACATGTGTAACACATTTTGTCAGATATCTCGCTGTGACTGGAATTTGTAAGGCAGTTCTGTTGGGTATAAAATCCCATTTTCTTGGCCTGATTTCAGGTTAAGTGATCTTTGAATGGAACCTGAGGCAGGCAGAAGGCATTTGTGCTTGATTCTGCTTTTTGAAAGGAAAGCCCGAGGCATTGGGAAAGTATACAAATGGAAGAAGGAGCAGGTATTGAGAAATTACCAATGTAATGAAATAATTTTCTGGAAATACATGTAAGGCAAAATGTAAAAAAAAAACATTTATAAAGTGTGGTCATTAAAGGTTCTTTTATGATAGATTCATGTGCCTTGCAGCTGGAGACATGCTTGAAAAACTTTGGGAAGCTGTTCTTTGCATAATGTAATTCACAGCTAACATGCTTTCTTTTTAGGGATGGTGAATCGGGAAGTTCTGGAACAAGTGGAACGTGGATACAGGATGCCTTGCCCACAAGGCTGTCCAGAGTCTCTCCATGAGTTAATGAAACTGTGTTGGAAGAAAGAACCTGATGAAAGACCAACATTTGAATATATACAGTCTTTCTTGGAGGACTACTTTACTGCTACAGAACCACAGTACCAGCCTGGAGACAATTTATAAGCCAATAGTCTACATAACATGCACAAATCTGCCAAATGTAAAAGACTTGCAAAGAATTCCTGACGTCTGTAAGGAATCAAAGGAAATAAAATCTTCGCTACTTTGCATGCTCTTAATGGCAAACTGGAATTTCATAATGCAGTTGCACAAAACCACTTTTAAAGTGTTATAATCTAATTTACCAATGACATGGTTTTATTTTTTTTTCTCTTTCCCAACTTATTTTCAGGGTCCAAAGGAAGCTTACTGAAAACACGGGGTAGAAAAATGAGTGTTGGTGTGAATAATAGCAGAAAAAACAGTGTTTCAAATCCTTTATTTCCCCAATATTTGATAATCATTCTACTAAAGAGGGAATTGTCTGGAATTAAAGTTATCTTGGGGTAAGACATTTATCAAGCAGTAAACTTTGTGGGACCAAGCAATTCTATTCCAGTTCTGTAAAACTCCCTGTGTTCAAAATTACATGTGTGTGCCCTCCGCTCCGCCCTCAAAAAAGATGGTACAACTGTATTTGATACAGTCTTGATCTTTAAGCTTCCTCTTGCATGGACTTGATTAGGGTAGGCAGGTTAAAGGAGAAATCGGAACAGTGAATGACAAACTTGATCTAAATAGTAGACCTCAATAGTGAAATTAGAGAGCATAATGCACTGTGTTAATACTTGTATTAATATAACTGGAAAGTAGCATGAGAGATTTTTCTTTTTTTCTTTCTTTCTGCATAGCTAATTAAGAATAATGAAGGTAACTAGAAAATGAGGTAATACTTTATAAAACATGTTGATAAGGTATGATGATATTTGAACTTGAAGCTATGTAATACAATCAGGGGGGGAAAGCCTTTAATCTTTTAAGCTCCAATCCAACAGTGAGATTTTGTACAGGAAGACTACCTGAACTAAGCTCACCAAGAAAGCAAGACAGAAGCTGTTAAATGGCCGTTTTTTAGTCCTTTTTCAGAGACAGGTTGAGACTGTTGTATGTGGCTTATACATGTTAACAAGGGTGGGTGCCACAAATGATAGCTGTCACTAGTTCAGGGATTTGATTGCACTTTTACTTTTCTTGACTATTAAGACACACTTACACGCAGTTGCTCTTTCCACTTCTGCCCTTCCTACAGAATTATTTAACTATAAAGAAAAAAAAAGAAAATGTGAAAATTTAAAAGCTAAAGGGATTAAATATATTTAATATTGTCCGAATATAGTGACATTGAAATTTGCTGGCATTCAGCCCAGCTGACACTACATCTAGATTTATTTTCTTTGGCTACTGACATATCAAGCAATAACATCATGTATTTTACTCAACGATTTGCATGAGATTCTTGAATTTCTGATCAAGCTTATGTGTTTTGATTTTGAAACACTAAACTCTTACTTAGCTACCAGGTTGAAATTCATATTATGATTGTAAAGCTATCCAACAAATGAATTTCAGAAAAACTGGTAATATAGTTCTGGTACTAAAGTTAACATTCTTCATGAGTTTACATTACATTGAATCCAATTACCAAACAGACGTATCTTTGTAAGAACAGTGCCATCATTTCTGATTTTCCCTCATCATCGCTCTTCATCACATATACATCTGTGGTTATCAAATTTTAAAAGGGCTTTATGTAAGAAAAACAAAAATAAAAGAAAAAACACATAAAATAATCAAAAAAACTCCAAAAATACAATGAAATTTTAATTTTTCTAAATATTTTAAAATTAATAACACAATCAATCATATGAGTTTATGTATTAATACAATTATAACAAAAAATGCCAAAAATGACACTGGCGTTGTTTCGATTTTTAATTACTGAATGGAACAGTTTGTTGTAATAACACTTGTATAGTAAAGGAATAAAACACTAACTTAATGAACGTGCTCATTGTAAATGGTTGTGTATTATAAGACTTCTCCAAAAGCGTTTGTATGTTTATGGAAATTTATTTGTTTCACCTGAAGACCTTGATGTGGTTCTTACCCTAACAGAGTTTAAAATTCACATTCACACTTTTTATATAAATAGTAATAAGTTTAATTATGTAACTAAGTATTTTTATAAAGTATGGCATTGTTGAACTGTTTTGCAGAATTGGTTCAAAATAAATTTCTCCTTGATCGCATCTGCTTATTTGAGGGGGGAGGGGGAAGTGGGAGAGGGTCAGAAGCAGAGTAGCCTTCATACTGTAGAGAAAAGGAGGGGAGTAAAGCCTTCATGAATTTGGGGTGTATTTTTGTCTTCTGAAAACTATTTTAATATACTTCCTTACAAGATGCTGAGTACATGATGCATTATGGGTGTGAAACAGGCGACAGCTTCTAAAGCAGTTCAGAAGTCCTTGGGAGGAATGGGCTAGAAAAATTCTGCCTAGATTTAAAACTAACCCCTGAGACAGGTTTGGGATCCTTGTGAGAGCGTGTCCAGCGTAGACTCAGCTGATGGTCACTCCAGAACACACACACTTTTGCTCTCCTGCTTGACATGGGTTTAGCAGGCACTGATGAATTCTGTGAAAATTTTCAGGGAATTTTATACATTTGTTCTTGTGATAGCTGATGTTTTATCTCAACTTCATTGAATGTTGCCAGTCTCAATGACCGGTACAGCTCAAACCGCAAGCCCTGATGTGCGTATACAGTGCCACTGTAGATTAAGGAGCTGGTACTGTTTCGAGTTTCAGTACTAACTATTCCAGCACTCACTAAAACCATTCTTCTTACCAAACCTACAAACTGCAGAATTTACTGTATTTTTAGTGTTTCATGTAATGTTTTACTGTTTTTAATTACAACAATCGTTTAACTTCTGGTAATCTGTACTCTCTTGGTACCCGTTCTTCATGCTAGGCCTGCAGGTTGGTTTTGTCCTGCGTTGTTTCAAACTGTGGTATTTTATGAATATTTTCATACTATTTTTGAGTAAACTTCCAAACATAAAAATGTGTGCAGTCCTACTATTTAGATAAAATACAACTGTATTTTAGCATAAAGCATTATGAATAGAACTTTATGCGTTCTTATCCTTGCAACCACTGATTTGTCATCTCATGGGGCTTGTGAGTAGCTCTTACCACTGGAAAGTATCTTTGGAAAAGGTGCTTTTTGGTTTCCTTAAATAAAAAAAAAAAAAAAGAACGTCTCCTAGAGTTTGCTGATAGGTAGAAACGACCCATAGTCATCTAAAATACTACAATACCCTAAAAATTCTAAAACACTGCGTCCACAGTTAGAATGAGTATAAATTTTGTTGCTTTCGATTTTGTTATTTATTTTGATCTGTTCAAGCCATTAAAACTCTCAGCTTTTAAGTTTTCTGTGAAGATGCTGTAGGTGTCTGTATTTGTGTCAACTTTTCCCCCAACACACAGGACTTTTCTTAGAGCTACACAATCACGTTGGGTTTACACCACGGGAGTGCTCACTCTAAGCAGACCATTGCAAACAGGAGATTCAGATTCTCACACCTTGCTCAGGAATTTAAGACTAAATTTGAGTAGCTATAGACTGGGGACAGAGTGGCTGGAGAGTAATCAGGCAGAAAAGGACCTGGGAGTGCTGATTGACAGGAAGCTGAACATGAGCCAGCGGTGTGCCCAGGTGGCCAAGAAGACCAATGGCATTCTGGCCTGCATCAGGAATAGTGTGGCAAGCAGGACCAGAGAAGTTATCGTCCCCCTGTACTCGGCACTGGTCAGGCCTCATCTTGACTACTGTGTACAGTTCTGGACCCCCCAGTTTGGGAAAGATGTTAGGATACTGGAATGTGTTCAGAGGAGGGCAACGAAGATGATGAAGGGGCTGGAGCACAAGCCCTGTGAGGAGCGACTGAGGGAGTTGGGGCTGTTTAGTCTAAAGAAGAGGAGGCTCAGGGGAGACCTCATTGCTCTCTACAGCTACCTAAAAGGAGGTTGTAGTCGGGCAGGGGTTGGTCTCTTCTCTCGGGTGACCAGTGACAGAACTAGAGGGCATGGACTCAAGCTTCGTCAGGGAAAGTTTAGGCTTGATGTTAGGGAAAATGTTCTTCACTGAAAGGGTGATTGGCCATTGGAATGGGCTGCCCAGGGAGGTGGTGGAGTCACCTACCCTGGAGGTGTTTAAGGGGAGACTGGATGAGGCACTGAGTGCCATGGTTTAGATGATGGTTGGTGTTAGTGTTGGTGTTGGTGTTGGTGTTGGGTTATAGGTTGGACTTGATGATCTCAGAGGTCCCTTCCAACCTTATGATTAAAAAAAAAAAAAAAAAAAAAATTTGGGCACCATAAGCAGGTCTGGGTGGGTAAACTACTGAAGCCCAGAACTGTGATTCATCCCATAGCTATTGTCTTCTGCAGTAGAATTGCAGGTGCCTTCAGAACAGCAAGTCTTGCACCTACCTCAGCCTGAACCTAATGCAATGGGAGTAAGACTCCTATTGACCTCCCAGGCACTGCAGGTGGCTGGTAGTTACAGAATCTTAGAATTATCTGGTTGGAAAAGACCTCTGAGATCATCAAGTCCAACCATACCTGTCCTCTTACTAAACCATATCCCTAAGAAACTCATTTAATGTCAGTGCAGGGCTGGGAACCATCATCATGTGTGTCTGGCAGGCATTTTGTCAAGAGACAATAGATAGAAAAAGGCATGCTTGTATCTGGTTTTGATATAATGGCCTCAAGTGGAAAGCCTAGGCTCTGATCTAGAACACTGAAGTGCTACTGAATCTCATATAGGTGGTTGTTAGGCATGAGAGCTTACTAGGTTGTTGAGAACAACCAGAGCAGAATCCAGTGCAGGACTTCACCTGCAGCCACAGGCTTAAGCATTTTCTCTAGGACCAGGTTACTTTTTTTAATCTGTGCTCTTTCCTACTGACACTTTGGGGAAGAATGTTAGCTGGAGAAATAGCAGCAGCTTGCCTGCTTCTCCCTTAGAGTTGGCAAGGGAAAGGGAGAGAGCAAGACAGAAGGATGGAAGTGAGCAGCTGAAGTACCAAGTTATGAGCTCCTTCGCAGGACAGAGTGAAGCAAATGTCATCTGTTCGCTCTGTTGTATTTTCAAAAGGAGGTAGAAACACGGAGGAACTCAGGAGCATTTATTTTCTTTTGCACAATGGAAAGGGAGCAAGGCTACTTCATATTAGAGGGGAATCCCAATACAAAAAGCATCATTCTGCTATCATTTTTAAGAGTGAGCCCTCATCAGTTCTTAGTTAAAAAAAAAAGTATCAGAAGACATCCTAACCAGGTCACTGGGTCCCAAAGTGGTAGGAATGCTTGCCTCTGAAACTCAGCCCCAGCGTGATGGCATTTCAGATGCTCTGGCAAATAGCGTAGCATTTCTTTCCTGATGGATGTATGTGGATGTAGGATTTTGGGTTATGTTCCCCTCCTCTCCATGTGGGTACAAAGTATGTAGGAACTTAACAGAGTTCAGGCATTCAGCATGGGACCCATGTTCTTTACTGGTCCTACTCTTTCAGCTTATATACCTTGACCATTCTCCATGCAAGCATTTGCTTCTTTTATATAGTACATTGGTTATTTTTTTAACATTCTCTGTTAGGTAAAAGGCATGGGGTTTTCAGGTTTCCAAATTGCAGTAACCACTGTTGTTGGGGGCATCCAAGTATTCATAGCACTGTGTACTTTTACAGAACGTTGTTCATCTCTTAGTATTTCATTTACTTGAACTGAGTAAAAGCACACGTTGGCCATCATGTTGCTTTCAACTTGTTCTTGAAGGAGAGAGGACAAATATCCGGTTAAACTCAATAGGACCTGAGTAACAGAGTAGAAATTTAAAAGGAAAAACTGAATACAAGCACCCTTGAAGAATGAGTTGTGCACCCACACTGAAGCGGGCTGCTGTGAAAATTTTTTTTTTTTTTAATGTAAAAAGCTATTCTCAGTAGGAGCACTTCACCCCTCTCCTTTGTGCTCTGCTGCTAGATTTTTGAGTCTCCAGAAGAAGCTACTGATAAGTACATACTGGGAAATGGATAGGTCTGTTCATCTTGCCTGTGGCCCTGAAAATCCATCCTCCACCACAACTGACTGGCTTTCATTTCTCTGTTATGTGGCTGTGCAATAAAAGCATGAACACATACAACAGTTAACAGAATTAAACATTAGAAGCCTTTAAAGCCTTATATACCATTTTTAATTTTCTTTTTCATTTTTTAAATGCAAGGTGCAAGGTCAGATCCACATCACTTTCACTGGAGTTCTGATTTTGTTCTATATTACTCTCTTCACTTCTGGAATGACTCTGTCTTTCAAATTGGCTTATGACTGACTTTTCTTTGTGCTAAAAGATGGCAAGTACAATAGAAATAGTTTTTGTATTTACATTTGATTTTAGAGTTATTTGTTAAAGAATCTACATCAAAATCTGTGCATTCAATCTTCTTGCCACCGTTTGAAAGAGGAGATTTTTTTTCCTTATGAAACTGAAATTCAATCAATAGCTTCAGTGGGTTTAAGGTTATACGTTAAGTAGATTACTGATAGGCTAAACATAATCTCTGGAGCCACTGACATTAGAATGGCCCCAGCCTTTTCAAAGTGCTGCTAAGGATTCTAAAGAGCAAGCAAGCAAGCATATACATACTTAGCAAAAGACATGCCCCCTGAGTTCAACTGATCATTAAGGCAAGAAGGAATGACCCTCTCTGCAGCTTGGGGATGACAAATGACTTCCAGGAAGTTAGTGAGAAGCACATCCCCCTTGATGGGGCAGCCTCCCTTATGCAAATGTTCTGGATTTATCAATAAAACAGCACAACCCTCGTTTGTTCTTCATCCCAAGACAGGCACTGTTATGCTAGGCAATAGGCAGAAACCCACTGATATGTAGCGTCTCTCCTTGGGGTTTCCAAGGCATCTGCCATCTTACCCAACAACCGTTATTACCTAATATATAGCATTTCTCACTCTCATACATGACACAAATGAAATCAGTTTCATTGTCTCCAGATGGCAAATTAAGCAAGGGGAGAAGAAGTGCTTTGACTCATCTAGGACCAAGCTGAAGACCATGACTGTGCAGCAGCCAGAATCTAGCATCTGATCTACTGGGAATTTTCTTTCAGTTGGGCAGCTTTTAGCACCTCCTAGTAACCTTGATCCTGGAGAGACAATTTCCTAAGAAAAGGCTGCAGTAATTTCCTATTATGCCCTACAGTGGACATCTGAGCTACTCTGAAAAAAAAAAAAAACAAGACCTGGGCCCCGCACAGCAATTTGACTGCCCCAAAGCCAATGTATCAATCATTATTTGCAGGTAGTGTGGAGCTTGCTATGGAAAACCCTGCCAATCCCAGGTGAGCTCAGCTTGGGGCTAGCCCAGGTGGCTCTGGGGTGCAGATAGCCACCACGCAGCCAGCTCTTATGTGGGTAATTGCCTAACCTCAGCCTCCAAGGTCACAGCAGTGACTGTGTCATTGGCAACTGCTTCCCCAGCTTGCTGGAATGCCACATCTTGGACACCATGGTATGCATGGCCAGGTGGGCAGGAGAATTTTTTTAGGCAGTTTGTTATGGACATGGCTGCAACAGTGTTCCACCTGCAGTGCCCAGTGAGCATGTGGTGCGAGTTTCTCTTGGGTTGTTGTTGCTCCCTTCTTATACCAGATGTAGCTTCCACACTTAATTGTTTTGCAGCAGTGCATTAGAAGGACACTCTAGTGCCCTTTCAGCAAGTCAGTGCCCTAGACCATAGAATGAGCAATTCCTTCTTTGCCACTCCAGTCTAATGTTTGACTGACGCTGCTGAATACATTACATCAAAACCCTCTAACTAATCAGCTGAACACCCACAAAACTTATGGCTTGATGATATCATGGCTTTTGTCTCTTTCAATCTCCCTTTTCAATTTATTCTTACAGAATATCTCTACATTTTTGTTTAAATCGTTTAGCAATCAGGCAAGTACATATTCAGTTATTTTAGGCTTCTTTTAAGCATTCACCATTATCTTTAGTGAGCCTAAGACTGGAAACTGCATCACCTGGTCTGTTTTACTATAAGATGCTGAACACCCTTCTGTCGTCATAAGTGAAATGTACTTGGTACAACCTGCCTAGATACATAAATGACTTCAGCCACTGTAGTACATGATTCATCACAAGGAAAGTGGGATTGGATGTTCTTCCCACGCTGCAGATAGGAATAGCAGAGGAACTGAGACAGAGGCAAGTGTCTTACCAGTATCACAGAAAAAGATTCTTAAAAAACTGAGGTTCAGACACTGGTTTCTCATACCTCAAGCAAGCACTGTGAATAAGGGAGGCCTCACAGAACTGGACTCATTTTCTCATGTTTGTTAAGGCTCTCTTCATGTCATGCTGCTAAAGAAAGTGATGTTTGGCATGAGGCTTCACACTGCATCTGTCCTTTCTCTGACACTCTGCAGTTTGCTAGACATGATTTGTGTGTGCTTTACCCTAAATAAAACCCTTGCTGGGTATATTTGTTGACTTTCAGTAGTGGTATGTAGGACTGGAACAAAACAAAATTCAGCCTTAGCTCTCAGTCTTGGGGACTTGAAACAGCTGGACTACAACTGCCATTATGTCACTGCCAGAAACAGAATGCCTTATGAGGAAATAAGAACTTGATAGTGACTGCAAGTATCAAAACAATTCAAGCAGTTGCTTGAAAGGGATGGCATGTAAAGGCTGTCTCATTTATAGAAACACTGTTTTCCTTGGAGGAGATGTGGTCTGACGGCCTCTGTCTCTTTAAGAGTGTTCTAGGCTATTGGTCTAGAGTGGCTGTTTTCTTCCTCTGTGGAGTGGGAGGTGGTACAGGAGTGTCTCTACATTTTGAAAGCCCTTTGTAATAACCAACTTTTCGAGGAAAAGATCATGATCTGGAAACAGGCACATATAAGATGAAATGTGGCCACGCAACTAAATAGGCAAGTGGCCCCCCAGATCTGGTTAAAAAGTGAATGGTTCCGTATTTCAAATTCATAGACTGTCAGAAAAGATTACTTTTAGAAGCATCAGTCATTCTGTTGTGGATATTTGGTTGTAAATTTCACTATGCTTTTATAGAACCATAGAATGTCCTGAATTGGAAAGAACCTGAAAGGATCATTGAGTCCAACTCCTGACCCTGCATAAGACAACCCCCAGAATTACACCGTGTGTCTGAGGGCATTGTCCAAATGCTTCTTGAATATCGTCAGGCTTGGCATAGTGACCACTTCCCTGGGGAGCTGTTCAGTGCTCCACCACCCTCTGGATGAAGAACCTTTTCCTAATATCCTGCCTAAACCTCCCGTGGCACATATTCCTGACATTCCCTCTGGGGCTTTGCAGTCATATGTGCTGTCAAGGCTTTCTCTATTCACATGGTCAACAAAGACAGGACAGAAATTCTCAACAACTTTGGAGACATCTACAGAGAACTCACCAGCAACAGGTAGCTCTTCTGGGTAAGACCCATTGAGGGTGATGTCATGGAAGACAAAAGTAGAAAACATACACGTTGTGCATTTTCACAGTTCTTGTTCTTGGAAAGTGCGAATGTGTCTGATGCTGAGGCAACCTGGTGAGCAAGTGACCACTCAAAGAACTCCAGATAGGCATTTGAGGCAAGCCACACATTTCACCGTCTACTTCTTTTGTAATTTTTAAGCCGTATAGATGCCTCCTTTTTTTTCCCAGTGTCAGTGATTTTTCCCCTTGCTGTATTATCAGCATTGCTGTCTTGTAATCTTTGATGAACAAAATATCATGTAAGACAAACTGAGATATTAATAACTATCAAACCACTGTGGATGACATCTGTGTAAGTACTCTAATTTGCCCAACAAGAGAAGCGTGCCACATGCTTTTGGCCGCAGCTGCTGTCCTGAATACTCTGTAGGCCAAGCAAGAGTGACGGGTAATGCTCATGGGATCTCAGTATAAGTATGCTCGTTAATTCAGAGATATTCCCTGCTCCTGGTTGTCCTCATTTGCACATCTGGTCTTGATTTTGCAGTAATTTATACAGATGTTAAGCTGTAAAATATCAAATAAAGTAGAGGCATCACCAAGTTCTTGGACGCTCTGCACATGCTTAAATTTTACAGGATGGAAATTTGTAACAACTGCACGGGGCTTAGTGGTAGAATTGATCAGAACATTTCAGAGTCATTTTGTTCAAGCTCTGGCATTTCTGAAAGGACTTTGCCTAGCCCTGCTTATTAGATGTGTCTCTGTATGCCCTTCTCTTTATTTCATCTTTCTTACCTGGAGATTTTAATCTAAGATTTTAATCTTTTAGCCACTTCCCTACTTAATGTGCTGTTGGTCTGAGAACCCAATCTTGTACACTTAGAGCATTATTGCGTGTTAAAAATAACCTATAAAGGCAGTAATGAGAGCAGTCATAAGGCTGGCCTTGTTAGAAGGGGAAATTACTGAACAAAACATATTGTGTGTTCAAAAATACTGTCAGAGAAAGGGCTGCCAGCCTGGAACTGCAAAGCTGGGGACTAGACCTGTGAACCATAAAAAAATCCATCACTGAAAGGGCAGCAGGCCTCTCTGAAGTGCAGATGGGGTACCTAGAAAACAGAGATAAGCACAAAGCAAGGGACTGTAATGGCAACAACATCTCTGAAAATGAAGACCAGCCTGTGAAAAAAGATTGCTCTGAAAGAAAATATCATTCAACTCCATTCTGGAGGGATGATGAAATCTACAGGGTGAAGAGAAATTGTTGTTCAGTGTAATTTGTTATTTATGCTTTTTTCCCTCCAGAAATGCTCCAAAATGGCCTGCTTGATTAAAAGGAAGGGAGTGAGCTTAAACAGATCTGTACCTGATGAAAACCATTCCTCTGCATCTCTTAGAAAATGGGTAGGGGACCATGTAAGATGAAGCCTGTTGTTTGCTATGATCTGCTCATGTGTTCTAGGAGAGTGAAGTCAGACATTGATTTTGTTCTTTGTTGGTAACTTTTTGCCACGTGACTCTTTGTGTTGGGTTAACAAGGAGATTGTGCTGTCATCTTCTTCTTCCAAGGGTTTATCTGTTTTGCAGTTCTCGTGCAATGAAATAAGTAGGGAAAAGAGGGAAGGGGTTACTCAGCAAAATTTATCTATTTAATTAAAATTATGGTTTTTGAAGAAGAAAAGAAGTCAAAACACCTCCAATTCTTCAATTTCCCCAAAGAACATTCTTTGATGTACTACATAAAAAAAAAGTCCTCTGTTGACTAAAATGCAGCCCAACTGGAAACCATCCTCTTCTGCTTCAGAACAGTAAAAGTTGAAGCACGGATACCTGGCTTATAGAAGATCCTGTGCCTGGCTGGGCTACTCAGATCAGCACTTAAAACAGATTTGAATGTTTGATCTTATAATATTAAGATTTAAATAGTATGAGAAGTAGGGAAATGCTAGCAGATGATGATCAATTCTCACTGCTTGCTCCTGAACACTTGGAAATTTTGCTGGGTTGAGTAGAACTGTAACAATTCAGAACCATTTTGGGAGGTAGAAAGCAGAGCTAATGCCAGTTAAGTAATTTTCCCAGTAAGGCAGAGTGTTACATTACCCTGTCTATTATCAAGGATATGTCCAAGGAATATGAGTATTAAGAATCAGGCACTAAGGCAGAAATGGTAGATTTTGTATAACAGTGAGTTTGAATGGATGCAGCTCTGTTGGTTTAAGCAAGGATCTTATGCACATCGGGATATTCAGGAGACTGATATGAATTAACCAAAGTGTGATCATTGAGAGTGTTGATGAAAACACACAAAATCTGTGCTTGGATAGCTATGTGAAGAAGAACAGTTACCTTAACCTGCAGTAAGTTCACAGGTGAGAAATGGGGATGTCTCTTTCACAGACAACATGAGCCTCAGAAGTTTGATAATGTCTGGTTTCTTATAGAAAGTCTGGTTTCCTTTACTTTGAGGGACACTCTCAAACTGCCAGCAGCAGAAGGCCCTTATCTTCCTTGGTAAAGCAGTATCCTGTTGCCAGAGACAATTTGCTTTCTGTGAAATATTGCAAAAGCTTTGGACAGTTTAGTGTTGTCAGTTTTAGTTATTACAGACAGGATTTATCTTCCGGAAAATATACACCTTGGTATACTTAGAAATACTGTTGCCAAGTTGTGGGATGTTCTTACCTGGATTAGAAAAATTTATCATATATTATAGTTAGCTGAGTTGAGGAGTTTGGTCTCATTTTCTGATGATTTTCTGCTACCTCCTAGGAAGAAATAAAAAGCTTATTCTTGCTCTGAAAATGTGTAAATTAATATTATACTAGATGCAGTGTGGGAGAGTTATTTAGAGATGTATACCTGATGTAACTTTGCTTACAGTTACACACATAGGCCTTGAGAGAAGGCTGAACAACATACAGTAAACATTTGTTTTGAGTGTTACTATTCTGCATTTTGTGCTTTGAGCAGATGGACTAGACTTAGTCTAACTCTTCCAGGTCTATGATACGGGACATGATGATTTTGCTTCTGTTTCTCTCTCAGATACTTCCCTCTTCTACTACTGCATAATGCTGCATTGCAGGAAAACAGTAATGGTATGGCAAAGCTGAGGGCTACTCACAAATTAAGATAAATATGTTTCCACTGATTTATGAAAAAAGCATTTCTGTTTTATTTTCAGAGTAGAAAGAAACTTAGTCCCAAGGACAGAGAAGTAATAAGAAAGTTCTTTCTGTAAGACAGTGATGCTGAAATTGTAAATTCTAGTTTATGGATTCCTGCTACATTAGTCATTCAGAAGTGATCTGTATCTTGTTCCAAATATACATCTAGGGTCAAAGCAAAGGTGGGTGCGGATCTGAAGGATGATATTTACGGATGCAGATTTATATGAGGAAAGATTGACCTAGACAAAATAATGATGAAAATCAATTTTTGCTGCTGTATTATGTTATTTTCTATTTAAAACTATTAGATTAAATATCTCTCATTATATACATTTCTTGACAAATCTTTTTTTCTTCCTTCTTCCGGTTCTGAATAATGATGGCAGCAAATGTCGATATGTATCAACAAAGAGCAGTTCTGGACATGACCCAAGCAGATGTATTGCTAAGTATTTTATCCTGAATTTCTGTGCCAGAAGTTCCATTCACATCTGCAGGGGAACCACTACTTTCAGGATTATCTTCTAGAACAGGGGTGTCAAACTCACTGCTCCCACCATTCTCCTGCCACTGCAGCATAACGCACGTCACACGCTGCACACATGACCAGCGCTGGCAGGAGAGCAGGGACAAGGAGCTCAGTGCTGCCAATGGGGAGAAACAAGGTGCCAGGATGGATAAAACCAGGTGGAGGGCTGGGTTCGGCCTGTGGGCCGTGAGTTTGACACCCCTGTTCTAGAAGATAGAAAGTGCGTTATATATCCAGGGAGGATTCCAAAGGAAAGGCTGTTAATATTTTTTCACCAGTTTTTTGGCAAAACATGAACTGGAAAATAAGTTTTTCAAACTAAAATACTTGAATGGAAGTCGCACATTAGATGGAAGTCGCACATTTTGATCTGGAAATTTTACTCTGCTGACTACTATGGGCTGAAATGTTTGCCCTATATGTTCCTTGACACGCTATAGCTGCTGACCTGCTCTGGGTGCTGCAGAGCAGCACAGACTTTCATGGGCTGCTGTATATCATGATATGTCAATCCAGGAACTCTGTGAACAGAGGATGGCAAAGACCTGAAGGGTCTGTGGTGTCGTTTTCAGATGTTTCACTTTTTACACAGAGACAAATTCTCCCTTGTGTGGAGAGAAGTGCTGCTTGAGCAACTCATCTTTCTTAAACTACTGCAGTTTTTCATCGAGAAGCTTTTCTGCTGAAAAATTCAGGCAGCTATGACCATGTTTTAGGATGCTTTACTCAAGTATATGCTGTCAAGATATACTCATTCCCACAGAAAATCCTGCTGTACTTCCTACAGCTTCTGATTTACTTGATTCAGACCTACTCTGGGTATTGCTGTAGTTATTGTAACTCAGCATAAATATGGCCAAAAGTACAATATGGGCAGAACAGCAATTCCAGCTTTTCATTTCCTTTATATTTCCTGAATTTCTACCACTTCATATCAGTTTTGAAACTCTTTTTACGAGAGTTTGACAGAAAAAAAAGTCAATAGAATCCTTCAGTGTATTTGATTTTAAATTTCCTTATCCCAAGATTCTGGATGCAAACCAACAATGGGAAATAAAGGAAGTAATAGAGCGTGTCAGTAAACCTGCTGAGTTTAAATTCTCATAGATTAAGGAGCCAGCTTTTCCAGATGAGAACTATTCCAAAGGTTGGAGAGGATTTTGTGGGTTTTTTATTTCAATAACAGTACAGTGATTCCAGTTATTACTATACTGTAATGTTGATACTATATTCAGAGTTCCAGTTGAACTACTTACTCACAGTACCATTAAATGCAATTGTTACAAGACCCTGACACGCATTCTGCACATGTATTCCTTCAAGTTTAAAGAAATAGCTTGTTTCAAAATAATGCATAAAAGGACAGTAACGCCTGCATGAAGAAGGCATCCAGCATCTAGGATGAAAAGTGAGTGGATTTTTTTTTAAAAAATGTGGTTTACAACAAAATTGGAAGTTCAAGACAGAATCTGTGCTCCCAACGTGCTATGCTTAGCAGCATTGTTGAAACCCTAGATGTATATATAGGATGTCTATTTCTTTACTGCTCTGTACACCCTGCTATATAATCCTCCAGACTGCCTGTGGAGCAGAGAAAGCAGAAAAAAAATCAATAAAAAATTTTATAACGTGTGTTACATTTTCTATAAAATGAGCAGAAAACCGTATGCTTAATCAACTGTTATTCCATCCTTTATGCTACTGAGTAATTCCATTGGGAGTTAAAAACCAGAAGCAATTCTTGAATGTTTGCTATTTCCTTGCAGGCCTTAGTACCACCAGGAACGGGTGGGAATTGGTGTCACAACCAGAGAACATGTAAGAATACATACAGGTGTTTTGGCCTTTTACCTAATTGCCATCTGTTTAATGTCACTATGGTATAACCTTTGGAGCTGGTGCCCAAACTCCTTTGCTTTCTCACAAAATTAAATACTATAGCTGAAAATTACTTGGCATTTATTTCAACCATTCCCTACTAAGGTTGATTCCTTTCACTTCATTCTCCCTGGTTCACTCTTCCCACACGCAGTTTGTGTGCACTACCTGGAAATATCTGGGTTTTTTTTATTATTACAAGGGTAACTGCTACAATTTCATACTCTCACACCAGCTGGAAATATGAAAGAACGCATCCATGATCATAATTTCCTATGTGAAAGTTAGAGGAGCAAGATACAATGATTAAGTCTGTGCTGCTCCATGGAGCACACTGCAGCTCCGTGAGAAAACTTGGATAACATCTGTGTAGAACAACTTAAGCTGGACAATGTGGTTTGTAGAGAGCTGCAGGGCTGTTGAAGCTATTACACTCTGTAGGCCAAGAATAATCATCACAGCTCCCACTTCTTCTCTGTGGGTTTGATGCTTCAGCAAGGGTTTTGCTCAGCACAGCAGTGTGTGTGTAGGTATGACCTTGCTGTGGTGATATGAAAAGGTTGGTTTTAGAGTAGAGAGGTGGCTGATACCTCTTGTCAGGTCAACTCTGTGCTGCACTAACTCAACTGTAGAGATCAAAACCCCAGAGAATCCTGCTGTCAGCAAGCTCTAATTCATCCTCTTGGTGGCAGACAGGGTCCACTGAGAAGTCTGCCAGTTGAGCTCATGGTGAGGAGACAGCTTTGAGGGCTGGGTCTGGCCCAGCCACAGGGACCAGGGTCACACACAGCCTGGTGACTGCCAGCCTGTCCACGGTGATGAAGCCGGGCTCAGTTCAATGCAGGCCATCAGCCTGCAGCTCAGGGTCTTGAACAGTGAGGCCCATGGCCTGGCACAGCTGCAATGTGGTAGGAGATGGTCCCACGTAGGGGTAGCTCAGGCAGGGACTGGGGCCATGGCCTGAGCTGAGGTGGGGCCTGAAGGCAGATGGGAGAGGTGGAGACATCCAGTGGGACTGGAGAGGCCCAGCAAGTCCTTCAGTGCCCTGACTGCAGCTGCCCACCAGAGCAATGTGTCCTCCCACCTGACAGAGACCTGGACTCAGATGGGGCTTGCTGAAGATTGATTTAGTTGCTGCGAGGTGTAGGGGCATTATAAGCGAGACTGAACCAGGGCAGGGAGGGGGAAATTGGAAAGAAACATAGTGAGGCGGGATTGGAGCAACGTGGGGAGTTCAGGCAGACCTTGAGTAGCCCCAGAGGCCTGGCAGGCTTATTGGGAGGGATGGGGTGTAAAAGTGGATTCTCAGGTGGCCCCTGAAGAGCCCTGAAACCCACCTCTGAGTGGTTCACTTGCAAGTTTGGGTTTAAGAAGGAGGCAGTGCTGTGGGAGTTTCAAAGCCCAGAGCCAGGTCAGATTCCATAGAGTGATAGAATCACTGAATTCTTTGGGTTGGAAGGGACATTTACAGGTCACCTAGTCCATCCCCCCTGCAGGAGCAGGGATATCTTCAGTTAGATCAGGTTGCTCAGAGCTCCATCCAACCTGACCTTGTAGGTTTGTAGGGCAAGGCTTTACTCAGCCATGGGCCTGGCTTTGCTCAGCCATGGGCCTGGCTCTGAAGTGCTGGTTTAGGGTTTGAGACAACTGGCAGGGTGCCGTGGGGCTCCCCAGGGACTGGGAGCTGCAGGGGCTTCCCAGGGGGCAGCAGGGCAGAGGACTCCCAGCCAGACACATTCCGCCTCCCATGAGGAGCAGGGTTGGGGGAGGACAGTGGCCAAGCACTGGGCACCACCCTCAGAAAAAGGACAGGGATGGGCTGGAGCCAGGCCAGGACACCAGTGTGGGAGAAGGGGTCAGGATCAAGGCTGATGGGGGGAGAGAGAACCGAGGTCAGACACAGCCCAGGGTGTGCTCGGGCAGCGCCATGGCAGAGTAGTGCCATAGTCACAAGGCGAGGCTGGAGTGTGGGTACAAGGCCAGGCACATCCACAGCTGTACTGCAGCTGGATACAGGTACATCTGCAATGCAGCCCAGGCAGAAACCAATGCCCATGGGCAAAGGGTGCAGTGACCCAGGTGCGACTGGTCAGGGTGAGGTGTGTCAATGGAGAGGAGAGTGCCCTCTCTAGCTTTAGGAGGGATTTGGCTGATATAAAGGCAGCTATTTTATAAGTGTGACACCTTTTCTTTCCCTAGCAGTAAGTCACTGCCATCAGCTATATTTAAATACTTTTTCCATTAAATATTTTTAGCAAGTTCAAAGATCAGAACCAATTCCCAAATATATCAGAAATAGGTAGGTGTCAATGACAGGCTGGTACCTTCTAGAATACTGGTCTCCAACCTAAAGTAAATTGGATTTTATTGCACCCATCTTTTTGCCAAGTCTTGACACCAAATCTACAGAGTCAAGCAATGTGAATTAACAAATTCTCTCCTCTCTGCGGCAATTGGAGACAACAGTGACTGCATTAGAATCGTTTCTTTGCTGCCAGTTTCTTATGCTAAGCTCTGCTATGAACATATTTCATTGGGCTTTTCACTCTCAGTCGTTGTCTACCAGTAGAGAGGACACA
The DNA here is from genome assembly GCA_033556795.1 of Tapera naevia. Lineage (NCBI taxonomy): Eukaryota > Metazoa > Chordata > Aves > Cuculiformes > Neomorphidae > Tapera > Tapera naevia. The sequence continues at coordinate 13,243,829 of JAUMJJ010000022.1, forward strand.
ATTTGGGGAGGAGGTGTTTCATAATGAACATCTGTTAGGATGGGTTTGAATTACCCATTAGTGTAGCCTTGCTCTACAAAGCAAAGTCTAGTCCTAAATACTGGCTTTACTTGATGATCTGTATAACCTTCTTCTTTTCACCATAACATCTGGGAAACATGTAAGCATTTAATGTATTTATCCACATAATTCCCCTGTGAATAAGGGGAATACTATTATCTGTACTACAAAGGCAATTAATGTGAGGCCTGAACTGACTGAACAACTTAGCCAAACTCCAGACAGTAAATCTGTAACACAGTTAGAAATTGAATCCTGACTTTTGTCCAAGCCTATCTTGTCTACAAGGCCATCTCTCATCAGGCTGGACTGGTCTCCAGAAGAAGGAATGATCTACAGCAGAATCACTGCTGTGTTCACTTTAGGTGTCTCAGAATGGGAATAGCTGCTCATTCTCATAGGCAAGGACGTTTCAAAGCTGTGCAGTCCTGAGCATGCTGAAGTCCAGTCACCACAGTATCCAAGTCCCTGCCTGGGGACAATGTTGAATAACCAGAGGGTGGTGAGCTGACTCCTAGAAGAGTCTAAATCCCAAAACAGCAGTCTGTGAGTCAATTTTCTGGCAGAGCTGCCTGATCAGTTCATGCAAGCATTACATAATGATTTCACTACAAACTCATCCTTTTTTGCGTAGGTTAAGCTCTTGTCCTGGAATGGAAAAGCCATTTTCACTTGGCATTTTTGCTTCACTTTCACTCATCTAGTTCAACATCCAGTTAAGGGGCAGTAATTTCTGTACTCTTTCCAGTACAACTATGTCCTTTAGCACACGGTGGGTTTTTTTTCAGTGTACTTCAGTTCATTGTGTCAGGCGGAGTGTTCTTAACATTACAAGTACAAGCTAATTATTTTTAATATTGGCAACATCCCTGAACTTCACTTTGTTGCAATTCTCGTGTGATCTCTCATTTAAATGCAGTAATGCAAATAATGTGGATTTATTGAGACACAGGAGGTTTTCGTATGAGTTGCCAGCAGCTCTTGTAATACATTAATTTAAGTCTTAACCATTTTATTCCCATTACACTGCAACACAAGATTGATATTTAAACAGCTTCTACGAGGTAAGTACAGCTGCAAGCTGGGAAGTGTGAATAAAAACTTGTCTGTGCATTTGATGGCCAAAATGTTCCAGAGTAAGGCTCTGCAAAATGCAGCAGCAATGAGAAAATTTTTCTCTCCCTGCCATCAAAACTAGGCTGATTAAGTTCTTCAGCTGTCACATTAGTGATTTCTGAGCATAAGCTTGAATGCACTGCTATAATTTTCTTGGTTTCATGTCAGGCTGTAGAGCCACACTAAAGGGCTTTTGATGCCTTCATACTGGGCACTGTCTTTCTGTAGTATGGACTTGGGGGTCTCTGAATTAGTCCAGCACTTGGCAATATTTGATTATATCCCAGTATCTGAAAGTCCTGAAAGTAGGTTAAATCTACAAAATACTCCAGTAGCAATTGACTACGGTGATTGTTCTTTCTTTCCTTAAAAAAAGATGTTGCTGTGTGGTGGTCACAGCAAGCATTTGCCTCGTTACCCTACAAGACACCTACCTGTAGGCTACAAGGCGAAGTTAGAAGGATGGATTAAACTTCAAGCAGATGAAAGTGAAAAGTCTATGATTTTGACAAAGGTACTTGAAACCTGTGCTTTATTCCATATTCAGACATTTCACAGATGCCAGTCTCTATGGTGGCAAACTCACTAAGTCAGACTGATTACCAGTTTATTCATTTTGATGGCTGATAGGTAGGTGTTTGTCTCAAAATCTAGAAACAGTTCCTTCTTTTCAGACCCCTCACCTGTCATGACCAGGTAACTCATATTCTTTCTGGTATCGTAGTTAAGGCAAATTTTGCAATGGATCTTCAGAACTAATGTGGATTACAAAAGGTTGTCTAAGAAGGTAGAATGTAGAGGAAGTCAGTATTTGAGTAAAATGGAAAAAGTGCCGTCTCCAAGTTGATTGAACTGCCCTTGGAAAGTGGGGAAATGATAAAAGGATGAATTCAGAGAAGGAATGATAGAAGAGAGGAAACCTGTCAAGGCCAGATGGAGAGGCAGAGAGAGTATAGCAGTCTGCAGGGCAAATGGCAAGGACTCAAGAAATGCTATGGATTTGCAGAGCTGGTAAGGAACCAACTTCTGAACCGTTCTTTAAGTCATCAGCTGGGAAGTGTAAAGGACAGGGAGATGCTGAGACAGCTTATCCATGCAGAAGTAGACCCAGGAATGCCCCTTCTCCCAGCAGGCTTATTGGTCTCTTTCATAGCTTCCTGAAAGAATCTATCAATGTCCCATGTTTTGTCTAACAGACTGCTCCAAATACAGCTTGCAGTCATACTACTCATCTTTGCAGCAGTGAACAGCCTTCATATTCTGCACATAAAAATTCCTTGAGTACCTCCTGCTCAAGTCCATATATTCAAATTCTTTGAATAGTCATATCACAGTATCACAGTATCACAAGGTTGGAAAGGACCTCTGAGATCATCAAGTCCAACCTATAACCTAACACTAACACCAACACCAACAATCATCTAAACCATGGCACTTAGTGCCTCATCCAGTCTCCCTTTAAACACCTCCAGGGTCGGTGACTCCACCACCTCCCTGGGCAGCCCATTCCAATGGCCAATCACCCTTTCAGTGAAGAATTTTTTCCTCATATCAAGTCTAAACTTCCCCTGACGAAGCTTAAGTCCATGCCCTCTGGTTCTGCCACTGGTCACCTGAGAGAAGAGACCAACCCCTGCCCGACTGCAACCTCCTTTTAGGTAGTTGTAGAGAGCAATGAGGTCTCCCCTGAGCCTCCTCTTCTCCAGGCTAAACAGCCCCAACTCCCTCAGTCGCTCCTCATAGGGCTTGTGCTCCAGCCCCCTCACCATCTTCGTTGCCCTCCTCTGAACACATTCCAGTATCCTAACATCTTTCCCATACTGAGGGGCCCAGAACTGGACACAATATTCAAGGTGAGGCCTGACCAGTGCCGAGTACAGGGGGACGATAACTTCTCTGGTCCTGCTTACTACACTATTCCTGATACAGGCCAGGATGCCATTGGCCTTCTTGGCCACCTGGGCACACTGCTGGCTCATGTTGAGCTTCCTGTCCACCAGCACTCCCAGGTCCTTTTCTACCTGACTACTCTCTAGCCACTCTGTCCCCAGTCTGTAGCTCTGCATGGGATTGTTGTGTCCAAAATGAAGTACCCGACATTTGGACTTATTAAACATCATCCCATTAGAATCGGCCCAGCTCTCCAATCTGTCCAGGTCCCTCTGTAGGGCCATCCTACCCTCTAACAGATCAACCCTTCCTCCCAGCTTGGTATCATCTGCAAATTTGCTGATGATGGACTCAATCCCCTCATCCAAATCGTCAATAAAGATATTAAACAGGACGGGACCCAATACCGATCCCTGGGGGACACCACTGGTGACCGGCCGCCAACTGGATGAAACACCATTCACCATCACTCTTTGGGCTCGGCCATCCAGCCAATTCCTAACCCAGCACAAAGTGTTCCCATCTAGGCCACGGGCTGCCAGCTTCCCTAGGAGTCTACTGTGGGGGACCGTGTCAAAGGCCTTACTGAAGTCCAGGTATACCACATCCACAGCCTTCCTCTCATCCACCAGGCGAGTCACATGGTCGTAAAAGGAGATCAGGTTGGTCAGGCAGGACCTACCCCTCCTAAATCCATGCTGGCTGGGCCTGATTTCTTGACCGTTCTGCAGGTGGTGCATGATTTCACCCAGGATTATCTTCTCCATGATTTTACCTGAGACCGAGGTCAGGCTGACAGGTCTGTAATTACCTGGATCATCCTTACGGCCCTTCTTATGGATGGGCATCACATTGGCCAACTTCCAGTCTTCCGGGACCTCTCCAGTGAGCCAGGACTGCTGAAAGATGATGGAGAGTGGCTTAGCAAGCTCATCCGCCAGCTCTCTCAGCACCCTAGGGTGGATCCCATCCGGCCCCATAGACTTATGAGGGTCCAAGCGGCTCAGCAGGTCTCTAACCTCCTCCTCATGGATTGCAGGAGGGCCATATGTTTTGCTTGAAATCATAGAAGTCATCCAATTAAATTAAAATACGTATTTTCACTTTTATTCACTTTAGTCTTCTGTACAAAGTCTGCTTTTTACCTTTCTGATCTTTTGAGCAGCATAAGCATTCTTGGACTTCAAGATAAAAGCCCAGCTTATGATGGGACTAACTCCTCTTTATTTTATGAAAGGAAGTAAATCATTCCCATTATAAATTCTTCTCTTAGCTGGGTATTACTGTACTGGTTAACTTCATTGAGGCTGCTAATTCCCATCAGTCAGGCCCTGAGGCCAACATTCTGTTTCTCATTCCCTCTGGCTACACTTGCTAAAATGCCCTGCAGATTCCACCTCAGCTGACGTGTTACATAAGTTCCTCTTGCTGGAAACCAATTTAACTTGCTAAGTGTAGCAGAACTGTTAGGTGAATTTGCAACTTAAACTATTTTCTTATATCTTAGAAGACTATAAATACACTCAAGGACTTTTAACTTATAAAAAGTATGCACATGATAAGAAGATGACAGCCTAAAGGTATGAGGTATCATTAATGTAGAATATCTAAATTAGATGACTTAAATTTAAGACTAGTACAGCTAGTTTGTTACCCAACTGCCATGTCTCCATTGTTGTCTGAATGCCTGAAAATCCATAAAAGATGCAGATATTCCACTGAAATGAAAGAAGACTCTGCAAGAAACTACCCACTTCCAGAGAGAGAAATTTGGCAGAAGCTCCTTTCAAGCCAAAAGGCACAGCAGCATTGGTGATTTAAATCTGTAATATTTTAGCCAAGAATCAGATTACCCAAACCTACTTTTTTGAGCAAGACATGGCTTAGTTTGAAGATCGGTGATTGGTATAATGAAGAATAGTATGAGATTTGCAAATAACTTTGATGCAAAATGTACTTCTGAAAGTTACGATCAGTTGGTTTAAAAAAGTGCAACCACCCTATTACGCAGGCCCCTGAATGAAAGGAATCAAAGCACATTGTTTATGAAATTCTTAGATTTATCTCATATTGCACAATTTCACAATGATATTTACCATTTTTTACTTTCACGAAAAATCACCAAGATATTTCAAATAAAATTTACTATGCATTTCTCCACGTTTAAAAACATATTGAATATGCTATGTCTGAATAGTAACTGTAGATCTATTCACAACTGAATTCTTGAAGAGGAATTTTGTAAGGACTGAAGTTACGGCAGAATTTGCAAGGATAAGGGGAGGTGATAGCTGAATTCTGCTAAAAATTTATCAGTAAGTTCCAATCCCATACATACTACTATCTCTGTCTTTTACTCTATCGTTTATCTCTATACTGCTCCGGGCTGCAAAATTAGTCCCTTTATCTGTGGGATATGGTCTTAAATGATGACAGATTTTTGCTAAAATTATCTGGTAACCTCTGTTTAACTACGGATCTTTTTGATTTGTACCAGATTCATCATTCATGTGGGACTGGGGAACAAAACAAATGCAGACCCAGAGATGTTATGCAGAGACTCCATTTCAGACAAGGCTCCATTAAGATCTTTTGTCTTCCTGCTGTTTCATATATCAACACCATAAGAAGTCTGAGTTTGTTTTTTCTTGCTAGATCACATGCTCCAAGATCCTAAAGTAAAAGAGAACTTAACCTTGCTTTCCAACTCTATAAACAAACATAATAAAATTAAATACGCATCACCTCTTCCAAAATCTTTTTTTTTAAAAAAAAATTTTATTAAACACAATATTCTTTAAAAAAAATTTAAAGACTGCTATAGCCTTGAAAGAATTCTCTATCATACATAAAAGTTCTTATTTTCAGTACTAAATCAAGCATGTAAGCAAGGGCTACTCACACATAGAAACTGAATGGTAGCAGAAGCAGCCACTGGTAACTGAAACGTGTAGAAAACTTTCTAACTGACAACTTAAAACTGAGTCAACATCTGCATAGTACAGCAGGAATAAATAATTATGTGTTCTGTATGACTACAGCTTAGTACTGAAGGCAGCACTAGTCTATTAATATCTGTTTCTTTTATCTTTCCAAGTACATAAAACTCCCTTAACTTTTAAGTACAGTGAGAGCAAAGTAGCTAAGGTACATTTCCACACTAACAGAAGCTGGTTCATAGCATTAAACAGCCATCTCCATTTTAATAGGTGGATGAGGATTATAACCTTCAATCTGAAAGTCTTCTGCCTTAAAGTCACCGATGTCTTCAACCTTACGAAGAATTTTGAGTTTGGGGAAAGGTCTTGGCTCTCTCTGAAGCTGAAATAAAAGCAAGCTTTTGTATTAAGCTAATACTTAAAGAGAGAGACTTTGTGTTATAAATTAGATCTTATTTATCTCAATTCAGAGTACTGTGAAGATTTTCCCTCCTCGCCAAGAACACATACTCAAAAACAAAAAAAAAAGAAAGGAAGAAAAATATAATCCAGTCATGTGTAATCTATTACAGTGTTTTGATAGGGAGCAGTAGTGTATTTTAAAGTGGATTCCCTGATCATCCAAATGTGCTGCAAGCATTTTCAGTTTCAGAGCAATTCTGGTGGTTACAAATTAGATTCCTTCCAGAGGAAACTGAACTGGAAATTCTGACACAGATGTGCATCAAATATCCTGCTGTTTCTTACAGCAACATTCAGGTCCAAACTAATAACTAGTTCTCTGGATGGTTTTGAAACATACAAGTGATGAAGACATCCAGTCTGAGTCAAATCTAATGTAATAAAATTCTGATTTACTCCTACTGCAACAAATTGCTTCCTGAAGAAAATATAGCTTTAATCAGCTATAGTAATACCGATTAACACTGTAAACTGATAACTTATCCTTTTCTTATACACTACAAAGACATTTCATTTTGCGTATATCTCTATTAGGTGGAATGGTTTTGGAATAATGAAGTTAAAAGTAGGGGTACAATTCTGGATCTCTAACTTGGATCTTAACTAGTACACTGATGCACATTTCAGTCATGTTTGTATTGTATTTGTGTTTGCGACCTGAGATGAACGGAGGCTAAGGTACCTCAATTATTAGGGTAGAAATGAGAAGAAAAGCCACACAAATTAATATCTGCAAAGTATTTATAATATCATAGTAACTTTATATTGGATAAGCATTGTGGAAGATAAAATGGTATAAGAATACAGAATAACTACTTACTTGAACTTTTAGAGGTTCCACATGATTCAGATATATGTGAGCATCTCCTAATGTGTGTATGAACTCTCCAGGCTGAAAAGAAGGATACATGTTCAAATACTCAGATTACAGGAAAGCAGAACATTACAATGCTTACAGTGTTGACTCAGCATCTTACATCTAGTGTGGAATTGGAGCTTCCGTACTGGATTGGATTATCAAGACATCCTTGCAAACTTTGAAGGACACTCTCTTCCCAGATTAATGCATAATTTATGAAAACTATAATGACATTTTCACTAGCTTACTAAAACAATTATCTTTTAAATCCTACTAGGATAATTGCTTTGGTAAATGAATGGAGCACTACTAATCTGTTTACCAAGATGGAAGCAGATGTGGCAGTGACATCCAGCTTTTCCACTCCGATTCTACTAAGTAGGACTTGCCCGAGTTGTTTCAAACTAGTTGCCTTAGTCACTACTAAACAGCATAGTTTGTGACAGCAGAGGTGTCAGTCACAGGCTCAACCCCAAAGCATTATCAAGCATCTAGATGTGTTTTGCAAGCTTGCCAGTTCTGTGTTTTAGCAGTTCCTGAGCAATATCTAATTAAACTTAAGTTAATTTTTATTGGCTATTTTACTGATCAGTGCAGATCAGGTTTGGACATGTCATGCTAAAAACCATCAAAGCTGTGAGAGGAAGTGGCTGAGAGACAAGAGCTGCTTTAGGGACATAATGCTAAACTTCACTTTTTCTAGTACCTTGGCCTAATGTCTTAAGTCTGTCTGCAATTGCTGTGAAGTCCAATTCTTCCCTGTTTTTCTATTTTAAGTTCCTCTTCATGTCGCTGGTAGCAGGAGGATCAGGCCCAATTGGCCTTGCTAGTATAATTTTTTACATGCTCTAAAGAAAAGGAGGCTCCACTTGTAAAAGGTTGTGGTGCATTTAAAGTACTCTATCAAGTTAAAAAATACAGCACTGGAGTTGGGGCAGTAGCTATTTGAGCACATGCTACACAATCACCTACAGCAGGAAATGAAAATAACACCCAACTGAAATGATAGCTGGAAGTTAGGTGGCAGAACATCCAAATTGGAATCTTGACAGCAACGACTGAGCTATTGTTCGCTTCCAAGAAAAAACACAGGCTACAAAATTTAATCACTTGTATATTATTATTCCACAAGGACAAGCGCTCAGTTCAGATTTCTAAAAAGTAGACTAGTGGAACAGGTCAGTTTTGACATGTTCATTTAAAAAGACCAGGAGGATCTTCTCTGTTTCACCTGAATTTAAGAATTCTTACATTGTGATCCTAACTGCCCATACATACCAGAAATAAGTCACATGAAATTCATGGGGCCCTTTCTTACACATATTTCAGCAAGATTTTTAACAGGATGTTTGTTCCAGTTTTCCCTGGATATGACATGGAGAGTCTTACTGTTTAGACCCTCACAAAAGATTAAGTAAAATGATTCAGTAGCCTACCTTTAGCCCTGTGACATGGGCAATCATGTAAGTGAGCAGTGAATAGCTGGCAATATTGAAAGGCACTCCTAGTCCCATATCTCCAGACCTCTGATAGAGCTGGCACGACAATTCACTGTTTAGGACATAGAACTGGCAAAGGGCGTGGCATGGAGGCAAAGCCATCAGAGAAATATCTATAGGGATTGCAGTACAGGAAGGAGGAGAAAAAGATCATAACAATATTAGTGTGTAATGAATGCCATTTATAACGCTTTATTTCAAGGCTCAACAACTAGACATTTTTTAAGACCAAGTAAGATGCAAAACCTGAACTAGCATTTAATGACATACAGTAGAGAGCAAAAATCCTACTGCACTATCATTCTGTGGCTTTTTCACATGTTTGAAAGCACCTGCTGCCTAAGCAATTAAGTCTGGATCATAACAAGCTGTCTACTGTGTTGTATGACCAGAAAAGTCATAAACAGCTATTCCACAGAAGATTTATGCCACAATGCTGCACAGCAGTTTAGTTTTACACATCTCGCTGAGACAGTTGATTTCCCTAAAGGAACACATTAAGAGTAAAACAAGCATGTACCCTAAAGCAATTTCCAACTGCTCCATCTTACTCTCTTTCCATTGCAATGTGCCTTTACTGCTTGTTCAGATATAAAAGTAATGATCAATAAAATAATAATCAGAAAACAAAAGATCTTTTGAGTGTTTATCTACACTTAAAAGTGCAAATAGTGCACTTACAGCTAAGTAAGGCAAACTTTAACCAGGTATTTCCTGATATCCAAGAATGTTTAACCTTGAAAACAACAGCAACAGCATGTTTCACCCCCTTTCAGAGACACCAGTGGAAAATGTTGAGTGATTTTTTTTTTTGTGGACAGAGCTACTGCTGCTGAAGCTACACATTCTCTGGTACTATCTCTTACTTAGAAGTAGCCCTACAGAATGAAAGGATATCTAGACAAACTATGTTCAAGGAGTTATTATAACACAAATAATATTTTTGCTTACATGTTTTAAGTTTTTTGGCAAGTTTACAATTCACTATATGGCTAAAAATGAGACACACTGCTTCAGTACACTCTTTTTTGGTTTCTGTTTTTTTTAGCCTTTTTAAAAGAAGAATTGTTGTCTTTGAACAGAGACTGTAATGTCAAAGGCACTGGTACCCATGTATATCCCACATTTTAACCTGGAGAGAAAAACTTGGAAGTAAAGGTTCAAAATTTTTGAGATGTGAACATGGGAATTAAGTAGACAAAGAACTAAGCTTATAACCCCCTGGCTATTTCTACTGCATTCCTGGTAGTTTTACAAAGAATAATAAAGGATACCAAATAGAACTGATTGTTAACACAGAATTAGAACACAATTTAGCATACAGCAAGATATTGTGCAACTGCATTCACTTAAAGTCTGCTGTTCGATACCTTTGGGATTCCAAGCACACATAATGATTCTTCTGTCATCTGGATTGGTTCTGATCATTTCAATCACTTTTTGAAGCTGATCAACTCCTTGGTTGGAGTAATCTGAAGAAAGATACCAAATAAGATCTAAGCCAGACAGATTCAAATAATGATATTTTTTAAATCCAGTTCACATCCCATTGAACAGTGATACCCAAATGACAACTTCTAAAGATTTTATTTTAACTTTGAAAGTGATTAAGTTCATCAGTCGGCACCCTCCACATGTAGGCTATTTATGGTCTTTGGGTCCTCTAAGGCTTGTAAAATTCTCATGATGATGTGTTCATATGTCCCTCCACCTCTTTTGTGTGCTTTGAGTACCTTTAGCACCCACTGAAATAGGATCGTTCCTACTCATAACATTTTATTCCAAGCCTCAATAACTAGACTTTTGAAGATCAAATAAGAAGTCTGCATAAACCCTATATCCCCGGAAACAAAAGTTGCAATACAAAAGAATTAACTGGATCAAGCATATTGCTTTATAATTCATGATGACTTGTTACCTAAGTAGGACAAAAGCTGCACTGGAATGGGCAGGATATTGTCATCTAGTCACTCATGGTATTTAAAGTAATTTGTTCATTGTATTTCTGGATTAAGATAACTTTCTAGATGTTAAACTTGCATGCTACAGTGCTCCTTCTTAAAAAAATAAAGAACCATAAAGTTATGTCCAGACCAGTAACATGGGGCGTCAGCATTCTTTGCATGCTCAAAAGGAGAAAGTTTTTGACAGATGAATAAACACATCCATCTAGCACTTTCAAGGTCAAGTACAAAAACTAAATTCCCATATCATTCAGTGCCAGAAGTGAACTTTAATCATGTATAGCACAGGATATTACATTTCACCCAATGATGCTCCCAGGGTGACTTTTAGGCTTAATACCAGTTATATAGAAAATTCACCAGAATTAACTGAACATTAGAATGTATTCCAGAATAAAAGAGTCATCAGTTGTTACTCACTATTCTGACTCACACCACTGAATCAGCATGGCTGGTAACTAATTTTTCCTAATAACTCTTATTGAAAAGCAACACCAAATTGTGGTTACAGGGAGACCCAAGCTGGCAAACAATGTGGTAATATATAAAGGTGGTAATACATAATTAGCACTTTAGGGAATTTGTCTGCCAGCAACACTGCACCAGAAGCCTTTTGAAATGGTAATGTTAGTTCCTGAAGCTAATTACCTATGCATTAGTAATGCAAGTTAAGAAAATCTATTAGTAATGAAACCTACGGGAATTTATCTTGCTCATTTTTTCCAAATTATGTTATGCCTCAGACTTTTTAAGTAAAGGAATGGTAAAAGACTTTATTAAGTTTTAGGCCTCCCAGTTCACAATTCATCTCATTTGTGTTAGCATAAAACTGTATTCTGCCAACAGCCACCATGCCAATACTAAGTCTAATATCTGTAAATAATATGAAATTTGATACTCTACTGACAAAAAAAAAAAAAGAAAACAAGAGGAAAAGTATAATTAACTATGTTGTAATTCTGAGTTTAAAATCACTCAGAATGAAATTCAGATAGGGACAGATATTTTAGGCTTTTTCTTGATTGCAGTCCTCTAAATATTTTGTACATACTCTCCTTCAGTGTCTTCTATTAGAAAAGAGCCATCAAGAGACTTGTTTAATGAACCAGTTCCACTGAAAATAATACTAACAGGTACCGCTACACTTCATAACTTGTTACAGCTATTCTGTCCACAGGGTTATCAGCTATGGCTACATCCTACTTTGTTTCAGATGCAGAAGGGAAACTTACAGAGTCTCCAGTGAACGAAGTTCACTAACTGAGGATTATGCAGTGCATCAGTTCTTGCCAGCACAATTGTACCATGGAAATTAGGATCCTGCACTGATATTCTAGAAGTGAGGTGTCATAATCACTGCTCACTAAGCAATCAAGATTGCATTTGCAAGTGATTACCTGTACGCATATCTTTGTATTCTGCTCCAAAGTGCCTCCACTGGAAACCATAAACTGGTCCCAAATCCCCCTCCTCTCTGGTGCTGAAACCTTGCTTATCCAGGAACTCACGTGATCCATTAGCATCCCAAATCTTCACACCCTTTGCAGAGAGCTCTTTGGCATTTGTAGAACCCTGCAAAACACAGACAGTAAGAACACTACATCCTAATCCAAACACGAAGACATGATTTGAAACAGCTATATTAAGCTTTGCTAGCACACAGTATTTCTCCACTTATAAAGGATGAACGGTTTGATTAATGTACTTGGTGAGTTTCTTGCACTTGGACAGAAGAAAACTAAAGAACAACATAGTAGGATGAAGTTTGAAGTGCCATGCTGCTGTTATTTAGCTGAGGATTCTTCTAACTCTGTGAATGCACAAACAGTACAGTCTCAAGGCCAACTGTGGCATATCATTTCATAGGGAAATTTGAACAGCACAAGATTTTACTTTACAGGTGGATAAAAGTAGACAAACAAAAAAATCACAGCCTAAGCACTGTCTTTGTCAAGTCACTTGTAATGATGTCTTAAAAAAATCCTTTTGTTAAAATGACAAAAATAACAAAATGAACCAGAGAAACCTCACCAAGTTCTGCAACACGTACAAATCGGCACACTCAAAAGTCCAACATAGGAAGTTTTCTATTTTGGGGACTGTCTAGTCTTTTATTTTGAAAAAAAATAGTTTAAAAAAAATGAACGTGTTTTGAGTCCTGCCATCTAGCAACAGTTAGGTAGATTTTCCCATGCCTTCCCATGTCACAACGTATAAAGGAATGCTTACATTGCAATATATTATCTATTGTTGAATTTTAATACTCTTAACTACAGCTATTAGCTCTACTAGATCTCAGGGTTTTGCTACTAAAAAGCCTAGTGTTTACAACAGCCTAACGTCACCTGCAGTTCTGCACTGCTTATTTCTGTTCAAATCATTACAAGCTATCTCAATATGAAAAAGCACATCATTAAACTGCCTACAGTCTAATTCATATTATTATTTCTTATTCAAATAGAAATAAAAGAGACTGCACTAGGCTTTATAAAAGTGTGCTATAGTCACATCAGGAAACACTCTTACTATTTCAGACTATTTCCCTTAAACAGAAAAAGAAGAAAAACTCTCCTGATTGGCAACAATGCAATAGTCTCCACTAAAATGCACATAATGTCTTCAGGATAACAGCATTCTGTGTGTAGTCAAAACATTAGATAGTTGCACTTCTTCTGTTCTGTAGTACAAACAGAAGCATCTGCATTTACTCCAGAATCCTTACTCCGTTCCACACTAGCTCGTTCAGCTGATACCACTGCTAGGCACACCACCCACAGAGACACCCAAATACCAAACCTTGATGAACCACAGCAGCTCCTCCAGCACTCCTTTCCAGAACACCTTCTTTGTTGTTAGCAGTGGAAACTGATCTGAAAAATAATTTCAGAGTTTAAGAGGTGATCAGAAATTCATGAGGGTGACCTGACTTAGGTTTTTCTCCATATAGAGGGTAATGCCACCACCTTACATTCAGAGGTATGGATATAAAGAAGTTGGTAAATGATGTCACAGAATGGTTTGGGTTGCAAGGGATGTTAAGTATCAACCAGTTCCAGGCCCCTGCCATGGGCAGGGACACCTTCCACTAGATAAGGTTGCTCAAAACCTCATCCAGGCATGGGGCTTCCACAACTTCTCTGGGGAAACCTATTCCAGTGCCTCACCATCCTCAAAGGAAAAAAATTCTTCCTAATATCTAATCTAAACCTACCTTCTTTCAGTTTAAAACCATCACCCCTCATCCCATCATTACACTCCCTAATAAAGAGCCCCTCTCCAGCTTTCCTATAGGCCCCCTTTAAGTATTGGAAGGCTGCTCTAAAAGTCTCCAAGCAGCCTTCTCTTCTCTAGAGTAAACAACTGCAGCTGTCTCAGCTTATGTTCATATGGGAGGTGCTCCAGCTCTCAGATCATCTTCATGGTCTCCTCTGGACCCACTCCAACAGATCCACATTCTTCCTGTGCTGATATGTAATGCTCATACGCAGATCAAAGAAGAATCTGACTTTTATTTTCCTGGACACAGGGGGAAGATGCATTATCTGTGGAGGACCTGGACAAGCTCTGCCATGAGGATGCTGCAGTGCAGTACACAGATGCAGGTGTAGGCATTAACAATGAAAGAGGCTTAAGAAAATACTTCACAAATTCCACAGAAACACCCTTCTTACTACGCAGGAATGGTAGGAAGGATCAGGACAGGCTATCTCAAGATATGGGAACTGGAGAAGCTAGAAAGTGGGCCTATGTAAACCTCATGAGGTTCAACAAGGCCAAGTGCAAGGTCCTACACCTGGGTCAGGGCAATACGTGGTTTCAATACAGGATAGTGGACAATGTGACTGAGAGCAGCCCTGTGGAGAAGGATTTGGGGGTGCTGATTGATGAGAAGTTTGACATGAGCTGGCAATGTGTGCTCACAGCCCAGAAGCCCAACAGTGTCCTGGGCTGCATCAAAAGGAGCATGGTCAGCAGGTAGAGGGAAGTAATTCTCCCCCTCTGCTGTTGTGAGAACCTACCTGGAACATTCTGTCCAGCTCTGGAATCCCCAACATAAGAACGATACGGAACTGTTGGAGCAGGTCCAGAGGAGGGCTACAAAGATGATCAGAGGGCTGGAGAACCTCTGGAGGAGAACAGATTGAGAGAGCTGGGATTTTTCAGCCTGGAGAAGCCTTAAGGGAGGCCTTACAGCAGCCTTCCAGTACTTAAAGAGAGCCTACAAGAAAGCTGGGGAGGCCAAGTAGTGACAGGACAAGGGGGGAACGGCTTTAAACTGGAAGGGGAAAGATTTAGATTAGACATTAGGAAGAAATTCTTCACAATGAGGGCGGTGAGACACTGGCAAGGTTACCCAGGGAAGGTACGGATGTCTCCTCCCTGGAGGTGTTCGAGGCCAGGCTGGATGGGGCCTTGAGCAGCCTGGTCTGGTGAGGGGTATCCCTGCCCATGGCAGGGGGGTTGGAACTGGATGGGCTTTAAGGTCTCTTCCAACCCAAACCATTCCACGATTCTACGCTATCCGTTTCTTCACCTGCGGGCCCGGGCCAGCCGTGGCTGCTGGGCCCAGGAAGAGGAGGGGTCCGCGCTGCCGTGCGAGGGAGGTGATGGAGGGGACCGAAACCCTGAGTGGGGAGAGACCCCGCTCTTAGCGAGGAGGAGCGGGGGCAGCCCCGGGGGACAGGAAGGCCTTCGTGTCCCAGCGCCACCCCTCCCCGCGCAGGGCGGCGGGCGCTCGGGCCGCGGGGGGCAGGGATAGAGGTCCCAGGGGTCCCGGCGGTGCCCACCTCTCAGACTGTACCGCGCCTGCATCCCGAAGACGGAGATGGTGCCGGTGCCGGTGCGGTCCTCCTTGCGGTGGCCGTGCTGGAGGATGTGCTGCACCTGCCGCAGGTACTGCAGCTCGCCGGTCTCCGGCACCTCCCCCTCGGCAGGCATAGCGAGCGAGAGGCGCCCCGGGCTGGGCTCCGGCTGCCCCGCCGCCCCCTCCCGCCGGCCGCCGCTGCTCCGAGCGCGCCAAAAGCCGCCCTTTCCCGCCAAGCGGCGCGAGCGCAGCTCGGCACCACCTTCTCCTCCCGCTCTGGCCGCTCTGCCCGCCCCGCGACCGCGGGAGCCACCGCCTCCTCTCGCTCTCTCCGCCCCCGAGATCTACTGATACAGAAAATGCCGGGAAATAAACTCTGTAAAACTCGTTTCGGAGTCTTGGAAAGCAGCATCTTTTATTTTAGCGCTTGGCGCATGAGGGAATGATGTCCATCAATTATGGGTAACGAGGCAAGAGCTGGGGACAGAATGTATTTCCTACTTACATAGATGTGTGTAAATGTTCCCAGAAATAATAGAATCATAAAATGGTTTGTGTTGGAAGGGACCTTAAAGCTCCTCCAGTTCCAACCGCCCTGCCATGGGCAGGGACACCTCTGTAAGAACATATTGCTCAAGGCTCCATCCAACCTGTCCTTGAACACCTCCAGAGACTGGGCATCCAGGACTTCTCTGGACAACCTGTGTCAGTGCCTCACCAGCCACCCTCACCGCGAAGAATTTCTTCCTAATGTCTAATATAAATTTCCCCTCTTCCAATTTTATACATGTTCTGCTACTCTCCAAGGACTAATTTTAATGTCATTATGAATTTCACGCAGCCAAATCTCTATTGGAGTTCTGGAGCCAGATTTCTGTCTGCCCTTGCATTTTAGACAGGGAAAGACTGCCAACAGAGGTGATTAGAGAAGACGACACATCTGTTCAGCACAGATCATACTTAAGAAGTTAGCTTTTCTCTCTGAACAGCGTCTGGAAAAACACAATTTGAAAAAAGAAACATTCTATAAAGAAAACACACTATCAGAAGGACATTCTGTCTAACTTTCAAAAATATACAGTTCCTTAGATGAAACTTAACTCTGGATTAAATCAAAATATTTCACTTTTGGTAATAGTAACTACTTGTATCACCACTGCCTCCTCCACACTCTCCCTGCCCTGAGACCCTGAGGACTGCTGAAGAGACCTGCAATTCATAAGCCCCTCGGCCATGGTGAGGCAGGTGGCCTGTGCACATTCCTTTGCTGTCCATGCCAGCGTGCTCATCTCACACAGGGGATCCACCACTGCCACCCTCTCTGTCCCTGTACGGGGCTTGTCCTCCTGAAAGACGGCTGTCCCAAACTCTTAACTCAAGTCTGTGCTCCAAACCATACTGATTTTACCTTGTTCTGCCCCAGGGAAAACACACCTGCTCTCCATGCTCTTCTCATGCTGGAAAGTGCTGCTGACATTTGTCAGCCTCCTGCCTCTCTCTGCAGCCTCAGGTCCCATTTCAGAGCAGAAGGGACCTTAAAGGTCATCCAGTTTCACCCCTCCTGCCATGGGCAGGGACACCTCCCACTGGATTTGAATGCTTATCCAACCTGGCCTTGAACACCTCCAGGTATGGGGCATCTATGACTTCTCTGGGCAACCCAATCCAGCACCTCACCACTTTCACAATAAAAAAATTCTTCCCAAAATCTCACCTAAATCTCCCCTATTTCACAGTATCACTGTATCACAAGGGTGGAAAAGACCCCTTGAGATCATCTAGTCCAACCTATGACACAACATGGTCGCCTGAGAGAAGAGATCAACCCCTGCCTGCCTACAACCTCCTTTTATGTAGCTATAGAGAGCAATAAGGTCTCCCCTGAGCCTTCTCACCTCCAGGCTAAACAACCCCAACTCCCTCAGTCACTCTTCATAGGGCTTGTGCTCCAGCTCCTTCACCATCTTCATTGCTCTCCTCTGGACACACTCCAGCATCGCAACATCTCTCTTAAACTGAGGGGCCCAGAACTGGATACAGTACTCAAGGTGCGGCCTAAAACCATTCCCCTTTGTCCTGTCACTGCACTCCTTGATAAGAAGCCCCTCCCCAGCTTTCCTGCAGGCCCCATTTAAGTACTTGAAGGGCTGCTCTAAGGTCTCCCCAGAGCCTTGTCTTCCCCAGGCTGAATAACCCCAACTCTCAGCCTACTCTCATATGGGAAGCGCTCCAGCACTCTGATCATCTTTCTTGGTCTCTTCTGGGCTCACTCCAGCCAGGATATCCCGGTGCTGGCCTTTGGTGTGGTGCTTCTGCAATCCCGTGCCCCACACACCGGTTTGCTTTCCATGTTGCAGCAGTGCTACACAGACCCGTACTTCTAAAGCTAAGATCCTTCTATTCCATACCTTGTCTGTATTTACACATCGGCTTTCTTGCTAATGATAGTTCTCAAAACTTGCTTTTATTGAGTTTAATCTTGTTGATCTCAGGTTCTCTCTCCCATTTCTCAGCATCATTTTGCACCCTGATCCATGCCTTACATACTGACCACAACTGCTCCCAACACAGTGTCCCCAGAACTTTCTAGGTATGCTTTCTCTGTTAGTTAAGCTGCCTCTTCTCTAAACATTTCTTTGTTACTATATCCCAAAACTTAAGCATTTTGAAAGAGTCACCTATCTCTTAGATAAAGCCCAGCTTTCTGACAACTGGTGCGATTACAGGAATTACGACTGCTTCTCTCTTACAATTAGAAGCCTGTAATATGAGCATATATAACAGAGGTTGAATGGAACAGAGAACTGTGGATTAAAAAATTCTACCTTCTCTTACAGCACACAGGAAAATATCTCTTTCCCACTAGCTAGAACAATGAAACAGCCTTTTCTTGTATAAATTTGTGTGCTTACTTGTCCATAAAGAAAGTAAAGGAAAACATATGGTATAATTAGAGTGTGGTTCTTTTTCTCTACTCATATCTAACATAGATGGTTTTGCACACTCTGAAATGATGAATATAACTTTGTGCAAAAACATCCTGCTTAGAAATTCCAGGCACAGCAAATGAAACCAAATCACCTACAGCTCTGCTTCTGACTGAGAGATATATCAGTTCCTAACCTTTTATTGTAATTTGCAAATACCATTGAAAGCTAATGTGTATCATTTAGGAAAAAGTAAACATCTTTTCTGATAAGGGATTCACTGTTAATTATGACTCCAGAGGCAAACTACAAGTAAGAAACACCAAAGGCAGAAGGCTTACTCATTATTGCATATTCAGAAAAGTTATTTAATGTGCATGATAAACATCAAAAGCAACTGAAAGAAGAAATGGAATGTTTTCATTGGAAAATAATATGCTACATACATATGGAAATCTGTTTGATTCAGACTTGGCTGAATGTGCAACATCTGTAGGGACCAATGCTGAAAAGGCTTAAGAATGTGCTTGAATTTAAGTATGCAAATAGTAATTATTTGTATGCTTACAGCTGTTTATTTCCTTAAATCTTTGCATAATCAGGACCATAGCTGGTTATCAACGATTAGCTAATTTACAATATAAATAATATTTTTTTATTTAAATAAATTAATATTAAAATGGATTTGAATTTGAATTTGAGTTAAAAGATTTCTACAGTCTTGCTCATATGTCACAGTATTTACTAAGCAAAAATTTTATTTATTTGCAACTATTTTAACCATTGTCATTTAAAAATTAGCTATGGGTTGATCTTAGGGGTATTTCACCTAAGGAGTTTATACGAGATTTCAGGAAGAAAGATTTCATACATCTTCTTTCCTAGGAGAAAAAAAAAAACCAGTTAAACATTTTGGTTTGGTACTGAGGAAAAGATGTTAGAAAAATAAGCATATGGAGAGTGGAAACACACATAACATAAAAATCAGACAGAAACAGATCTTTTTCTCTTTTTCTATTCTTATAGATCTTCCCATTTTCTTGTGGAGTTTTAACTCTGCTTCGTCACACTTTCATGCACCCTAAATCTGTTGTGCAAATTGATCATAAAATGATATTTTATTTGGAAAATATACTTTTCTCAGGTATAAAATTGCTACATAAGATATGTTGCACAGGAAAATCAGACTATAATTTGGACAAAAATCATAATCAGACTAAGGAAATTAATATTGTCATCATTAGGCCTTGAAGATTAGTCTTTCATGATCTGGAAGTATAGATATTGTCAGTAACGGCATATAAATTACAGAGAATTGTTAAGAAAAACTAGAGGAACTGCTGAGCATTTTATTTGGTATGTTTATAAGTACTAAAAAAAAACCCTTGTATTTTAAATAGAATTTACACATGAATTCACCAATACTTACCTGATCTAAGTTCATGATGAGGCTTATTATATTCTGTCTAAATTCTGGAGCCCACTTTGGCCTCTCTGGTGGAAATGATTTCTTTCACTTGTTTAAAAATTTTGATTCTGGCCAGAGTCAATAAAACACACTGAAAATTGTATTTCCTGCATCGACTTTGCTAATGTGGATTTTTTTTATGTGCTTCCTGAATGTGCATTCGGGTCATGCTATAATTGCTGAGAAGACAATGCCAGGCACCCATGACCTGAAGAGGAACCATGTCTAAATCTAGTGCTCTATTGGGTTTCCACCGCAAACTTCTGGTAGCAATGGGCTACAGGGGTGGCTTCTGTGAGAAGCCACTAAAAGCTTCTCTTGTGTCTGATAGGGCCAGTGCCAAGCCCATCAGCAACAGTGATAGCACCTCTGGGATAACATAGTTAAGGGGGGAAAACTGCTGATCACAGCAGCTAGAGGAAAGGAGTAAGAATATGTGAGAGAAAGAACTTTGCAGACACCGAGGTCGTTGAAGAAAGAGGAGAAGGAGATGCTCAAGGCACCAGAGCAGAGATTCCTGTGCAGTATGTGTGTAGACTTCAGTAAGACAGGCTGTCCCCCTGCAGTCCATGGAGGTTAACGGTGGAGCAGCTATCCACCTGCAGCCCACGGAGGGCCCCAGGCCAAAACAGGTGAATGCCCGAAGAAGGCTGTGACCCCATGGCAAGACTGTGCTGGATCAGACTCCTGGCAGGACCTGGGAACCCATGAAGAGAGAGGAGCCCACACTGTAGCAGGTTTGTTGACAGGACTTGTGACCCTGTATGGGACCCACACCGGAGCAGTCTGTTCCTGATGGACTACACCCTGTGGGAAGAATACATGGAAAGTACCCGTGGTGGAGCAGTTCATGAAGGACTGCAGCCTATGGGAACAAATCACTTTGGAGAGGTTTGTGGAGGACTGTCTCCCCTGGGAGGGACTCCACGCTGGAGCAGGAGAAGAGAGTGAGGAGGAAGCAGTGGCAGAGCAATGTGTGATGAACCAACCACAATCCTCATTCCCAGTCTCCCTGTGCCACCTGGGGAGGTAGAGAAATTGGGAGAGAAGTTGAGCCCAGGAAGAAGGGAGGAGTGCCAATTTATTGATTGGCAATAAATTAAATTAATTTTCCCAAGTCAAACCTGGTTTTCCTGTGACAGTAATTACTGGGTGATCTTGTCATTATTTTGACTGACAAGCATTTAATTACATTTTTTCTCCCCTGTCCAGCTGAAGAAGGGGATTGATTGTGCAGCTTTGGTGGGCACCTGGCATCCGGCCAGGGTCAACCCACCCCAAGTGCCTTCTCAGAAGACTGAGGGACAGTGCAGCAATTTGTCTGTAAGTCTTGCTCGTCTTGTGGCTTGGGCTCCTGGGAGAGCCAGCTGTGAGAATCGGAAGCCATTGGAACTGTGCATCCTGGAGCTCCTTGTGTTTCCCTGAATGCCTGGTTAGCCCCACAGCAGGGTGATACCACCTGAAACCACTCTGTCTGTCCTGGATATTCCCTGTGGGGTTAGAGAATATGAGGTGCTATTTTCCCTTGCCTCTCTGCCTGGTTCTTCTCTCCCCATCCAGAAATCTCTTAAGCATGGAGAAACACCTCTGTGAGCCCTTTCTACAAAAACGGTTTGAAGTCCATGAGAAGGATCTTTTTGTGCATGTTCCCACAAGTCAAATTGCAGACTGTTAGCACTTGACCTGAGGATAGTGTTGCTAATTGGAAAATGTTGTGATAAGACAACTCTGTCAAGTGATGATGCTGATTCTAACTTTGCATTGCTTCATCATAAAAAATAATGAGGAACATGCTTTTAAAACACACCTAAAATAATAATAAAAACCCCCATAATGAATAGGGTTTATTTCAGTTTACTTGTGATTAATGAACATGAAGACACGGTTTCCACTGCCAAGGCTCTAGACTGCAGTTGTGATGCAATTCTTTTCTGAAGGAACATTTATCATCATGTTGCCTCATCCCAGATGTTACCTAAAGATTGAGGGTTTCACAGTTAAATAAATTGTCTTTTAATATCATCATATCTGTGTTTTGCAGGTGAGAACACAGACCATTTGGTTTTGGTTTTTTACAATACTTGTGTTTGTCTCTCAATCAATGTGTCCTTTCTGAGGAGACAGTCTCGAGTATATCATGACTGAATTTTGTTCCATCTAAAGTTTATTGCAATATAAACACCTCTTTTAAAGAACTCCATTCTCTACGAAAGGAGAAAGGATGAACTTACCACCTAAAAATTCTTCTTATATAATTGCAGTGCTTTCCCAGCTATGTATTCAATGAATTCAGTACTCTTTGGGTCTATGTTGGGAGGAACTTTAATGGTGAAAGTAGGTGAAGTCAGAATATTCACGTCTACTACAGTTTCATTTTTACCAGAGGGGTCCCCAGGAACCACCTAGAAGAGAACAAATCAGTACTTTAGACACTACAAAATACTGCATACTTTCCATTTTGTTTATACCCACTGTGTCTATTGTCTTTAACAGAGGAAAATTAAATAAATATTTTAGATTTGCCTACCTCCTTTAAATTATTTTCTTCTGAAAAGACAGAGGGTGTCAGAATTTATGCCAGAGCTTATTGTAGGCAGTGGCAAGAGCTGACATGACACTGCAAGACCTTATTAAAAACTGTATGTTAGTATTTTTACCATGAACTACATCTATAAAGAGTTTCTGATCTCCTAATGAACACTTGTGTGAGTTGTCCCACTAATTTAAAGACAAAGTTTGTGTGATTGAAAGTATTCATTCCTATGTGTTTTTCTAAGCCAAACTTATTTCTTTAGCTTTATTTTTCTAAAGAAGATAACTCAATTAGTTGGGAAAGCATGCTTGAATATTGCCTGTCCACTTGTTTCTAGTTTTGTGATTATTGGAGAATTATACAACTATTTCATATCAAGTTTTGTAGTAGAAGTAATACATTGGATTTCTGAGTTGGAAGGGAGAACAAGATTTGTCCCTTGATCAGGAAAATGTATTCGATTCACCTTGGGCATATTCTTGAGGGTGAGACACAGTTAATCACGATGTACTTATTAGAATATTGACAGATGCTGTTAAAGATGTGCAGCTTCCACTGCATTCACCTGCATAACATTTGCCTTCTTTCAGCTTTGGGGAATGCAGGGACAGACATAGACATACAGCTAGATAGTCAATGATCCGCTAAGGATGGACTGGTGAAGAAATTTATCTGGGAAGATAATCTGCGGCCAGTCAAAGCTGCTAGTGTCAATTTACTCTTATCTGACAGTGATTCAGGTTAGCTTGTCAGCCATCCGTCAGACTAAAAGGATTTAGAGGAAAATAATTTTCAGTCTCTGGAGTTTTGTCTCCCTGAGGGATTATTAAGCATACAAAATTCAATCTGAGGAGGAATTTTATGCTGTAAAGACCAAAAATTACATGTGTACAAACATCGACTGTCCCCGAAAGTGTAAGTACAAGCAAAGCATAAGTCAAGGACAGTGCTGTGCAATAATTCCCTTACCTTAACTATATTGAAAACATTTTCTGGTCCGATGGTCATATTGGATAACTCAGACACCCACCCAAATCTTTCTTTCATTTTGTTCAACAAGTAGGAAGTGTCTTCAGTATGATGCTGAACCACCTGGAGAATCTGTTCATACTGCTCCCCAGAGAGATTAACCAGTTTAAAGGCTTCATCAAATTTGATGTGCAGTTCGGGAACATTTGGGCAATCTGTTAGAAAAGACAGCCAGCATGAATCTTATAGGAAAGTAATACGTCTTGTACTTCGTCTTTTCTATCTGACTGAAAACTGTTAAAAAGTCTAACAAGGGGGCATATTTTGGGCTGGTGTTTAAGTATCAATTTAAAAAAAAAAAAAAAAAGGAGTATTTCCTTCTTACTTATTTTGGTAGATTTAGTTTGGGCTCATAGTAACTAAAGGGATTAATTATCCCCTTTGTAGTATTAAAATGACTTACCAAGTACTTCAAGGTTTATACAATAGTTCATGGTGATAGGTTTTCTGTTATGCTAAGTAAGAACTGGTAGATTTTACATATAGCAGCTTCATAATCTCCTTATGTGTTATCTTTTGTTTTAATTGCTCATATTCCTTTATAAATCCTTCTGAGTATATAGATTATTACAAGAAATCCTGTAATATATGTTAGTATTCCCGTTGCCTAATATTTATCTGGCAATACCTAGACATTAGTATTTGACTAGTAGTATCTGCCATGAATTCAGCACTGAGGATTGCTTGTTTTTCTCTTTACTAAAATATGGATTTTAAATGAGAACATTATATTCAACCTATACAAAAATTACTATGGAAAAATTGAGTTTATTCTCTGTCAAAATGGGCTGTCAATGGACACCTTCAGGTTGATAGTACATTAACCACAGATACAGATTGGTATCTGTAATACAAAATTGTAAGTAAAAAGATATTTTTAATGAGATGGAAGGGGTTCAATATTCTTTTAAAAATGAGTCATTGGATCATTAGTATTTGCCTCACTGGAGATATTCTGAAGACATCTGCGTTTAAGTATGTTCTATGGCGTTTAAGACCTAAGTAACTCTGGAAACACAAGTGTGTTATGATGTGGCGGGAGTCCTGAGTAGAGTTCTAGTTCTGATTTTTTTTCCAGGTGCCCATGGAAAGTACATGCCAGAGCATTGCCATCTCCTCACATACTAACAAGCAGTCCCCTTTTTGTCCTTCGTGGTGTCAGCCGTGTTTTCTGACGTGGTTCGACAAAGAGTACTTGTAGTCTGCAGAGGAGAGTGTCGGGAGTTTGAGCTTCTCCTCACCTTCTGCTCAGCACTTCTTCACCCAGGAAGCATCAGTTACTGCCTGACCTCTTGGTTCTCTGCAGGATGGCAACTCTAACAAAATATATGGGTATTTTTTTATGAAGTGTAGAACGTCTCTTTGGACCGCCAGTGTTACATTAACAACTGAGTTATACTGACACTCTGTGGAGACAGTGGGAAAGGTAATCAAAATAGTCTAGAGTGAGGAATAGTGTTTGTATCCATAGTTACAGTAAAAACTCAGTGACAATGCTAATTCCGCAAAGATAGAAAGAGTATTACAGCTTCAAACTCTACAAACCAATGATCAATGAATTACGGAATAAAAATCAGAAAATAGCTCTTTACCGTGCAAAAGATTCTCTTGACATTTCTGACATCTCTCATGAAACTGTGGGCATCCAGAGGAGTTCTCCCGAAGCTCCCTGCACAAAGGCCTTCGGCGCCCTGGCACAATTTTTGGGAATATGCCACTCCTGTCGGGATCTAGAGTAAAGTCACAGTATTTTTAGACTACCATTAAACTTAGGGTCTTGATAAATATACATATATTACCTCTCTGTGTGTTAGAATATAATTTTTTGCTGTTAATCCAAAATATATGACATAAATCCCTCCCTATTCTATCAAAAAAAAAATAATAAAACATTAAAATATAGAAGTCAGGGGAATATCCACAGCATGTTCTCTTTCGAGGAATTAATGCCACTATACTGTATTCCTTTCCAAAGGCATAGTAGTATTTCCCCCACTAACAGCCAAACAATTGCTAGTATTATTACATGTTATTTCTAAAACGTGAGTTTTAGATAAAATCTTTTTGACTCTTAAAAGTCAAGATGTTTCATAATCACGTGCAGCTAGGTGGGAGCACAGTAACAAAGGTTATTGCTGAGGTGACATTGGTTATGATACAGGAAAAATTTAAAACTGCTGTTGCAGCATCACTTAACCTTGTATTTCCTGGGGACCATATAGGGGTTATGTCACCTATCACTCAGACTTACAGCATGTCCTTACTGTTATCTCTTTATAGATGGGCACCAGCGCATATTTGAACGATGCTTGGTTTTCTGCTTGCCTTAGTAACATATGAAGGATAAGGCGTATTTTTCATCTGAAACTTGGCCAAGGTTGTTTTGTCTATTGAGAGTTATAACCTAAAATCAAGTTTATGCCCAGAATTTTTCTGGGCTCTGGAAAACCTGATGGCTTGTCTGTGTTTGCCTGGCACACCGTGTTGCTGTGGAAGCCTAGAAATGGGCTTGTTGCTGTCTGGCTGAACTTAATGTCTTTTGACAAGGGCAGGGGTGTGCCTTGGCATGTCATAGAATCACTCTAATATTTCAGAATTGTTGACATGTCAATATGACATGATACATATCATATCCTGATGAACACCGAGATCAGACATGTCAGTCAGACTTATGAAAACCTGCATCTGCCATGGGTTCAAGCCCTCCTGAGGAACTCCTGCAAGTGCTTTGAGAAACGCCATAAAATCAGGCTGTGTAGGACCTGTAAGCCCTCCTGTGACATCTCTTTGAGATTTTTAGGTGATTTGCACCTTTCGATTCAACCTACAAAATTATCATTCACTCATGCCTGTTTAACCAAGAAAGCCTCCAGAGCTTCCATGCCCTGTCTCACACTAACATGCCTCAAACTGGATCACTAACAGTCCCGAGGGGTCTGATGTCATTGACAGTGCAGTTAATTTTCATTATCTAACACTTGCCTTTAGCTTGTTCTGGCACATCTCTTCTGTTCTCTCTGTATTCGTCAAATACTTCAGTAATCACCTCACTGACACCGTCAAACACCGTCTTACTGAAATCAAAAACTGTCTGTAAGAAGACAGGTATACCCCAGCCTTTCTGTGAGCCATCACTTCTGGTGGTGTCCTCAGGTAAAGCTGGCATGCTGGGGGACTCATGCAAGTCCAGATCAGACATGAAATACATCTGAAAAGACTGGTCAAATTCTTTTTGCATCTGCTTGAAAAAAATGAAGCTTCTGTCAAATATTGAGCCCATGTCTGACAATAATTCGCTAAATAAGCCTTCCATTTTTACTAGCTGGGTATCCTCTTTCTCAGGCTTTTCATTAAACTGGATGTCTTTTCCTTGGTCCTCATGAAAAGTAAAAATGAGTGGAGGTATTTTCCTCAAAAAATCTTCAACCTGTGTATAAGAAGGAGATAGATCAGCTGCTGGACAAGTTATCAGTATTACATCTCTCAGGGAAGTGGCTCTATTTTTTTTCTTTCAAATACCTATAGAAACAATGCCTTCTTAATAACTGCAAACACAACATATTCTTCAAAGTTATTTAAGACACCACACTCCAAAGAGTGAAAGTCCATCCAGACTAAATCATTAGGTCCAAATCAGATCTGGAGTAAAAGGGTTGCTAGTTGGCCTTTAATCTGTGGAGGCTCGACGTTAATACCAGCATTTGGGTTTCTTCCAAGAAACAATTTGGACTTTATCTTGGAAACATTTCTGCGGTACTTATGTGCAGTGTAGGGAACAGAAGGTGATTGTTTTCGCTGTGATCTGCAAACACCCTACCCTCCCTCACCAATGGCCAAGTCCTCACATGCTTGTGCAAATTGAAACCCATTAAAATCAATACAGCAGTGACACTGAGTCCACAGTTTGATGATGGAAGAGACTGAGTGTTGACTCTACTTTGCAGAGTTCCCAGTCCCTGGGTTTCAGCCAATGGTCCCCTGTTCCATGATTTAATCCGTTGCCTTCTCCTGAGAAAATGCAATGTTTTTTGGAGCCACAATTCATGGCATTAGAAAACTGGTAAGGGTCAAGAAACACCTTGCTGAACGCATACATATACATACACATACACATACACATACACATACACATACACATACACATACACATACACATACACTTTTTTTTAAAAAAAGTCAGATCAGCTGCTTGGTCTGAGCGACAGTGCAGCTCAGAGGAAAATGCATTGTGAAATGGCACTGCAAGAGCAGCCTGTTGCCCCTACTGCCTGTGTACCATCAGCCACAGCTATTGTCTTTGTCCTCTTTTTTTAAAATACTTTAGATCACAACACATTTCTTTCTTTGAATTCTTCAAATAAACCATATAGTGCACTGAAAAAGTTACCAAGAGGGTCAAAGACAGTGACAGTGGAGTATGTAACTTTTACTGCAGTATTTCAATCTGACATCCAAAGACTCATGAAAGTACAAGAGACACATTTCAGGTATCTGTGAGAGGCATATAAAAAGCCCAAAGTATCACCAGTAGTCTTAAATTTCATATATTCCACATATTTACCTGAATATTTTTAAGAATATGTACAAGTGTTAAACACCTTTGCTCTAAAGCTTGTCATTTCTGAAACACACCATGTTTCATTTTTAAGTTATCATATTTTTCAGTGCCTGGAGATGTGAAAGCTGTGTAATTTGGCTAAAATTTCAGTGACAGCAATTGTGCAGTTTTGGTTGTTAATCCACACTTAAAGCATGTGCTTAAGTGAGATTACAATTTCATTAAATCTTGTAATAATAATGTACCAGCCAGGAAAGCACACCTTCTTTCTCATAGAATTAGGGGAATCTCATTTGCTGACAATTTCCTCCGTTTTCAGAATTTTAAAACTATTTTGTTACTTAAAGAGTAGGTTAAAATAAAGATTGGAAAGAATTATGTATTATAAGTAGGTGATTTTTTTTTTCCAATGGCATTTTGCTAACTATGTCTACACCTTTAACTCTGCTGATTTTCAGATGAACTGTAAAGAATCTATGTTGTATTTTTCACAGAAAACTGTTGAGAATCTTCATGCAAGTTCTACTGTGAGAGACAACACTGTTTATCTACATTGATTCCACTAAAGTCAGGGGAATAATCAGGGTCCATGGAGTCATGTCGGGGTACAACCAAACTAATTTTGGCTCAATGTTCAATGAATATAATTCCATGTTATCGTCATCATATAACTTCATGTTTCTACACTCTCCAAATCAAAGAAATTTTAGTAAACTGATATAATTGGCAGAGCTAACATTGAGGAAATAAGGTGTGCTGTCTCTAAAACTGAATTAAAGAGTGTTTCCCAGATACAAAATTTCTTCCTACCTTTCTTCTAAATGTTGACAGATCATGTTTGCAAGTTGTATAGTATCTCATGCAGTTACTTTCTAAACAAGATTCGCATTCATCCCATACATTTTTCAAGGATACTTGACATTGTCTTTCTTCTTCTTCTAGTCTTTCCTTTACTTCATCCATAAGTCTCAAGGCTTGCTAATTAAGAAAAAAGATTCAGTTGAGTGTAATTCTCAGATTAACATTCTAAATACTTATTCCAGTTTTGATCACTCATTTTGGCTATTTGTGGTTCCCTTTTTTTTTTTGCTAATCCCCAACTGTTATGTTAGTTGTCTTCTTAGCTGCAGTCACATATGGAGGGAACCAAAACTGAAACATTTTCCTCACAAGATTTTTCTGATGTCATTCTCTCAGAGGCACAGCCTACAAAACCAGATTGTTACAGTCCACCTGGGTCTTTGAGGTAATGAAAAAAAGCACACATCTTTCTGTGCAAGAAGCATCCAAACAACCTGTCACAGAGTCATTTGCTCAACTCAGATCTTTTTTCTCCATATCACACCTGCAGCATTCACCTGCTCCATGAATAGCCCTTTTTGTTGCTTTGGTCTATTTTTTAAGGAACTGGTATTTCATGAGGCTAGGTCTTTGCCATACATAAATTCTTTCTCTCTCTTATGCCTAAACTGTTTTCCTCTCAAATGCAGAATAAGATGCGAGAGCTCAAAACTCAAGGCAGGTGGTGTCAGATGACATGTTTTGCCTTACAACCAGTATGGGCTAAGAGAGGTTAACTTGCTGACTTGAAGTAACTCAGCTGTGTTTTCTCTAGTGCTTACTCTTTCAGTTTCATTTTAGAAATAGGTTAGACATTCAACCACAGGGAAAAATTAACAGGATGTCACTTGGTTAGAAAGCTGTATTTCTGAAGAAATACGGAAACTCTTCACCTCTGGTTCTAGGCACCAGTGAGGCATACGGTGCTTATTCAGTGCTTTATTCCAGTGCAGTCTAACAGCCTCTCACAGGACTGACGGTTCCGTCTGCCAGGGTCCCACCCGCAGGCAAGCTCTTAAAAAACTGGCAAATGCAAACTAATTCTTTAAACTCTTCTGAAATGTGAACGTTCAGGTTCCTGATAGGCTACTAAAGGATGTCTATTGGCCCAACTCCAACTTCTGGGAGACAGGCAATGAGAACCGCAACAAAGGTGCCATGAAAGTTTTCTTCCACTAGTGAGAGAAGGGCAGAAGCAAAGGTTTCCTATCAGTCCTGGCTTTACTACGTGACCACAAAAAGATATGCGTGCTGCTGAGAGTGATGTATGAGAGTATGCTGAGAGTATGATGAGGTTTATGCTCTTCCCAGAAAAGGGCAGATACCAAAGGATCCCTTTTGGGTTGCCTATTGGCCTAAGCGCAATGACATGCTATACCACTTCCAGAAGGAAGGCTAAATGCATGTACAAACTGCCTCATCCTTGATTAAAAATACCTACAGCTTCACAAAAAAAACCCAGATGCACTTCAGTTACCCGTTTTTCTTCACTGCTCTTCTTTAAGGTTTTCATCAGATCTATGTGCTTATCTTCATTTCTTTCCATCATAATTTTCATCTGCTTAATGCCAATCAAAGCTTTCTTTACCTCTTCATCCACATACTTCTCTCCAACTTCAGATAATACTAAAAAATAAATTAGACAGTGACTTAATCAGATTTTAACACTAGCACAGATTGTCATGCACTGATGACAAAAGAGAATGAAATGGCACTATGTTTCCATACAGTTGCACAGCCTAATTCTTGAGATAGTGAATGCTGAATAATACAGAGCTAAGACAATTTCCATCAGATAAGAATACAGCCCACAGCCTTTGCCAGTGATCAGCAGTGTGTAACTCAAGCTACATGTATGGCTTTCCCACTTCTGGTTGCCAAATCTCAGTATAGTTGAGACTGGAAGGCACCTCTGGAGACCATTGAGTTCACCTCCCTTGCTCCAAGCAGGGACAACTACAGCAGGTTGCTGGGGACCTCATCCTGGGTTTTGGATATCTAATATCTATAAGGATTAATCAGTTTCTTAATAATATAATCTATATATTTATCTTTGGTCTGCTGTCTGTGACAGCTTCCCTTTACAATTTGAATACGTAGATTATAGGTGCCTTCAGACTGCTTTCATAAAAATACAGTCTCTATACTTTCTGTGAAGTAATGACTGCACAGTTCTCGTGGAAGTTCAGGTTGGCCCACTCTCTGCACCTGGAAGTTTTCTGTGACTGCCTATCCTTTATCTGTATTTGTTGCCTTTACAGAAATGCACATAATATTACTGGTGAAGAACATGTGACCCTGAGACTGCTAAAAGCACATCAAGCATTTCTTCCTTTATATATTTCTTCCCCTCCTCTAACTTTTTGTTTGTTACAGAAATATTACTAACATAGACAAGCAAAGTAATTTTTCATGGCTGATGCTCTTGATATTCCTGTCTACAAAATAAAGCCATATTTAAAGGTGAGTATATGAAAAATAGCTGCTTTTTTCTAAATTAGGTTGTCTTATTTAAACTATTTGTAATCACCATCTTTTCCAGCAAAGCATGTAATTGTAGAATAAACATTTTCAAAGATGATTTAAACAAACAGAATAGTTCAAAATCTGTTGGAGTGAATTTTGAGTTCAATTTATATTCTATAAAAATGCTGTAAATATTTTTTGTAAAGGCATGCTCGTCTGCTAATCCCTTTGCTTTCTCATCCTAGTTGTTCTTATCTCCCTCTTGTTTGTGTGTAGATACCTGTAGTCAGCTATATGATAATTTCTAAGCACCACATATGAAAGCAGATCCTTCCTGATGCCAGCAAGCATAGAAGTCAAGAGGTGCCAGGAGACTGGAGACCTGGGTCCAGGGGTGTCCAGTGCACTCCTGGTAAGAAAAGCATACATACCTTTCAGGTTTTCCCGGAGATTCATTTCCTCCTGCCTTGTCGGTGCACAGTGACAACCGTTCAGCCATAGCATGTGTATTACAAATAACCAAGTGGATTTCATGTTATTTCTGTTAAGGAAGCAGGTTGGTGCAGTTAAATATAAGCATCTTCATGATACTCAAATGCTTACTAATGTTTACTAGTTATTTTACAAGTTCCATTAGTTTTGACTTTAACTATGGCTTCTGAGATCTTTAATGAGCACTTAAATGCGACTGTTAATGAAAACACGAGTAAAAACCCTGACCTCATTTGCAATTACCTATTCAGCCTAACTAGATTAATTCCACTGAGTTTGCACAGTGGTGTAACAGAATTAGGACATATATATGTGAAACTGGAAGTTTATGCAGCTCAGTCTGTCTATTTTACCTTGTGAAACACACTGACTACTGATTTCACACTATGATGTTCTTAGTTCATTTTATAAGTGCAGCCATGCTAAAACATTATTGCCAAATTGAAAAATGGAGGTTTCTAGAATGTTGTTCCCTTCCCTGTTTCCAAACATGCAATTCCTTTAGTTGTCCTTCAGGATAACAATTTACATAGCAAACACAATAATAGGTGTTCCAAGAAACTGGCAATTTGATCAATTTTGTAAACAAACATATCAGAAATTGAAAGAAATTCCTACAAAATACAGGAAAGAAATGCCTTTTGCTTTATTTCCTTCCCAAGAGCAGTTAGAAGAGAAAGGTTTGGTTTGTTGTTTTTTTTTTAGAAACCAGGCAACTTCATTTTATAGTTCTCATCTGATTAAGTGGACACAGTATTTAAGTACCTTCAGCTAATATAGCCTTCTTGGAGATGCAGTTATGAGCTGCAAGTGCATATGCAAATCAAAAGCCTGGATTTATTTATAGCTTGGATTTACTTCTACAGTTACTTGCACATTATGCTTTTATATTTATAGCAAAAGACCAATTAACTTTGCAAAGTAATACATTAGCAAATAAAAGTTAAAAAAAATCAACATATTTACCATTAATACTGAAACACCTCCTCTGTAAAATTGCTCCCCGCGTCAGGAAGGGGTCGGACTATGTTCTGATCTAATTGCTGGGAGTGTCAGGGATTTTGCCATGTTCTACTTATCTGATGAGAAGGTACTTAATCCTATTAACGGGACGTTTTGTCATTAGACTAGAGGATTTTGCGTGTGTAGGACTTCGGGCTCATCTCTGTGGGCAAAACCACTAGGGGGAGCGTTGGGCAGAATTGCATGGTTTACTGTAATTTGGAACTGTTATTTTTCTGTAGTCAATAGCCTCTCATTTTACCAACTCTTCTGTCATCTTGATATTTACCTCTGGAGACATCTGCAGCTTATGTTCTTAGTGAAATTGTCACAATTAGTTTGGCTAAAAATAGATTCCAACATTTAATCTCTTCAGTGTAGCTTTAGTTTCCTATAAAAAACACTGGATTATGTAATGGCCTTCTTCATATACCTTCTGAAGACAGAAATCAAAATAAATTTCAGGAATCCACATGCAGGCTGTCCTATGAGTAGAGACTGAAATGAGATAAGCAAATTTTTGCATTTTGTATGTGATTGTGTTTGCTAATGTTTTGGGGGGGGGGGTGCTTCTAATGATTTTCTTCAGTTAATTTATGTGTGTGAAATATGTCTGGAGTCTGACTTGCATGAAGCTTTGCATACTTTGAAATGAGATATTTAAATACTGGGAGATGCTTGATATAAAATGAAGGCAAATATTAGTTAGTCGTATCCTACCTGGTGATATTCAGCAATAATACACCCTTGAAGTCAGAGAAGATGGGAAAGGGATGTCTGTAGCTCATATTCTGCAAAATCAGTTTTAAAACATCCCTTTTTTTTTTTTTTTGTTTACCTCATAGTTCATAAAAGCCAATTGATGACTGATGGTTAAGATCTAGGATGATTAATGCTGCTTAGGCAAGAGATTTGAGGGGTTTATTTTTAAACACACTATCAGGAAGAGTGGAAAGACCTGTTAACTCTAATGGGAACAGCAAGTCCTCAATTTGTTTTAAAAATTAAGACAGCTCCACTCTTATTTTGTGAAAATGATGGTTAAGAGTGGAATATGCATTGCTGGCTTGCTGAAACACTGCTAAGTCCTTGACCAAAGCTCATCACTACACTAAACCTTTCAAGTTCTCTTTTGTGGCAATACCAAGCAAGCATCCTTGCAGACTTCAGAACCCCCTGATCAGACTGTCTGCTAAGCACCCCTGGGGCTTGGGCTGAAGTAAAAGGGGCAGCCTTTCCCTCTGGGCCTCATGCTTGGCTCAGGATAGAGAGTAAATAGAAAATAGATTTGCACAAAGGAAGACAATCTATTGCAGACACTTGTGAAATGTGTGTTATTAACCTATGTATGTGTGTAATGGATCATAACAAAACTTCAGTCTCTCACTGCAAATGTTTGCCCCCCATTTCTGGCATTTATGTATGCTAATATTCCTTTATTAGCAAAAGTTACTGCTGGCCTTTCTGGATCTGACTAGATATAGAGAAAGCTTTACTTGATCCAGAGTAAAAAGGACAATTCCAACACATCACGCATGGTTCACAGGAATTTGCTATAAAGCTGGCAGACCCAGCCCTGCAGGGCAGAGAGCAGCACCCCTTCCGCACGGCAGAGAGGATGGAGGTTTATTTTCAGAATTGACCATCTTCTGAAGGTCTCTGTGGGTCTCTGGTCATACACACCTTGCAAAGTCAGTCCTTAAGAGAAATCTGTACTAAAGCTAACACCGAAATGTTGAGTCCTGGTGAGTATCTGGCTCCTTTTCCCAATTCAGTTAACTTTGAACATTGCAAAATGTGTTGGATTGTCTTAGATGTTATTCCTCACACTTTATTATAGCTGCTACATAATCCCATGGAAATAGGCATTGTTACACTTTGTCTATTTCTTTTACCAGACTACTAAGTTCTAGTTCTTTGCTTTCCTGTTGTTTCATACATATCTAATGACTGAAAGAAGAGGTCTAAGCAAAACGAGGACAAAATTGTCTAGAGCTAATATGCCTGTTAAAAGTTAATCTCAGGCTTAAATTTAACCTTTGAAGTGCACTTAGGAACCCAACACTGTTCTTGAAAGGCTGTTATTAGTCATGCTCACTCTGGAAATCTTTTCCTCTCTCTTTTCTGTTTGTATTTCATTAAACCAAAATCTCATCAATTATATCTCCAGGTTTCATAACAAATATCCACTCTCTTTTCTTTTAAGATTTCAAACCTGATTTGCAGCGACCTATTGTGGAGAGTTCCAGTTTTTATCTCAGCTTCCATGTTCAACAGGTTTTTTTATTTTCCTCTGGATTTGAGTGCTTTGATCAGCTATAGTGTGCCATGTCACGACATTGTATTAACATGTTTGCTTTTTCACAGTCTAAAGCAAGAAAGTGACTGAGTACTCACTGTTACTGTTGCAAAGTATTAGATACTCTTCTAATATTGAATCATACTGGACATAGTATGAAGAAGTTCTTGTGAGCAAGTTGTAGAAAGTGTCTTTTTCCTCACTCCAACTGCTATTCCTGTACTACTATATTTTAATTGAAATTATTATATATGTATTGGAAAAAAAATAGGGAAATCACTTGAAAAGGGATTTCAGTAAAAAGAGGCTTTTACAAGATACTGATAAACTGAAACATGTATAGTTTTAAAATACAGACACACATTGAGACTGAACCTAGCTGAACTCCGGCAATGAGTGCTGTAGCTGCTTTCTGGAGTTTCCTTCTGTCTTGTTGGATGACCTCCACAAATGTATAACATTTTTTCACCATGTACTGTGATTTCTCCCTTTTTGTTGATCCATTCCACCTGGTAGGCTTAAGCATCAAGAAATACATTGAAATGGAATTTCCTGTGCTGTGCATCAGCCATAGGATTTTGTTCCAGTTATGTATTCACACAATTATTTTCTGTTTGGATAAGATATTTCCTACTATGTATTTTCACATTTCTTTCTGAGCTGGGCCAATCATATAATGATAAACCTTAAAATACCTGTACATATTTATAGACCCTATGAATCATGCAAAGTGCTATGTATTGACATTAAATCTCTTGACACTTTTATGAAATAGTCCCCAGTTCTGCAAAATCTTAATTAGTTGTGTTTGTAACCACTCCATTAGTTCCACTGCTTTCAATTGGAATTAAACCCTAGTGGGGATTTATGGTGTAATTACATGGCTGATCTAAAGCTTAACACAATGCTTTTCTAACAGTTAGTATGGGTTTTAAGGCTATAGAATTGAACTTTTGTTGTGTGAAGTTTTGTTTTGTTTTGTTTTGTTTTTTCTTTAATCCTTTTTGGTACTTCAGAAGCCCATGAGTGGTTTCTGCTTTCTCCTGTATTTCAAAGGTTCTTAGAGCCCTGCTTCAGCTTGTGTTCAGTCTGTCTTTGCGCTCCAGCTGAGTAGCTGAAGTTATGAATCAAGGCTCCTTCTTTAGCCTGAAGAGAGAGGCAAATTCCTGAGAAGCTCTCGGTCGTGCTGGAAGGCCTCTGACTAAGTAGCTGAGGCTACCCTAAGTTAGATAACTAGACACAGTCTAAGCTACACATCTTGCAAAAATACCCGCTCAGCCCCCACAAGCAGCACGTCTGTGTCAGTACGTCAAAGTGCACGGGTTCTGCAGCTCAGAATCAGGCCAACACAATCACCCTGACTGAAGGAGGCTCAGGCAATGCCAGGTCAGGACTTCACACTATGCCCAGCACAAACTTGAAACCAGTTGAAGACATGAAATCAGCCTGCATAACTTGGAGCATCACACTAAGATTTCACGTGACTTTATTTGAAACTAATAAACTATATCTTTTGAGGTCAGCAAGACCATCTTCACAAGGCTTAGCATGCTTTAAAATGTAGGAGCCTTTTCTGATTTCCATTTACTGGTTTATCCATGAATGTTCAGGATGACTATTAGGTGTGGAAAAATGTCTTCCACTTCACTGCTGAACTTTTTTTTCCATGACACCCCGAGCTCTGAGACAACATTCTAAATACCAGTTCCAGCAGCAAAGTGATAACTGTTATTAACATGCAAAGTTTCTTCCTGTGTTATCCAGAGGCATTGCAGAAAGAACCTTACTGTAATACTGAACACCATATCTGAGAAGACAAATCTACAACGTAAAGGAGTTTAATTATTTTTAAGGAACAGAGAATAAAAACCTTAGAGCTGAATGTAAGACAATACAAAGCTGAAACCTAAAAAATATGCAATTGTCTTTAGAATTTGTGCTTGGGAAATCAGCCAACTACTGAACTTGGAGTACCACTATTAGTGATGTTATGTTATCAGCAGGAGATATCAAAGTCAGCATAAGGATAACAAAATGAGTTGGAAATAATTTATTATAAAGCTATGAAGGAAACCTGCATGGTACAGTTACACAAACAGTTTTCAGGAAGCATTTAATATTAAAATGCTGAAGTTTTGCACCAGATGTTTTGCAAAGATTTTGTTTCAGTCTTCCCCAGGAACATTAAAACAAAAGGTTTTATTGCATGCAGACACGTATTATATCAGCTTTCAGCCTGCAACTGAAAGGAACAGGATTCCTTGTGTGTTTTCATCTGGTTTGCTTAAGCATTGTCTTTGTTGTTCAGTTCTGTATCAGCTAGTTAAGAGTGGAGGCTTACTGTAAACAATTCTGGAATTTTGTGAAATCAAGATGGCTGAATTATCGATATGTAGTTTGTGAGGTGCTGAAAACCCCTGGAAGATGTGAACTGCCCTAATCCAATGTTTTTTTTGACAAGTAACTGAAGGCATTCAGGATAAGATTTTGCTAATACTCAGTGAAGAAACATGGAAATTTCTTTGGTGGGGAACAAGCCTCTGGCTGGTAACTTGGTCTCTGGTTTCTGCTGCATTAAAAGTTAAACATGCTCCAGTGCCTGCAGGACAACAAGCACAGAGGGGGATGCCTGAAGGTAAAGTTTCCTCAGTATAGCAGATAATAGAACACACGCTTGCAGTAGCACTGAAGTGGAGGAAGTAAAGCTAGAATGATGCATGAAGCTGACTTTTTCTCCATTTTAAATATTAGGGACAATTTCTAAGAAGAGTCTTGCTGTAATTAGAATTAATGACTTCATGCTCCTAAGAGTTCTTGCTTAATTGCCGTTGCACATGTTTTTACAGCTGTCCTTTTATATAGCTAGTACACCGCCCCATGCATCTGCCTCAGAACTCAAAGCTTTTAAAGTGTTGTGAAAAAACATTAGTTACAGAGACATGACAAATGGGAGGAGAATAAAAAAGAAAAACTGAGTTGAGAGCAAATGAGAATTAGAAATGAGACAAAAAGAAGACAGAAAGGGAAATAAAGATGAGATAGGAAAGACCACAAAGTACCAAAATGCCAGGGGAGACACTGATGAGAACCATCTCTCCATCTGGCAGTGTATGTAGTAAAATACACTCCCATATCCCTTACCAATAGCTAATTAGTTCTTGCAAACAACCCAAAGTAGGAAGCCCATGAAGAAAGGTTTCCGGGAAGACACATTCTGCACATGTGGCAGAATGGGCCAACTATATAAACTTGGAAATCCTTTCTCATTCCTTCTATTTCCTTCTGCTCTAGTATGAAACCACTCTGGCAGAGAATATGGGGTTTATCAACGCTTCAAGTTGCTTAATATATTTTCAGGCACTGTGAAATAATAAACATTAAGAAAAGAATTATGGGACTTCTTAGTCCAGATTTGAGTATGCACAGTGTGTGCACCTAAGCTAGTGAGTGATCTAGAC
This sequence comes from Tapera naevia, assembly GCA_033556795.1. Taxonomy (NCBI): domain Eukaryota; kingdom Metazoa; phylum Chordata; class Aves; order Cuculiformes; family Neomorphidae; genus Tapera; species Tapera naevia. The sequence goes on from JAUMJJ010000022.1 coordinate 13,282,494, forward strand.
TTTCTTTGTAGTTAAAGAAGAGCTCTAGGCTAAGCTGCAATTTGTCTGACCTACTGTATACTTTGACCTCAGATTTAGATGAGTTGCACTTTGGAAGACCTGTTTTTTCTCCACTGACTAGAAAGTGAACACAGCAGAATAACCTAAATGTAGATCTCTAAAACTGGGACAACTAAATGTCATTGATGTGACGTGTAATTTCAGCTTGACCTGGCTTGTTTGTGTTTTCCAGTAGCATCCTGAGCTGCATTAAGAAGAAGATTGCCATGAGGCCAAGAGAGGTGATCCTTCCTTTCAGTTCAGCACTGGTCAAACCACACCTAGAGTTCTGAGCTCCCTAATAAAAAGAGACTTAGACACACTGAAGCAAGTCTCATGCAGGACTATAAAGATAATTAAGGGAATGGAGTATCTTTCATATGATGAGAGGCCAAAAGAGCTGGGACTTTTTAGCTTGGCAAATAGAAGGCTCAGGGGTATTTTATCAATATGTCTCAATACCTGACGGGAGGAAATGAAGACGAGAGAGCCAGGCTCTCTTCAGTGGTGACCAGTTACAGGACAAGAGTCAATGGGCACAAAGTGAAACACATGAGATTCTTTCTGAACACAGAACACTGTTTTTACTGTGAGGACGGTCAGACACTGAAAGAGAGAGGTTGCAGAGTCTCCATCTGCAAAGGCATTAAAAACCTGACTGGACATGGTCCTGGGCAACTAGGTCTAAGTGACCCTGCTTGAGCAGAGGGGTTTGACTAGATGGTGTCAAGAGGTCCTTGCCAACCACAAATAGTTCAGTGATTTCACTGCTTATCCAGCTCTGAAAACCCCAGCACAAAAAAAAAGGCATGGAGACTTGTTAGAGCAGGCCCAGATGAGGGCCACAAAAATGGTCAGAGGGATGGAACAGGAGAAGTCCTGTGAGGAAACACTGAGACATTTGAGGTTTTCAGCTCAGAGAAGAGAAGGCTCCAGAAGACTTTACTATGGCCTTTCAATACTTAAAGGGGGCTTTGAGGAAGACAGACTTTTTACCATATCTAAATCATAATTTTTCTGAAAACTTGAATCAGAATGTTAAACTCACAAAAGATAATGGCAAACTCCTACAGAGCACAGTGTAATGCAACCATTTACTTGTGTTTAAACTTTTTTTTTCTCTTAGTTTTTGGGTTAGCTACATTATAATTAAAGTCCATCACAGTGTCACACACCCTACTTTCTGGACAGTGGCTGGTGTCCTGATGCTTATGCTTTTATTTTGTTTATTACAGATAAAAGATGTAAAAAAAAAATCTTAAAAGATAGAGCCATTGTGGTTACTTAACATGATGGGGAAATACTGTCTCCAGATAAAGAAGTCTATGAACTTCTACCTGCTGGAAGCATGTTTGGGATAGTCTCTTATTTATACATTTACCTGGGAGATATTTTTTTCCTCATAAAAATACTAAAGTGAAATTCTTCAGTGTTTTTTAGTAGCACTTTTTTTTTATGTCTTTTCTTCTCTGACTCAGTAATTGCATCACATCAAAATGCTATTCCAGGAATTGCCGGATGAACACTTTGCTTTTAGAGCAGGGTTGTCAAACTCAACGGCTCCCACCATTCTCCTGCTCCTGCAGCGTAACATCGTGTCACATGCTGCACATGTGACCAGTGCTGGCAGGAGCGCAGGGACAAGGATCTCGGTGCTGCTGCTGGGTAGGAACAAGGTGCTGGGCTGGATAAAACAAGGTGGAGGGTTGGATTCGGCCCACGGGCCATGAGTTTGACACCCCTCTCTTAGAGAGTCTTATTACACTGCAGACCTGCTTTTCCTAAGCTATGGAAAGTCAAACTGCCTCCTATGCAAATCAAGGATATTTTGCATTACTAAATTGAGATTTTTATAAAATCTGAAGATGTTAAAAAAATCACATCAGTTACAACAGGAAATTGGGCAGAAAAAACATAACCATTTGTTCCTTCAAGTCGAGTTTTATTTAGTTCTTTAATAATCAAATCCCTCTTACGTACAATATAGTTTGTATCTTCAAATTACTAGTAGGCAATTTCATGAAAGAAGGTTTTACTGTGGAATATGGACAAAAACTGGAGTATTGGGGTAGTAGTCCATTTTAAGGAGTAGTCTCACTTCCTATTCTGAGCACCTTACAGAAGGGTTTCGTCTCTGCATCTGGTCAACAGACAGATATAGAAGCCTTTAGAAAATAATTGAAACCATGAGTTAGACAATACTTAACTTCCTAGCATGTCTGATCTGAAACAGCCACTTCACATTGTTTGCAAAAGGAGCCAGAGCCCCTGGTCACTCAAATATGGGACATAGGAATGGTCAGTGACTAATACTAAATATTCTGAAATAATACAGATTCATTTAAAACACCCTAAGTGCTAGAAAGCTTTTGAAGGCTCATAGTACAGTTGTAAATATATTGCAAACGCTATTCAAAATTATTTTACTATTAGCGCTGGGAGAAAATACCATGTTATGTATTTTGATACCTGACCTCACAAAGAGGTTCATTTCAGTGTTTTCCTCTTGTGTCTCTAATACTACATGTCATATCCCAGAAGCAGCTCATTGAAGGCCTGTTCCTCTGTCCAGGTCTCATATGTCTAATTGCGCACATACACATTTCTATATATTATCTCCATAGACAACAGGTCAGATCCTTAGCTGATGTAAATAAGCATAGCTCCCTCATCTCTGCAAACAGCTCTGATTCATACCAGCTGAAAACCAGTACATTTTCCCTGGGTCTGGATTCAGTAAACCACACACACACACAGAGTGCAAAGCAGCCTATTGTTTGAAGGAAACCTTTCTTGTTTAGGGCACTGCTGAACAAATAAACTAGGCAGCAGAGGGAATTAGCAGGAATGAAGAGCATTAGTTCCTCAGAGAAAATAACATCAAAAAAGCTCTTGGTATCCATCAGTCAGAATTCCTTCAGTGCTAGACAAAAGCTGCAATGGAAATTGCTGTGTTGTAACTTATGTGATCCCATGCTGAACTATTTACTTGAAATGCTGCACTTGCAACACATTGTACAGATCGAGTCTCATAAGCAAGGAATGAGAGTAAATGAGAAATTAAAAAAGAACTTAAATGTTATCCAGGGAAAGCATTTAACCATGCAATTAACTTTTAACCTGAGAGGAGTCCCATTGAAGTCAATGGGATTACTTACATACTTAAAGTAAATCATGCGATTAAATGGTCCTCTGGAACAGGATTTTAAAAATCTGAGTGGCTATCACTAAAAATGAATACAGTACATCAGGGGAAGGGAAAGAGAAAAATCTGATTTCCATCTTGTATTTCAAGTGAGTTGACAAAGGCATGATAAGACTAGCACCATGAAGTTAGAGTTGGAAAAATCCAACCTTGAAATAAGACATTTCCTCATAGCTGTAAGGAAAATATTAAGACAGCTTATGAGAAAGAAATGGATTTACCCCCACACAGAGTTCTTATAATGATATTAACTATATTAAAAGAAAAAGAGGCTTAATCCAGATTCTGAGAGTAAACTCAATGGCTTTAAGAAAAAAGTCAGGCAGTTCCTGGAGCAGAGACTTCTCCACCAGTTTATTACTGTATAACTTTCCAGGTCTGACCTCTAGTTCAAGAGATTCCAAAACCACTGATTATGAGACAGATGATTTTATATTGCCCTGCTTTTTGCGTTTCATGTAAGAATCTGCTGGTTTTGGAAGTACTACTTACTTAGACATTTTTTTGATTTAACCTTGTACAACTGTATTTCTTTCTGATATTGTATCATACATAAACATCATGAGAGGGTTAGGCTGGCTGGTATTCGCGGTCTTTTCTGGCCCTAAAATATATCAGCCTGACTTCCTCTGTTTTCCACCTTTGTTCATGAGTTTGATAGGAAACAGTATTGATTAAATTTTCTTCAGCAGTCTGACAATCCTGAGTTTCCTTCAGGATTTGGGAAGGAAGCAGGTACTGTGCTGCACAGTTGGTTGTGTTTCTGTGGCTTGGTAATGGCACTGGAGTTACCTGAGAACCTTGTGCCCAAGCAGGTCCCAGCAGCTGGGATGCAACTCTATGAGGAAGGGACCTCCATTTCTCTTCTCCATGGCACAGGTTTTTTTATCTCCTGAGTTAGAAAAAGATGTTATTTCAATACTGGCATATCTGGATAAAACTTGCATATCCTGTGATTAAGTAGACATCAGACAAGATGATCTCATTCCATTTTTTTTCTGTCTCCAAATGCTACAAACTCTTGTTCTGGACCAGGGCCCATCAAAGCCCATCAGAATCCCTGGAAATGCTCCGATTGACTTCACTCTGCATGAACAAGATTTCAGCTCAATCTACAGCCTCTGTCCAAGTCAATGGGAGTTCAAAAAGAATGCAGCTCAGCTTGCAGCAAATACATATACTTAAATGACCAGAAGAAGAGCTATTCAGAAAGGTCTAGTAATAGCATATTCACAGAAATTAAATGCATGAATGCTCAAATAGCTAAAAATATCTTCAGGAGATGTTCTTCTCAGCTTTCTCTATGAAAGCTCTGTTGAAATTCAAAGCTTTTAAAGTAACTTACAGGAGAGAAGTTTAGCACAGGCTATAGGGCCCTGCAGGATTCAACCCCTGGAGAAAAGCTGTTTCACCACAGTTTGTCCATTTCCCAAAAGACAACTGAGATCAGCCCACATAATTTACATGAGTATTGGCTGGATTTTAAATGAGAAAAGACTCATGTTCTGGGCCAGAAGCACAGCTGGTATAGCCCAAAGGATCCAGTTCATAGCAGTAGTATTTTTTCTGCAGTTTTAAGCCAGATCTCCTGCAAGTTTCAGTATGACAGCTCTTAGTTTTAGACCCAAGACATAACAGAGTAGTGAGAGCAATTAACTGTGCACTTTTCCCCAATATATCACAGTTTTAGATGCCTTTGTCTTTTATGGCAGAGACATGATCTTAGTTTAAATGTTGGGTTTTTTTGCTAAATTGTAAGTTGTAACATTTTATTCTTGTTTATGCAGTAATATAGAATCTGTGAGAAATGGATGCATATTTGCATATAAAATATCATGGTCATGAGAAGTGTTTTTATAGCATTTATGTGTCTGCCATTTAAGTAACCGCATTTAAACACCAAAATATTTAGGAATGTTAGTTGAGGAATAAGGACTATTTTGCTTTTTACAAGTTGCAATAGCACAAACATCTCAACAACTTTGCAGCATTATTGTCTTTATGCAGAGTCAGAATAAGGGAGATTTGTACAGAATAGGTTTGTGTTTTAGTGGGTGGATTTGTCTTCTGCACTTTCTGTACTTGGAATATAAATGTTCAGGACTTTATGAGGAAAAAGTAACTTGAGATATAATTTTGCTCTACTTGGAAATTCAAATTCCCAAAGGCAAGAACAAAAATTTTGAAGTGTGTAAGGATCAGGGTCAGTTTTCTCGATACGGGTGTATTAAATTAAGGAGGTAGCTGGTTAGCCAGGCATGAAAAGGAATGCCTTGATTTCCAGATGTGCTAACCACCTCGAATTTCTTTTCCAGAGTCTAAGTCTCCGTGGCCATATCTATTCTGCCACACCAAAATTTGGGCCTTAAATTTCTGAACTGTGTCTCAAAGTGCTGGTTTCTACACTGTTGGAAGGAAAGGGCCATTTCCTCCCTGTTCCCAGACTATTCTAGTTGTCAGCCTGCTAGCTTGCTCAGGACTTCAGCCGGAGCTGGAGGACTCATGCAGGTAGTGCAGAAGATCCAATATTCAGGCTGAAGTACAAGTCTGACCCCAGAGTTAAAAAATTCTGATGTACCCACAATTGTCTTCTGCCTGTCCCAGCCCTAGCAGAAGTTGAAGGTGAATTATCTCAAATTCCTTGAAGGGCTGGGGCCTTGTGTAGAGCACAAGAGAAAGCCCAAGTTCTACCTCAGAGATCCCATTCATGGCCATTGGGTGTGACTGAGGGAGCACGTAATAGAAAACATGAAGCACTAAGTATGTACGTGTGAGTGTATGATGTGGCAGCTGGTCTCATAGCAGGGCTCTGTGTGTTTGGAAAATTTACTTGTGGCTAAGATAATCTATTTTTATGAGACAGGGATTTTTTCCCCCCTGTTTGTTTGTGAGTTGTGATTTGTTTGCATTTGTTTTAAATTATATTTTTTGTAATTTTCACATATTCCAGAAAAAATATGTTTGGCACATGTAATTGAAAACTAAATTTCATCTATGTAAGAGGCATACACTAAAACCACTAGAAGTGGTTTGTTTTTAATAAGAAATTATCTTCCACAGGAAATTATCCTTTGAAAAAAAAAATCCAATGAAGGCTACTTCTGCTATATGACATATTTTAGAAATGTCTTCACAGTCTCCAAACTGCAAAAACTATGCCTGCTATTTCAAAACACTCTGGGGAAAGGCAGCTGAATCCCCCTTTTAATTGTGAAATGATAGGCAGAGTTTCATGCATTTGTGGGAATGTAAAATATTTCTATTACTGTTTCTTCCCTTTCTCCTGATCCCTACATCCTCTGTCTCTCCTTTTTCCCTCACTACTAAAAGTAACATTTGGGATGGGAGAGCCATTTATCAGGAATACACGTAAAAGTTTTTCACACAGAGTTTTGTCAAAAATATGTATTGATTAGAGGCCAGGAGGGAAAAGACTCTTAAGAAAAGTCTTAACAGGGAAAATAGAGCATTTTCTTACAGGACTGTGGAGAGAAATTCTGGATCATCACCATAAGGACTGGCAGCTGAGGAAGGAGCAGAAGGATGTGGGGTAGCACGAAGAGGTCAAAGGAGCAAAAAAATTGCCTAAATATAAGAGGAGGCTAGCACTGTTGGACTAGAATAGAGTCCAAAGGGAAATCTTGGTGTCTGAAGATAGGGACTAGACAAAGGACTGGAAATGCTTCCTGTGCAAGGACTCTGCACTGACAGGGAGGTGGATGGATGTCTGTCAACTCAAATACCATGAGCAGAGACACGGGATTAGTCATGAGCTACTAACTTCCACGTCTAAGGAGACCGCAGCACTGACACTTCCCGTTATAAATCCCCTGTGAAGAAGAACAGTACCCAAGAAAGATAGTTAACACACAGACAAAGAGATAGGAGACTTGACTTCCATGTATCTCAATACCACATCCTTCCTCGTTGACTTATTTGCTCAGATGCTGCGTTTCCTCTGGAGACACTTAGTTCCAGGGAGGCATCTCAATTATGTAGATCAGCAAATCACAGCTGTTTCTCAAACCAGATGTTAGAAACTGCCTCCAGTAAGCTTCTCCCAGGAGCTGAGTCGCCTGCGGTTGGCTGCACAAACTGCTTTTCCTCTACCCTCCTCCACATCTTACCAGACCTGAAAGCTGTTTCCCCCTGCTCCTCAGTGCTATCCCACCACACTAGTTGCTATTACAAGCTAGGACAGATAAGCCTCATTCTGGCAGTTCAGAGCGTGGTTGAAAGCAAATTGAATAATTATGGAGCTATGTGACTTTTCAGATGGATAAGTAATGTTTTCATTGCATATGAGGATGCTCAGGCGGTATGTAATCTATCAGAGCTGTCTTCACTTCCAGTTTCTGGGTCCAGACTGTGCTCTGTTCCCATATTAACATTAGACACCAGTGTGCATCAACCAGAAATCATGCCTGTCTGCCCATCCCTGATGTGTCTGCACAGCCTGCACCGCGTACACCACCAGGGGACTGGCACCTAGGACACAGATGCAAGCTAAAATGCACACAGAGAAGTGTGGTGTGATATATCACTTTGTGATGCTTGCCATAAAAACTTTCACTAAATGGGTGATGAGCCCAAGGGAGACGAGGAACAACTGTAGAAGCTGCACAGGAACTCATCGCAGTTTGAGTTAAAGAGCCATAGCTCCAGAGGGAGCTGCCATCCTCCAAGCCACTGTCCTGCATTATCAAATAAAAGGGCTCCTGTCCTCTCCTGCCTCAAGATGTTCATTAAGGGCTTTATTGTCTCCTTAGCTGTCACTGTCTAAGGGAGGATGATATAGCGGAGGAAGAGTCTTAGAAAAGCTGGTGAAAAACAAAGTATCTGTCCAGCACACTAACCTAGTAGATAAAAGGGGCTTAAATTGTTCAATGCCATTTGTGCATCTGACCTGGACTCACTTTTGGAGTTTAGATCTCTTCTCTTCAAGATCAAGAAACACTTAATTAAAATTTACTATACAGTGTTGCAACTTATAGTTTCCTGATAGCAATGCAGATCCTTCCGTTAAATGACGTTTTAGAAGAGTGAATAATACCCATTATTTCACCTAATAAATGCAAAAACTAGTATTTCTTGCATAGCCCCAAACAAAGGAATTTGTTGCACGATTGCCTCCTGTTATTGCATAGGCCAAGTGCTTTCACTGCATCTGAGGAAACAAATCAGACTGGGGTCACCTATTCTGCAACTTTGAAATGTTTCTTTGGCACCTCTGAACTATTCATTGCTTTTGCTGCCATTACAGAAAAATATAGTATCACACTTAATAAACATCAGTAAGAAGATTTTTATTCTTGTTCGAACAGAAATAGATTTGAAGACCTCAAAACTAGTAGGTTAAACCTCACTAATCACTGAACTAATACTATTAATAGTCAACATGGCATCATTAAGCTTTCTCCAGAACATTGAGGGCAGACACATATATCCATATAATAAACTAGATGAACTTTTCTGAAATTAAACCAGAATAATTGTCATTTACTCTATATTTCTTGAGTCTGGGAAGGAGTATTCTGCCTGGCTGAACAAAACAGGACACATGAAATTGTGACTTTCTCAGAAAGCTTCATTATTTTGTGTTCTGCATGAGGACAGTTCCTTTGTTATGTTAGGTGGAGTCTGAAATGATGTTGTCATTCTCATGGAATATGATCATCTCTGTAGTCAAACTATACACATTCCGCAGAGTACTCATATAAAGTACTTCTCAGACAAATTATGTCTGTGCGGAGACATCAAATGCAATCTGATGCAATTAAGATAATCAGGAAACAAAGATGAACTTCTGATTTCTCTCAGTCTCATGGTAGAAGGATATGAAATCGAGAGAGAGGTAAAATCAGGTTTTATATGTTCAAACTAAATAAATGCAAATTTATGAACTACATTCAAACTTTGATGAATTACCTGGGAACTTGCATTCTGTTGCTATTCACGATTTCCTTCATCCATAAAACGAAAAACTTAATCCAACGGTGCCTTGTGTAAAGAAGCTAAGTCAGCATTAGGGCATGCGCTGACAGCATTTGGGTATTTTTGGTTTTGGGGTTTTATTGTTGTGACAGATTCCTCTCCACCTCTAACTGAAAACTCTTATCTATCGTTCCAAGAGGGAGCTGAACTTTAGATATTTCGGTGCATAGTTTCTCTAAGTGATCATCACCAGTACTGAAAAACCTGTGCACTTACTTGTGAAAGCTCTTCCTCAGCAGTAATTTCTGCCTCTCAGCTCTTCTAGGAAAATGTTTCCATCTCTAAATCTTTAGCCTAACAGACAAAAATGTGACAAATCCTTTGCCTAAGAGAAAAGGCCTGAAACTGATGTCTAGGCATAGATTTTAGCCAACAGCCAAGGCAACAAACTGCAACTGAGAGCTGCTGAAATCATAGAGATAAGCATCTAAGACAGGAGTGTCAAACTCACAGCCTGCAAGCTGAATATGGCCCTCCACCTTGTTTTATCCATCCCGGCACCTTGTTCCTACCCGGCGGCAGCCCCGAGCTCCTTGTCCTTGCGCTCCTGCCAGTGCTGGTCACGTGTGCAGTGTGTGACGCGCGTTACGCTGCAGGAGCAGGAGAACAACGGGAGCCATGAGTTTGATAACCCCTGATCTAGGACAAGCATCCCAAGGTCCCAAGTATCTGGGTTTAGGTAAGGCCTGCATAAACCACCCAGAGTACAGAAGTGCAAGATAAAAGCCTATGTTTTAGCCTGCATACCTCAAAAATATTAACACTATCAATCAACTCTATCAACTGCCATAATGTTGTGGAGCTATAGGGCACTCATCTCACTGTTTCGATGAAATATTTAATAATCATTGCCACAGTCCTTTGTTGTCATCTCATAGCATCTACACAATGATTTCTTGTAGGTGTAAATTTCATGACTTGAGACCTTGAGGAGATCAGATCCATCACATAATTTATGGGAACATTAATGAGAAAAAAATAGATTACTATTCCCCATCTGCCTGAAACATTCGTATTTAAAAAGTAGTATGTGTAAGGGCAGAGTGGTTTAATAAGAGAGAGATGCTATCACATAAGTAACAATGGCTACCTGCTTTTCTTACACGTCATTGTGTTAGAAAAGGCTTTATCACTATTGAAACCACATCTATCCTCTGTTTTCACTCCATGTAACAAGTGCCGCAGTGTCTAAGTCAGGCTTCAGTTCTCACATACTCAAACAGAATTAGAGTGGTTTTGGTCATTGAAGACGTGGCCACACCCACATGTAATTCAGTAGGGAACAGCTACCAAAGGAAACATAACAAAAACTCATGTTCTGTGACACACAGTAGCATTAGAAAATAGTAGTCGTTTTAATTGTCAGATTGTGTTCAAAACCTACTTCTAGTTTTCTTGAAGGACAGAAGTGATTTTAGAAATGAAAGATATGTATTTCATTTTGCAACATGTTCAGAAGTATAAACATGTTCAGATGAAGTACTTTCTTAGAAGTTTTCAGTGTTCAGGCATAAAAATGAAATATTTACATTTTAAAATTTTCATGCATTTATTAATTACTCATAGCTACTGGCTTCCTGTTTTGTCTTCAGAGCTAATAGATGATATTTTCTTTTTTGTTCAGATAAATTAGTTTAGACCTTAAACCCTATGTAAACTTTACTCAACTTATGTTTGAAATGTTTGTTCACAATTACAGCTAAGTATAAGCCTTGGTGTTTGGACTTACTGCAAAAAAAAAATAGACTTCTCATGTCATGGAAAAAACAGAAAAACAATATTTTGTCAAAAACCGACAGCATTTATCCATATTATGTGAAAAGTCTGCTTAAATGTGGACATTTGCCAGAAATGCCAAGACTATGTCCTCAGCACATTATTTTTCAGTTTCTTACTTTTTATCTGGGTCCTCTAAGGTCTTGCTTTTCCATGTCTTATCTATTTTGTTCCAATTAGCCAAGAAATTGATGGTAAAATGAAAGCGGTTTACTGAAAGACAGCTCCCATCTTGTAATTACATGGAAAACCCATTTGTATATGCAACTGGAGGCAATGGTATTAGGAATCCAGTTAAATGGCTGGTTTTGCCAATACAGATTTTGCAAGATTTCCTCATAGTCTCACTAATCAAAAGTTCAAATGTTCTCTGTAAGTCATGTTGCAGTTTCACTGCAGCGTGATTCACTCCACCAAGAACTGCATCTAATCCCTCCAAAGCCACATGTGTTGATCATGTCTGTATGGCAAAGACGGCACTGCCCAGGGAAAGAGACCTCCCTGGAGAAATTCTGGGGCTGGGAGAAGTACTCGTGAGATTTCCTACGTTTTCTAACTCTTCTAAAATGCTTTGAGCCAAGGTGACATCGTGGTGTTGATGGCATTGGGCTGCAATAGTGATATCACACACTGGGTGAGAGAACACACTATGCTTCCACACCAAAAAGAGAAGTCTGTCTTCAGAAAGGATAAAGAGATTTTGACTGAATGCCGTTATACAGGGAAACTTGCCTAGCTCTTCTCTTTTCTTTCATTGAATGAGTTGTTTTATTCACCATCCTGCTTCTAAATGCTTTTGTGGTGATGCCAGCACACTGCCATGGCTGCACGTCGCTGATAAAACCACAGTAAGGTAGATGTTGCCTGTCCTGATAAAGCACTTGGTATATGGTGTATTTTGTGCATTTTATTTTTATTTAATCCTGCACAACATACCAAGCACAACAAGTCTATGTAAGGACTAGAGGAATTTAGCCCACCAGCCTATTAAAAGTAAATGCTTCTTCCTATCTGATAATGTACCAAGCCTAAATTGGAGAAGAACAGAGACATTCACTGTAATGTCTAGTTTCTTGCTAGCTCTTCTTCAGGTAATCCAAAATATTTGCAGAGCCATGGCCCGTTCTGCATTGCCTGGAGCACTGGCCCTGCTTGGCATACACAGCTTGTACTTCGTTTTAGCCTCTTTCAGGGTAGTCAGGACAGGAAAACTTACACTCCCTAACGTGCCAGAAACAAACTTATTTCTGCTTATTGTCACATTTTCCATGACTCAAAGCTTAAGGCTGCCTGATGCAATGCTTTCTCCATCATATTTTCTAAATGTACTTTCTTTCTACGTGTTTGGATCGTGGAGGTAATATATTTGGGTTGAAAATTTTTGAGCTGCTTTTCTGAAAAAGTATCATCTGCTTTTCCATTTGTTCAGTATATATATCTCTTTAACCAGAGCAACCTCACAGAGAAGTCATAGGGAATTTAGCCCTAATGCCTGTGCAACCAGTTGTATAAAAGGAAGTTGTTAGAGATGGAAAGTGCCTATTGTCCAGGCTCAGGCTTGGATTTCAATATATTGAGTAAAGTGTATTATCAGTCTGCTGTCTGGGGAATCTCCTGCTGGAGGTTTCTGTGGAAATCGTCTGAGATCATAGAGCTGCACAAAAGTAGCCCTGCTCTGAAGGGATAGAGGAGTAGCCTATTTGCTGACAGATAACTCACTCTTAGGGAAAATATCTCTCCTGCCCATAACAGGATCCTTGAAAAATCAGAGGTGGTAAGTTCAGTCCTTGGATGGCTTGGGTGGCATTTCCACTGGGGAAAGCAAAGGCAGATAAGCCCACGGATAAGCCCTGGGGAGAAAACTTGGCTTGCAGAGCACAACTCGTAGGAGCACCTGATCCCAAGAGATGCCTCCCAAAGAAAGCTGAGACACTGCTCTTTAGTTTGGTCATGAACAAAATGGTGTTATTTCTGGATAAGTTTCCTTCCTTCTTTTTCAGTCTTTTTCTGAGAATTCTGTGGGATTTTGCTAGTTCCTTATTATCCATTGAACATAGGTCATAACTGGCTGGTGTCTATTAGCTTTTTGTTCTGTACGTGTGGATGGAAGTGAGCAAGATTGCTTTGCTACTGTCTCAAGCAGTCCTTACAAAAACAACCGCTATGATGTCAAAAGAAACATTAAATCTCTGGCATAACAAAAGAGAATCAAAGTGACTTATAAAAAAATGTTAAAGCAGCATTATTTTCCCAACACGCACACACTCCACAGTATTGTGGAAAATTCCTTAAGCAACAGAAATGGAAAGAGAAACAAAGTTTAACATTTCAGTGTCTTACTCAGCAAAGTTTTCCGAGGAAAACAGATCAGCTGAAATCGTACACTTTGTTATTTTTTCCATATTCTTTATTCAAATAAAGATATGTGAGCTACATATGTTCCTGTTTAATTTGAAGATTTTATTCTAAATGCCTTTGATGTACATTAGCTTGATATTTGTATGTATTAGTTGTTGAAAGAGGGTAATGTTGATTGTGCCGTAAGTCAGTGCATTATTGAGTTTGTAGAGATTTAATCATAAAAACAAGTTTTGTAAAGGAAGGAAATATCTTTTATTAGCCTAGCTGCCATAGCTGAAAAGAAAAAATAAGACACAAATATACAAGCTTTGCCCAATTTTTCCCTCAGTCTAATAAAAAAATAGTACCTTTCTTGTACCTTTAAACCACGAAGGCTACAGCAACACCAGTATAATGATAAAATGATTAATCATTCGTGCACATATGGCCACAAAGCTATGTAGCCTCATTGTCTGCATCTTCCCCTCTGCCCAGAATATGAAGTACAGTTATTGCACTCACAGCTAATGATTTTGTTTAAAAAGGAGAAGCTGTAGTTGATACATTTCATGAAGGAAATGAGCTTAGGCAGATAAAACTAGCCCATCTCAGCCTCATCTAGCAGGCAGGAGGATGGTGTGTGCAGGACAGCTGCAGTATAGCACAGCACATAAAACCAGGAGCAAACTGTCTGTTTCAAACCCGGAGCACTCGCAACAAAACAAAAAGAAAACCCATCTCTGTGATCCTTGTTTAAGTACTGCTGAGGCTCATGAAAAGATGCAGGATTGAGTTTGAGTGACAAGTTTAGCCTCCTCTTAGGGCAAAGGTTTGAAATTCCTTTGCCTAATGAGTAATTGTATCATATCACCCCTGCTGAGCTACTAATAGCAAATGAGAGACATTTGGGGACAGAAGGAAACTAGGAGTCCTTTCTAATTAAGTGTGTCTCTCTCTGAGTCTCTAGATAAATTCCACAATACTTTTTAGGCCATACTTGCATACCACACCTTTTTCTTCCTTTACTTTTCTTCCTAAATGCTCTATTCACTGCTCTGCAGGCAGAAAATTCCACTCAAATTCCTTTTGTGTCTGGTCATTCCATAGACTGAACCAGAGCCCCTTGGTTTATTATTAGGAAATGTTAGGAAAAAGTTCTTCACTGAAAGGGTGATTGGCCATTGGAATGCGCTGCCCAGGGAGGTGGTGGAGTCGCCGCCCCTGGAGGTGTTTAAGGGGAGACTGGATGAGGCGCTGAGTGCCATGGTTTAGATGATGGGTTGGTGTTAGTGTTGGGTTATAGGTTGGTATCGATGATTTCGGAGGTCCTTTCCAACCTTATGATACTGTGATACTGTGATTAGGAACTCAATTACCTCTGCTATTGATATGTTTCTGGACCCTTCGTACTTCTATGTCTACCCTTAAGGTTCCTTTGAGTCTTTCATTTTATAAACTCCAAAGTCCTATTTCTTTTATCTTCTTAAACTATGATCTGTGAATTTATGCATCATCTGGTTTATCTCCAGCACTTTGTCTATGTCAAGAAACAAACAGAATGTTACGGTGTGCTCAGTTCTGCTCTCGATGTATGGTTACTTCTCTCAGACTTGATCTAGATGTAAGCAAAGTGGTGCTGAGGCCAGAAGCCATGCACTGACTAAGGTGCTGTGTAAGGGCTGGAAGTGGCTTACCACAAACTTGAGCCCCATAGCCTCTATGCCTTTTGGTGAATCATCCCAGTTCTTCTTTTTGCCATCATGAACGTGCCATTCTGCCCTACACCTTCAGTTCCTCTCACATCCCTCATGCCTCCCAACAGCCACTGCAATATGGATAACCCCTTCCATTGTCTTTCAGTGCCCCTGAATCTTTTGGGCGGCACAAGTGGCTGGATGGGATGTGCCTGTGAGCCAGCAGGCCAGATAATGTGTACGTGGGGTTGGGTCAGGTGGCCAGTTTCAGATTCAACAAAGGCTGATCTCTGTCTGCATTCCCTTGAGGAACAGATGCTCCTCTGGCTCTTGTTTCTCTGTGCAGACAAATGGTTCAATCAAACATTTGGGAACTGAACAACTCTGAGCCATATGCCTTTCTGCCAAATCTGATTGAAATTGGTGAACTGCATCACAAAGTTCTTGAGAGGGATAAAAGACACACAGATTGTTGTGCAAACAGGCTGCAAAAGTCATGTATGAATCATTTTCTTAAGAAATCAGGCTAAAAAACTAATAGACTGGGTGGAGAATGACATCAAGGAAGCTGGATTTGGCTTCCTGATTCTGAGATTCAGCCTGTGCCTTGCCATAAATAACGCTGCTGACAGGCAGTTTTAAATTGTGCAACAAATGGACCAGGGCAGGGCTACTCAATGGAGCAGAGCTAAACACATCCCCTGTCCTTTCCTGCTTTTTCTGCTCCTTGCCGCCACATACCTCCTCCTCCCCCTTCTCGGACACAACCAAATGTAAAGAAGAATATCTGCACTAGCAGACTTGTCCTGTCCTGAAGGCTGTTGTACCCCCTTATCTCCTCATGCAAAATATAACTGACTTGCATGAGTGGATCTAGGGCAGGTTGCAGCATTGCTGACCCCCTTCTCATCTACAGCCAGCTCTGGTGCTGCTCTTACGTGCTGGTTCTTATGTGCAATTTAGTTTTGGAGTGCATAAAACTTCATGTGCTCAAGGTGGTGTAAATCATTGTGGTAGGCAATGGTTACTTGCAAATTTTTAATGGATCAATACTAAAGCAGTGAAGGCATGCACTGAATGAATAGGTAAGACTAGCAAGAGAGTGTGCTTGTGGAGCAAATTTCATAGCGTATGGGCCCTTTGCAATAATTTTAATAGAAACTAGCACTTTATTGGGTTCTTTTGTTATAATCCATCTTCCTGGCATCTCCTCCATAACGTAAAATGGAGCTGTTTTGGCACAGGAATTTTGTCACTCTTCAGATATTCTAATGATCTGCCCTAACAGGAGCCTGGTTTCCTAGTTCACCGTTTCTTTTTCCTCCCTTGAGACTATTTCTACAGTCCACACAGATGTGCAGAGCCCCCACACACAGACATTTGATACCTGCACCTTTAGGACAAATATATGGTGCAAAGCAGAGGTGCTGAGGGGTCTGCAGTGCTGCCAGGAAAAAGAGAGGCCAGAGACAGTCCCAAAGAGGAGGCAGGAGGAGCAAGGCTGGTGTGGTGAGCAGGGAGATAGCAGAGCAGCTGCTCATGTGCAGCCAGAGGTGGGCAGGGGTCTCACCATGGCTCACTGGGAGGTCTGTCCTTGCCAAAACTGCCGTCCTGGAGACTAGAGCAGAAGCAGCAGTGAATCTGTTCCAAGCTGTGGCCCAGGTGAGGGAGGCACCCAGATCACTGTCATTTTGCCTTGCAGATGCTCTGCCCCAGCAGCATCCTGCTTTGCTGTCCACTGCTTTCCATGGCACAGACAGAGAGCTGCTCCACGTCTGCTTTGCCCTCACTCTGTCGAACTGTGCTAAACCAAAAGCCAGTCTCTCAATTTGCGCGTAAATGATGTCCAAACACCATCTTTTAACTCCCAAGTGGGCTTTGTAGGTTCTCTGCTGTCCCTGTCCTGCTTTAGAAGTATGTACTGAACTACGCTGTGTCCACAAAGACAAACATGCAAATTTAGTAAAGAAGATAATTAAGATTTTATTGAAAACACACACTAGGAAGAAAGTCTACTTAAAAATTGCCTTCTCACACGTAAGTACAAGCTCTACCTCTTGTTTTCAGCTCAGGAATGAGCAAACTACACAAAAAAAAAGATTTAGAAAGAATGCTTATTGAGAAACAGCAGTTTCAAAGAAGAGTCCAAACTGCAGTGTGCAGAAGTACTAATGGTGTCACAAAACAGATTGGATTTGCAAACAGACTGATTGCCTTTTCATGTTCAGAAATTTCACTCCTGGCAGCTGCTACTAGCTGATTCCCTTTTCTGCCCTGCCCAAGAGGTCTGTGTGCAGATATGTACATATTTATCAAAGTAAAAGGAAAAAAAAATAATGGAAAATACTTCGATCATAATGAAAAAATGTCTCGCTCACAAGGTTTAAAATTAAGAAATCACTATTTGCTTTTCCTCACAAAATATAAATCCTTGAAAATGTAAATAAGTCTAAAATAGGCCCCCCAAGAAACCCTTTAAAGAACAAATTAGATAGTTCTGTGGCATCTCACCAAGCTGTGGAATTTATGAAAACCACATTCCTTGGATTCTAAAACACTGACCGTCCTGCTGCTCTTTCAAATAATGTTGGTTTTGCTGACGAGTCTCTCTGAGAGCCAGCACAGTTGTCTAATTGTAAGTAAATAATCGCAGAACAAATCCATGTTTGACATACTGTCATACTAACATTTACTGTTTTCCAAAAGGGATTTACTTCAAGGATATTGAAAAATTCCATTGGTGTTTAAGAGGAGTAGCAACTATGACCCTCTATAAATTAAAAAGCTTGACCCTGCTATATGATATAGATGATCTGAAGTATTGCACATGTTCAGATCAGTGAAGCCACAAAACAAATCCCTCTTATGAAGGTGCAGTATTACATTCACACAAAAATCCTCAAGGGCTATGAAGGTTTACAAGGGTTAGCTATTTAAAATGGAGACTCTTCAGCTCATGTGTAGCCCCAATAGCTTCTTTGGGAATGTATAAGGTTGATTATACATTGCAGATCGTGTTGCCAGGAAAGGACACATGGACCACATTCAGAGTTGCTAATACAGTCCTTAAGGAGGGACATTGGTGCCAACGTGATGTCAAAGTTCAAGAGCTTCATGAGCCCTTTGGACCACCTACAACCTGAGGTTATCAAATCCTAGCATCCTCTATATTCAAGGGACAAAGGTGTTACAAAACCTAGGATAAAAGCCTGGAGAAGACAGCCTGAGCATGGCCCACCACTGCTCTTCTGAGATGCTTGCAGGGCAGGCTGGAATCATAGAGGGCCACAAGGTCCAGCAGACCCACTATTTCTGAATATAATACCATTGTAGTGGTGGCACCTAAAACAAGTGCCTGTAGCAAAGGATTTGCTTAGCTGAGATGTCACAGCTCTCTTCCTCTGTTGCTGTAAACCAGGACCTTGCAATCTGCCATACCAGCAAGCTCTGAAGGGCTCATCATGCTCCTGAATGAGAGCACCACAGCAGCAACTTAAGCACAGAAATCTATGCAGGCCATGGTGCCCTAACCTTATAAACCTCTGAGCCTTGCAGAGGACTCACTAACATCCAGGACAAGGCAGATGATGAGATGAGATGTATCTGAATTGCAGCCTCACCTCCGGGGATTATGAACTCATACACATACAATGAATACCATGACCGCTAATAGAAAGTGAACTGTGGAATGAGGGGACCTGAATTCCCACCTCTCATTCTTTGAATGAATGTAAGAAGTTCCTTTGTGTGTTGTTTTTTTTTTCCATCACTATCATGAAGATACAGATCCATAACTCCTTTTGGGAATCTCTTCAAGAGCTGATGTTTACACTGTCATCGTCATTCCTGGTTTCATTTTCATCAGCACTGCTTATAGTAGATCTTTTTTATCATAGCCATGGAAAGAATACATCCTTTACTAACACAGACACAGTAATATCGTGGTCACTGTATGCCCTGCTTGAAAAGGAGCATAGAGCCCATACACGTTCCAGCAATGCAAAACGCAAAACCATGAGCACAGTTACCCCAGCAAGATGCACCATTGAATCAGTGCACTTTATTCAGGCACAGACCAAATTCTGGGCACGATGCAAAAGTCCCAGAGACATGCGCTTTGGCTTGGTAGATATAAGCTGATGTTTGGGTTTTTTTTAAGAAGAAAGCTTGCCAGGTTCTCTCAGCCTTAGCCCCAGTGCTGAACCCAGTGTGCTTTGCACCATCAATATTAAGGCAGCAAAAAGGTGGCAGAATTTCGCTACTGACTTCAGACCAAGAACAATTTAGGATCTAAGTTTTCTCACAGCATGTTTACATGACTGAATACATTTTCTTTTTACTATGTGTTTACTGTAAATAGAAGGAAGAGCTTTTGCCTGTGACATATATTAGCTATAACATCTTTAATATTCCCACCACAAAGAAGTGGAAAAAATGGCTTATTGTGAACAAATATAACAGAAATATTCAGAAGAAACAACAAAAATATTCTATGACTAATTAAAAGCATTTAAATTAGCTATTCAGATGTCTGATCAGTCCTGCTAATAGCAAGTTTTCATTTATGTGAAAATTCTGACTATTAAAGTACAGTCAGCCTGACAGAGGTGTATGAAGTTCTGTTTAAATTCTTGGCTCCTACAGAGAAAAAAACTGCCTCCTTGGATTTGAGTACATCTGTTTCTAGCTGAAGCTAAAATCCAAAGAAGCAGGAGCTGGAACAGGTTTTGGTGTTGATTCAAGTGGTGCATGAAAAATCAGGTCAGTTCTCACTGGATCAGAACTAATTTCACTATTTCCAGTCAAAAAAAAGTTATGATGCTTGTTATGAAAATATTCTTGAATGAGATATTGTGTAAAAAAACTCCAGCACACGTCAAGCCAGTTCTTCTGCACTTGTGTGCTACCCATGGAGAGATCGCTCATAAATGCTGCTAACAAATTTGCCCTCTGTGACCTCATGCTGTGAAGTTACTGCAATAATTAAAAGAGTTCCTATATCAGATAACAAAGCCCTTCTTTTGACAGTGGAATGTGTAATGTTCGTAGATTTTCCTCTCCAGTAAGCCGTCAACATTTTCAAAGGCAAACAGGAAGATGTCTAGTGGGGAGATCACAAGGTAGGGAGTCAGGAGGTCTAGTTTTATTCCTGGCCTTGTCACCATCATGCTATGTGATGCACAGCTCCTCTCTGCTTCATTTTCACCATCTGCCACCCAACAGCGCTGCTCCTTGCAAACTTTGTCTAGGCTATGCTCTGGGTGCCGGGGGCCATTAGGAAGGCACTGGTAACAGGAGATGTTCACAGTCATCCATTGCTCCTGGGCACCTCCAGCAGTGTGAATTTTCAAAAAACATCAACTGCCTCTGAAAAAAAAACTGTAGAGTGTTTTGTCTCTCTGAAACGTACATCTGCTTTGCAGGGAATATTAACCACTTTCCCATAAATGCATGTAATGGCCATGAAGGTGCTGTTATAATAGTTCTCATTTAATCCAGTTTGTCTTAAGTGATAAATTTTCAGCAACAATCTAATATTTCCATGGGATCCCAAATGGCTTCTCTTTTTCATATTTTATTTTTTGAGGCTGAATTAACAGTTACGTAATATAATGAGTTGGGGATTTTTTTCTTTTGCTTCATAAATGATTTTTTGTTAGGCACAGTGGAAAAAGAACACCATATAACAATTCAAAATGAAGCCATCTGGCTTTGTGTCCATCTAACAATGTTAACAAATATCCCACATTTAAAGAAATATGAAGTACTATTTCTGTGGAGTGTTCATTTACTTTACTATGAAGTAGGATAGCACATACATATATATTTTAAAATAAGTGCAGAATTTTTAGTTTTGGTTTTTTTTTTTATTTTGCATGGCATTTCATTGCTTCTTTGCCCATGTTTCAGTAATCTTCTACTCCATTGTGATGAGCCTTAAAAAAATCAGAAAGGTCAGCCACGACCTTACTGTGCAGCACCTTGGTGTTGGCTCCTGTCTTGCAGCCAGCAGAAAGCAGGTTGCGCAGCCATGACTGCAGGTAAACTATTTCACATAAAGGGAAAATGGAAGGGAACTGCAGTTACCACCAGGGCACAGCCATGCTACAAGTTCATGCCTCTAATTTTCTTCAAAGTAACTTGTTGATTTGTCCCAAACCCTTATGGGTTTATGCTTGCAGTGCGTGAGTACATTGGCTGATGCAAGATAAATATGCTCCCATATGAAAAATGCCTCTCTGTTGGCATTTTGATATTGCTTGTGGGAATAAAAAGAAAAGACCAGAAGGGATTTTCAAGCTCAAATTCATGCTACTAGGGAAGACTTACAATTAGACTACACCCAGTGTTCCTCAATGTGTGGTCTTCAAGACATCAGAAGGGAGACTATGAAACAATTGCAAAAGAATTAAAAAAAAAACACATGCACACATATTCTCACAGACACAAACAAGCAAGCAGGCAAAAGGAGAGAAAATAAAACTAATCAACGTGTTTTCGAAGCCTAGTGTCTGGTTTTACCAAAAACTCTTCCAGGTTCTTTTCTCCCTCCAACCCATCAGGTGGTACTTTGACATGGAGAACCGATAAACACCGGCAAACGCCTTCAGCAAAGACAGAGTTTTCACCAATAAATGGAGTTTTGTGCTCACACAGTAGAAGGACTCCGCAGAACAACATCACAAATACACACAGAATTTGTGGGGATAAATCTGTCAGTTTGGGATTGTTTATTTTTATGTTCATTTATGATAAGACACAGGCCAACAGAACTTCACAGAATGACTCACCATGAGGAAGTAGGACACCTTTGATTAAATAGCTCTTCTAGGAAGTGAAAATGGGCATCTCTGTAGCTGCAGCTGTATTTTGGTTTGGAAGGAATTGGATCCCTCTTTGACCCTCCTTCAGAAGATACCTCCTAGTATATTATGCAACGAACTGCCCCTCGTGTGAGCTCAGAGCAGGCTAGGCAATGTCCAAGGGCTTGTGCTGCCACAGCTCCCTCCATCCCTCCTCTCCCACTGCTGAAGGAAACTGCAGGTCCTAGAAAGTAGGAAATACACAAGATCCTCTGCAGGGCAGCTGTCTCACTCTCTGCACCTCTTCATGCCCACAACCAACACAGCTGAGGAAGCAGCAGTCCACAGGACAGCCCAGCTTTAAGTTAAATAAAGAAATAATTAATTAAATAAATGAGATGTTTGTATGCCCAACTGCTAATTTAAACATAGCACCCACTTACAAAAACTTCTGAAAATTATCATTTGAGCCACTGGAAGGATACGAATAGTTTAGCACACATACCAGCAATCGTGATTTGTTGTGCCTGTTTATGAAAAAAGAAGGAAGAGCCTAAGGAGCCTCTTTCCTTCAAAGGTGGGAGCCAGGGGCAGCCACTGGCAGTGGAGGGACTCCTGCAGATGTGAATGGGCTCTGCATCAGGCTAAAGGCTCTTGTCCTGGGGATCCCAGTGTTTGCTTGCACACACACACGTTTAGCTGATGCGGCTCTGCTGTTGCTATCAACAGCTTTGCTTCTTTTTCACAATCATCTGTGATTTTGACTCAATTGTTCTGAAACTATGCAGCTAACTCTATGCAGCTATCTCGAATTTTATATTAAAGATCTTACATGATTTTATATTAAAAATCTTATATTAAAGATAATCTTTATATTAAAAATCTTAGATGAACTTAGCTGGCTTTTCCTTTTTTATTTATTTTTCCCTTACTTTGGTTTCATTAAATTCTGTCCTCTCATGTGCTCTTGTGGCTGACAGGAGCTCGGGCAGATGTCCTAAAACAGGGGAGAAAAGCCAAAAAATCCTGTATGGTGTCGTCTCCATGTAGGATAACATGTCTAAGAGACATGTTAAAATCTTCTGTGTCTCTT
The DNA here is from genome assembly GCA_033556795.1 of Tapera naevia. Lineage (NCBI taxonomy): Eukaryota > Metazoa > Chordata > Aves > Cuculiformes > Neomorphidae > Tapera > Tapera naevia. The sequence continues at coordinate 13,305,438 of JAUMJJ010000022.1, forward strand.
CCTGAGACTTTCTCTTTTCCTCGACTGTGGTGACACAAGTCTTTGCCATTAGTTCACCATGTGGGAAGTGGTGGCTTAACACGCGTAACAGTGAAGCAAAGTTTAGAATATGCTAAAAACTTAATGACAAAAGTATGTGTAGAATCAAATAAATAAAAATCCTACTTTTGGACTGTTTTTTTGTGGGTGGAAGATTGTTCTTGCATTTCATTTTAAAGCCTTCATTCATTCCTTCAATAGAAAGCTATCTGTTTTGTTTCTAATTTGGTCAACTTCATGCAGTTCTACACATACAACAATCTGTGAAAGGCTACACTAATCATTACACAATAGGTTTAAGATTCCTTATCATTATCTTGTCCCTTTATCGGAGACCTTTTTTAAAAATATGTGATGTTTACAGTTTGCTGGAAAGTAATATCTTTTATTCATCTTAGAGGGCTTAGCACCAGGGGATCCCATGAAATGGGAGTGTCTTAATCACACAACCAAGCAGTTAAGCTGAAAAAAATTATTCTTTTAACCTAAACTCACAAAAATATGTCTTGTCAAGGACTCCCATTATGATGTAATACAAAAAATATATATAAACACAGGAAGCATTCAGTGAAGTTTTGCAATCATGACAAACTATCCATCATAAGATGGATCTTTTTACTGAGAAGGAAAGTTAATCTTACCATCAGAACTGAGACACTTTCAAACTAAAATAAGTGAAAACAGGGCTGTATTTGTTCCCAAGCCATATTTGTTCACAAGTTACTCGAATTTGTACAAACCTCAAAAAAGTTGCAAACAGAATCTATTGAATTTTACATCAACGTGTAGAGAACTGCAGTAGAAACGTTAGGACTGGAGCAGGAATGAGAAGGTTGGGGTAGGCAACCAGCTGAAGAAGCAGCAGGGCAAGATTTAAGAGTGCAACAACTGCTGACAGTGCCTGTATTAGCAAACCATGCAGATCCCAGGTGATCTGTGTGTGTCTTCCCAGGACACCCAGACTGGGAGAGACAGAGGTGGAACAGGCTGGAGTAACTAATGACTCTCAACTCAGAGATAGTACTAAGAGGCACATACAAAACTAGAGTATTGTCATCAATCTAAGAAGAAACCAGTATGTGGGTAGGACTTCATAGGTGACATCCCTTGTCCGGCCTGCCGGGGAATCCCAACCTGGATATCCCATCTGGATATTCATGTCTGGATGCCTGGATGCATTGATTTGTATGTGTATACACCTCTCCTGGTGCTTGTCAGCATCAGCATATGGGCCCAAGAGTGTGAATAGAAATGAAATTTGTTTAGTTTTTCAAATAAAATTATCTTCTGTGTATAACTTTAAATTTATCTTTGCTAGATCATTGCTAGCATTGCAACATTATTTCCTACAGATATATGGGAAATTCTGGCTATCAAACAACGTTGTGTGTTATTATGAATCAACGAACACTCTGCTGCCTGCTTGAAATGAGCACAGGCAGGTTTCAGCATAATTTGGCTCTAATATACACACAAAGAGGAGTTACACATCCAAACCCATCATATGCTTGATTAACTGTATTGGATTTACACACCTTTCCTTTCTGCCAATAAAACAAAAAAAAAGGTAATCCTCTCAACATGCAGTGAAATCCTGGCTCTGCTGAAACAAGTGGCAGATATCCCACTGAATTCAGAAAGGCAAAGATTTCAGTGATGGTTTCTGGTCTTCCAAGGTGTTGAATGTGAAAGTTTAAAGCAAAGGATATCTATAAAGATGTCACCTTACCAGGCTCTGTAGAACTAGCACCATTTGGAAGAGCAAAAGTAGTGAAACTGCTCTAAAAAGAGCATCTCCAAAGAGTAGTTGAGGTTCAATCAGATATTCAATAGCTTTTGAAGAACTAAAGAATACCCACTCCTATAAGACATGAAAAGTAAATAGGTCTTTTCCACTGACTTCAATGGCAGCTCAGTCTGCCTCTCAGGAAACAAGCAGCAATATCTACATCTATGTCTATGTCCTTGAAAACTGTTTGTTTCCTTCGTACTCAGGTTTTAATCAACGGCCATCCTGTCTTAGAACAATACCTAAAGTACTGGCTGACTTTTCCACCAAAATATTTTCCAGTGCAATATTGCTCTTTTCATCAAAACTGAAACATTTTAAAATATGTTGGTACAAATGAACTCCACCTCCAAAAGCTTTCAGCACAAACATTGACTATTTTAAGAAAATATAATTCGTCATATGTTATGAAACTTCATTTCAGCATTCTGAAATGATGTTCCTATTTTTCTTGTATGCATTTTAAAATAATTTCTGTTACTTATGGCATGTTACACACTATTGCAGCTGGCATATGACAACATAGCATAATATAGTACAAACTAACATCATAGCTGAAATATTTTATTCCCTTACTGGGTGGTACTATCTTTTATAATCATTGCTGTGTGCTGCTTTCTATCCCTGAATGAAACCTATTTCCTTGCTTATAGTGTCTCCTGTTTTTTTCGCAAAAAACTGCTATGTCACTCCCATCCAAGTATTTCCTGTTTGTATGGGAACTGAACAGTCTGATAAACTGTTTCAACCCAAGAAAAACAAGGGACAGTTACATTAAGAAGATAAAATGCTTTAATGCATAGCAAACAGAAGCCAAACTTAATAATTTTTAAAAATAATAGAATAAAATAATAGTCTCACTAAAGTCATCAACTGATTTCAAAATACTAAAACCAGCATAAAGTAACGGTAATATAAAAAATTAAAAACATAAAATAAGAAACAGAGAAAACACTTAAATTTTTAACCCAAAATTTAAAACTCCAAAAGAAAATTTTTGTTTTACAGTTTTCTAAATGGATAGTGTTTTCTTAATTTCTGAATTTCTTAATTTCTTTCCATGGTGTGTAGGGAAAATAAATTCAAATGTTATTTCTGTTTTGATTCATAGTAAAACAAAAATTTCAATGGCAAAATTTTCTGAACACATAAATTCCATGTTTTGATTACGACTGGTATCTACACAAACAAGTTAGAAGAAAATTCCTCTTTCCAAAAAGCACCACATGGCTATAAAACAGCATGAGTATGAGCAAGTATTTAATCAAAACTGTTTAAATTCAGAATGGTATTAACGACCCATGAAGGAATTCATTCATTGTTCCAATATCAATTCATATATCATCACCATGTATAGTATAAGATTATATATAGATGTCTTTATAGCCAAAAATGCTGCCCATCAGCATAATGGGGAAGCTCAAGTCAAAGTAAAGCTGTGTAATTATATACAAACCATTTCAGTTTGCTCTTGCCAAGAAAAACATTAACACAAGTATTGGCTGCATGACCAATTAATTCCTGCAGAAAGCTTAGTGCATCAGACCATGAACGAGGCTCTTCACCTGTGATCCCTGAGCTCCCCAGCCCTGTGCTGGCTGCACATCTGCCCAGGCTTGGATGTAAATGAGATCAGACATCGGTTGCTGACAGTTTATAGGACAGTTAAAGACATCCAATTACCAGAAAACCCATGATCACAGACTATCAGCAACAGCAGGAGGAGAGAATGGCTCTGAAGAAGTAATTCAGCTGATTTTTTTAATGCCCAGGTCTACTACTGAGTGAATACACCTGAATATATCAGTTATAAGTGTCTTGCATGAGCAGCGTAAAATTGCCATAAAACTAACAAAAACAGAGACTTTAATGTGTAATTTAAAATGTCACAAAACAATTCACTCAATGGAGTTGGAGACATAGAGATTATGAACTTCGCGTTTTCATCTTCATCATCTGCAGATTCAGAGTCACCTTTAGGCAAGAACAGTCCACTATGAAACTGCCACCATCTTGAAGAAAAGCTTCCAGAGGTATAAAATGCTGCAGCCTACTTGGTTAGCAGAGCAGATCATATCCCAGCGCTGTGTTCTTCATACTTCCACCCCACCATATAAGAAATCCACTTCAAGATTTCTTGTCAGGTGTCCACATATCTCTGTCAGTGGAGGAATTCATACCCTGCATCATCACCTCCTACAAAAGCTGTGTTTCTGGGGCAAGTACCAAAGTCAGCAAAGAAGTTCCAAAGTGCAGATAATGGAGGGGTCACTGGAACAGTCTGCTTCTAGATGGATGTAAGAAGTTGGATCATGGTGATGCCATGTAACACAGGACTATGTATTGTACCTGGTATCAGTGCAGATAAGATTTTCATATTTCATGTTTTTAAAGTAGAGTTGGGACTGGAATCCATTCTGAGAAGACATAAACAGGATTACAAACTCCATATTTTTCCAAATAACTTAGACAAAACTTATATTTTGTCTTTAGATTAGCTCCAACAGTTCCTCACAGGCACCACAGCATACACATTTGGGACACAACAACCCCATGCAGCATTACAGGCTTGGGGAAAACTGGCTGGAGAGCTGCCTGGTGGAGGCGGACTTGGGGGTGTTGGTTGACAGCTGGCTGAATATGAGCCAGCAGTGTGCCCACGTGGCCAAGAGGGCCAATGGCATCTTGGCCTGTATCAAAAACAGTGCGGCCAGCAGGACAAGCAAAATGATTCTGCCCCTGTACTTGGCACTGGTGAGGCCACACCTCGAGTACCGTGTTCAGTTCTGGGCCCCTCACTACAAGAAGGACACTGAGGTGTTGGAGTGCGTCCAGAGAAGGGCGATGAGGCTGGTGAAGGGGCTGGAGAACAAGTTCTGTGAGGAGCGGCTGAGGGAACTGGGGTTGTTTAGTTTGGAGAAGAGGAGGCTGAGGGGAGACCTCATCGCTGTCTGCGGCTGCCTGAAAGGGGGCTGTGGCAGAGCAAGTGTTGATCTCCTCTCACAAGTGACAGGTGATAGGACAAGAGGAAATGGCCATAAGTTGCTCCAGGGGAGGTTCAGACTAGATATTAGGAAGAATTTCTTTACCAAAAGGGTTGTCAGGCACTGGCACAGCTGCCCAGGGAGGTGGTTATGTCACCATCCTTGGAGGTGTTTAAAAAAATGGGTAGATGAGTTTTTGAGGGATATGGTTTAGTGGATGATGGCTGTGATTGGACTGAATGATCTCAAAGGTCTTTTCCAACCGGAAGATTCTATGATTCTATTGCAATCAGTGCAAATTGTGCTGTTGCTGACTTCAGTAGGACTAAGATGATACAAGTGCTCTGCCATCTTCTAAATTCACGACTTTCCTCACCCAAATGATCACCTCAAACACTTTAACAAGGCAATTCACTTTTAATAAATAGAAAAGTGGTACTTTACTGTAATTATTTCCATTTTTTAAAGCTTGAAACTGAGATATTAAGGAAATGGATACATTGGTGAGCCCAGAAGAGCATCCAACTCTACAGCTAAAAGGATTGGCATTAGGGTCCCGTTGTTACTTGGGACATTTGTCAAGACAGGTAAGTACCCTCTCAGAATACTTATACATATTTAGAGCTGGACCATCTATCAATTCATCACAGTTGTCACTTCATCTGGAAGTTGTTGGACACTTTTTCTGAATTTGGAGGTTGCACTTCCTTGTCCCTTTCCTTCACCCCAAGGTTGAAAAAAGGTTCAAGGCATCACAAAAAGTTACCAAAAAGCACTGCTAGCCCAAAGGAGCTCAATCCCTGCAGGAGGGGGAAATGAGAGGTGGATGAAGTTACGGCCAGGGCTCTGCTAGCTGACTCTATTTGCTGGCAGCAACTTAGTTCCTCTCAGGCAAGATAATGTTTGTTCCTATAGCCAGCAAATGCAGTCAGTTCTCACCCTCCTCCCAGGAGGCACAGAGCTGCTGCTGAATCAGGGTTACAAAAAGATGAATGAGCCCAATGGGAAGGGGCAGGGAAGCCGAGACAGCTCACACTAATAAAAAGAGAAACGTAGAGGAATTACAGAGATGATAAAACCCATTTCTTTGGACGGTCCTTCTATCAGCAGAGCCTGGGAAATCCTTCCTCACCAGTAATTCCTCGTCTATATCATCCAAACCTCAAATTCCTCTCTGGAAATGAATGTGGATGGAGCTATATTTCTTTGTGGTTATTGCTGAATGACTCAAAACTTCCTTCCCTTTTCCTGTGAGACCAAGGGGCTACAGCAACAACCAGCAAAATATTGCCGTCTGTGTTTTAGTACTGTGAAAGATGTAGCATCTGGGCCAACAGGACATGAAAATGACTTAAAAGTTTCAGCTTTCTTTTGACTAGGGACACAAATGCTATCAATATGTAAAATAAAATACAATAACACAAAATTGAGCCCTTTGGCTGGGTTGAGGGTGGCTTACAGGGGTGAACAGAACTTGCTGTATTGCCACAAACACCCCACACACAATGTACATTAACCTGAGCAGATCTCCAGCAGATTCTTCTTATGACTTGTCTGGTTGGGTCAGGGGAGAGAAGACCAGTCTCAGGAGTACCTTGTAGTCTCTAGTCTGGGCTCACTGCTCAATGTAGCAGTGCCAGCAGATGCAAGGCGAAGCATGGACTTATCTGCCTTGGTCTTCACCATCCAGGTCTAGCAGCAATGTTCAGGGAGAAGGAGAACTCAAGAAAAGGGGAAAGAACTGAATCAATTTTTTCTTGGGAAACCTTGATGCATACAAGATCAAGAAACTAGATGGGGTTTGTCCAAGAGTCCCATGGAGATTGGGAACAATCGTCAGTGACTGTAGAAAGACAAAAACTGCATCCATCTTCAAAAAGGTTAAGAAAGACAACCTAGGAAACTGCAGGCCAGTAAGCCTCATTTCAGTCTCCAGGAAAATCCTTGAGGAAGTTTCAGCTTCTAGGCAGATGAAGTAGAAGGTGATGACTGGAAATCAAGGGTAAATCATGCCTGGCCAACCTCAGTGCCTTGTGATGAAACAACTGGATCTGAGGATGAGGCGGCAGTAATGGATGCCATCTAACTCAATTTTAGGAATGTTTTTGATCCTGTCTCCCACAGTATACTTGTATTCAAGATGGGTTATTATTGTCAAGATGAGTGGACTGTGAGATGAATGAAGAACTGGCTGAATCATCAGGCTCAAAGGCTCGTGTGCCTCAGCAGCGTGGCAGGTGATAGCAGTTTCCTATAGGGAGGTTAGGAAGAAAATGGAGCTGGGCTCTTCACAGTGGTCTATGGTGCGAGGACAAGATACCACAGGCATGACTCAAAACAAGAGGTCCAGGCAGGGGCAGAGGCTGCATAGGGAAGCTGTGCAGTCTCAGTCCTTGGAGGCTTTCAAGACCCAACTGGGCAAAGCACTGAGCAACCTGGTCTGTTCTTATAGCTGACTCTACCTGGAATGGGAGGCTGGACCAGAGACCTGAGGTTCCCTCCAACATACATGACTCTATGTTATAATTTTGCTGTCCAGCTGATTTTGTTCTCTGATAATTCTGCATATATTTGGATATTTGTGTCTTTGCAAGTTCTTTGACAACATTCACTTAATAAATAGAAAAATGGGACGTTATTACACAGGCAAGTATCTAAAGGTGGGGAGGAAAAACATTATGAGTGGACCAGATGCCTGTTACCAATTTTTGAAGCATGCTTTCTAAAGTCTAATGCAATACAAAACTAGTAACCCTCCTAAACTCAGAAAATTAATAGTAAAAGAAAAAACCAAACCCTTCCATACTTAAATATTTGAACAGCTGCCAGGAACAGTGGTCAGGTGGTGCTTCTAGTGCTTTGTCTTGTTTTCCTTCCCCTGGGAAATGTTTCTTGCTTACACTGCATATGGCACATGGGCTGAACTTGGTGTTTACTGCTGCTCTGCGCTTCATGCTCCTCCCTGCTCTTGTAGTTGTCCAAGAAACCCCAGAGATTTTCAAATCATAAGGGAAAAGTTTGTAGGAACAGGTGTTCAAATACTTGTTCTACAGTTCACGGTGGTTTTGACATGTTTTGACCAAAAATTGTCAACAAGCATACCTGGTCTCTTCCCACGAAGAAAACAGTATTAAAAATGACACCACAAAAACTCTGCACTTTAAAGTGTTGTTTTATAACCATGTAGCAGAATCTTTCCCTCTCCATCTGCTGAAGTAACAGCAGAGCTGGTGAGTAATACAAGACTTTGCTCTTGGTCTCTGTGCTTTTGCCTCTCTGGGAGGCAGAAACCTGGTGGCCTTGCTGTGCTATGTTAGCAGCAGCAGATGTGTTGCTGTCAGAGCATGGACGGAGTTGGTTCAATCCCAATACTCTGCTGTAGCACCTGCATCAAAACAGGCTAGTAACAGTGCTTGTTTGCTCAACTTTAAACTGAAATGCCTGGAGTATCTTTCACAGAAGACTCTGTAAGCCAGCTGCACGCTGAGTAGTCATCTTCCAAGTAGAGAAAAGGATGGGCTGTATTCTGCCTGGGGAGGTCTGAGTGGCTAACGCTGAGCCTAGAAGCACCAGCTGAAACCTGTAGCTCATTGCTCAGATAGCCTTGCAGGTAATTTCATGCATCTCTCAGAAAGATGTGGATGCACATATCTCATTTCTCATAAATTTCTGAAGCAGAGAAAACTGAGATTTCTGATGGGAAGAAGGTTTTGTAGGACTTTTAGAAGATCTGACAGCCTGGAGTGAACAAACAAGGCCAAAACCAGCTTGTTCCCTTGTGTCCTCTCGTTACATATCTCCAAATACATTTTGGGTTGTATCTTCCCTTTATAGGGTTGCATGATAGATGGAAAATAAAAATCACTGGCCACCATGGTCATTCTTTCTTCATTCCTGAACTGGTTTTGGCCTTTCACTAAAGTTACCCAATACTTTCCATTATAAGGACCTTATAGCTTCGCCAAAGTTCAGTCATTCTAGCTGTAATTTCCCCTGCTGGCTGGATGCCTCTGACTGATATTGTTTGGACTACTTGTGATATTTTTTTCAAAAAAATTCAGTCATTTCCAAGAAATTTTCCTAGCGGAAAATGTATATATTGTTGTCTATGTCAAAAAAACTTGTAGATGCTTTCTTTTAAAAACTCTTATTTCCCAGGCTTTGGAGCTCAGTACTGAAATCTGGTGGGTAGATGATTTTTGTGCCTGGAACAGCCTTTTTCTTTCCCAGTGGAAATCCACACAGCATAGAAGCAAGATGTCAACCATGGATTTGTATAGTGAAGAAAAATTTAAGTCTTTTAAGAGTTCTGACTCACTTGTTGTAAAAGTCAGAGAAGAGGCAGGGAAAAAAAGAAATTCTTAATTTTCAAAGCCGGTGGCTTCAGTGTTAGAGAACAAGACTCTGACTCTACCAGGCAGTGCCTATGTTATGGCAACAACTGAGCTGTGTCTGGTTGATGTGGAGTTCATTTTCTTCACAGCAGCCTGTACAGTGCTGTGGTTTAAATTTGTGATCAAAACAGTGCTGATAATACACCAATGTTTTTGCCGTTGCTGAGCACTGCTTGCACAGCATCAAGGATTTCTCTGTTTCTCACTCTGCCACCACAGTGAATAGGTTGCAAGTAGGCAAGAGGCTGGGAGGGGACAGCTGACCCAAACTGACCAGAGAGATATTTCACACCATATACATCATGCTTAGCAATAAAACTGGGAATTTTTTTTTTTCCAAAGTAGCTGCTGCTTGGAGATTGGCTCGGCATCTGGAGACTGGTGGGAGGTGGTAAATGACTATCTTTGCGTCAGTTACGAAATTTTTTCCTTCCCCCCTTCACTTATTAAACTCCTTCATCTTGACCCACAAGTTTTTCCTCACCTTTGCCCTTGTAATGCTCTTCCTCGTCTGCCTAGGGGAAAGTGGGTGAGCTGCCACTGGCTGACCTCAACCCACCCCAGTTTCTCAAACACACTCTAGCTAGTTTATCACTACCCAGGTTTTTCCTCAAAATTCCTGATAGGAAACCTATGGTGTAATTTCAGAAGGGCTGAGTACTCACTCTCTATGGAAGTCAATGTCACTTGGCCTTCAAGTGAGTAGAACACTGTGCGTGCCAGTAGCTGGATTGCTGGGTTTGTGCTATCAGCAGCACAACCAGTGTTCTGATCTCTCAACCATCCACATGCAGAATTTGTCTCAGAGTATGTCAGAGTTGCTGTTTGCAGGGTTCATACAAATGGAAAGCAGGGAGAGGAAGCGCGGAGGCAGCATCGTGTGTAGCTGAATTGTGTGGGACTGTGACTAGGACTTTTAGTCAAGTTTGCAAAGAGGCAAATGGAGGGTGTCCTTGGGTGTATAGTGTAAACATCGACTGTAACACTGGGTAACCTGCGAAAACATAGCACTTCAAGTGATTCACTTCTTATGAGAGGATAACTTTTAACTTCACTCTTACTGTGGCTCAGTCCTATGAAATGGAGGTAGTAATGTTCCTTATCATTTGTAAAGTTTAATTAACATTTGTGAAATACATAAATGCTACCCTGAAGACAGACATAGAGGAAATCAATGATTTTATCTTCAGAGCAGAGAGTAAGTTACATTGAATAGGACCTTGAGGAACAATGAAGAGAAGGTAAAATATTGAACAGGTGCTCACTGAATGAGTTCAGTCCCTTCTCTGTATAGAATAAATGGAATTGCTTGAGAAAAATGAATACATAACTATAAACTAACATCCATATCAATAATTTTCATCAGTAGGAATAAATACGTCTTGTCAATAATTCCAAACATAGGCAGGTAAGTCAAGGCCCCATGGGAAATCTTTGTTCTGGTATTTCCTAGCTTGCAAGTGTTCGATTTCACCACCTCAGTAATGTTCTTTGACAACAATCAATCATTTGTGTGTGCTATTTATGAAGCCTGACAAAATGAAAGAGACTAGATTTCTCCAAAGCTTGCATAAATATTTTGAGTGACTGTCCCATGCCTTGTAATCTACTAAAAGAAGATAGATGTACTGCATCAGAAGCAACACTTGATAATATGATCTCAGAAACAATATACAAGGGACTATTTATCACCACCTATCTCTTGGTTCATAATTTCTTTTTGAAGTCTGTTTACTCTAAAAAGCAAAACCAATGTAAACCTTGTAAACACAACTAAAATACTTATTTGAGTGACTCTCTTATATTGTCATTATGCCCCAACAAGCAAAACTTCAAAAGTTCAATTTTCTCTATAACCAGCAATTTACATAAAATACAGATGTGTTCTACATAGTGAGTAAAATACTTTACAGTTGCAATCATGATGTTCCCCAATTTTCAAAGCTTTTTCTGCACTTTTTACACCAAACACAGAGCTAAAGAGTTGTAATTTAATATTCCCCTGGATGTACTTACACCCAAGTGTTGAAGCATCAGGGAGCCCTGGTGGGTGTAACTCACAGGCTGAAGAGCCAAAATATATTGCAATAATGTTAACTTAATGTAGGGAGGATTCAGTACATTTTTATTTGCTTTTCTTGCTGTGCTCCTCTTATGTGGCCAAGCAGTATATAAACCATACTCACTTAGCCTGTGTTTGACTTTTAGGTCTGCACTGCAAGGCAAGATGTCAGGAAGACCATATAAGATGCATTTGGACTTGCCATGTGGATTTACACTGCCATAAAGAGTAAATCCGGAGAGCAGATGCGCCTGAACCAAGCCATGTTGGTGTCTGGAAGTAGACTACACCAGCCTCCACTTCCTGTAGTGCCAGATGGCTTTATGGAGGCACCTCTGCGCATTACCTTATGTCTGGGAGAAGCTGCACATCTAGAGGAGGGTGCAGAATACACCCAGCTATATCTGAATCCTGGATGAAATGTGTGGCTTGTAACAACAGCTCAAGGACACTCTTCCAGGCTGAGATAGCCCAACTCAAGGTTCCTGCTTACCAGCTTCCACTGAAGATAACTAGAAACTGAACATCATTGGCATTAGGGCAGTCTCAAAACAGGGCAAGGTCTTTATCTCTCTTCATCAACATGAACCAGACCCTAGCTGGTATTGTTTTAATATACTCCATCTAAAAAGCTGACCTGATTAAACCTCAAGCAACCAGAGGAAATCAGAATTATTTTACCCTGTGTGTTGAAAGAAATGCAGGTTGTGAACAAACAAAATGTTATTACTAATGTATAAAAGTCTACTGCTGAAAGCATCTAATAAAATCTGGCACTAATTATTTGATCTTGGTATTGCTGTCTTCAGCATTTAAGAATGCTAGCACTAATGGAATTACTTTTCATTATGTGAAATTTAGATGCACAAAAGTTGAATATTTTAGTCAGTAGCCACAACAGCTACAGTTGTTTTCTTTAATTTTGACAAAATATTGTGCAAGGAAATTGCCAGAAGAAAACCCATAATGATGTGTTTCATTAAATATCAAAAACATAAAAGTGGTCCCTAACTATTATCTGCAGGTAATCATAATAGCTGTAGTTTTAATTGCATTCCAGCATTTTGCTTTTCTTTAAATTTAAGGCTATTCTAGAGCTGTCTCATGTTGTCCTTCCAAGAAATCCAGGTTCTCAAAGAAAAAGGTCACAGAAAGACAAGAGAACTGTTGCATGGACTTTTGCATGATCAGCATCGAAACCATAGTTAGAACAATTCTGTATCTCTGAGTAACTCTGGTACCCTGAAAAGAGAGCCTCACTTGTCAGAAACGAGTACAGATAACTGAATTTTTTGTTGATGTTAATTATCCAGATTAAGAAAATCTGTGGATTTAACAAATTTATTAGCAAATAACTTCACCATTTGTTCAGGATCATTTGCAAACTCATTACCCAGATCCAAGGATAATGTCTTCACTCCAGGCACTGGTCCAAAATGGTCATTAACAACAATATGAAATTGTTGTGGAGAAAAAGATTTATCATTAAAATATGTTATAATACTCAGCTCTTACTTTTCAAATGCACATGTTGTACTGAACCCAGATTGTATGTACTTCAGACAAATGATCCTCCACATATGGTTCCTGTGTCACAAACAGTTCTCCTCAATTATACATGCAATTCTTTTTCATACTTTTTATTTGTTGCCCTTTGCATTGCACATGAGCTCAGGCAATGAGAAGGCTGCTAATCAAAAGAGAATGTCGCATATACCTCCATGTGCATGAACCAAGGCTTCCAGCATCTCCAAGACTCGCTGAACAGCTTGTGGTTGGAAAAGAGAGGAGCAATGCTGAAAAAAATATTGTATGTTAGGCTGTGATAAAAAGTCAGGTGAGAGTAATGGTCCATTGTGAAGTGGAATCAAAGTTAACAGGGACTGAGGATATGACCTCTGGGTTGAGATGACGTCAGCAAAGTCTTCACGGTTTATTCTAAAGCACAGACAAGGACATTTAATTTGTGTCTTTTTCTTTTGGATTAATGCCGAATTTGAACACATTTTGCAGAGTAAAAGTGAGAGTAAACTGTTATAAATTAACTCCCTTGATATTCAAAAGACTGTGGCAAAGAAAAAATGAGCAAAACACACGTGGTTGTTAAGTGCTTTAAGTCACACCACGCCACAGAAACTGCAAAGTGCTCACTTGGTTACCTTATTTCAGCATGTGATGAATGAATTTTAATAATTCTATATAAACAAGCCATACTAAGCAAATATGTAAACACTTTTAAACAAGAATGACTTTTTTACATCCTCTAGACCATCTCTGAGTTTGAATCTGGCTGCAACATGGGATCACTTTGTGACAGGCAGCCTGTTGTAGTAGTAAGCTATTGTTATATTATTATTATTGGATGAAAAATCAAGCCACATAATTTATATCCTGAACTAGAGTAACAAAAAAGTCTCTAAAATGAAATATTTCTGGGAAATTAAATTTCCCTAGAACACAGTCAAAGGTTTCCTAAAAATAAAAGAATATGAAAATGTGCTTGAAACTTTTTCTGAAATTAGTGGTTTTAACCAGAGAGGCAGTGTAATTCTGTTTGGCAAATTTCACCATAACTTTAAATGAAATTAGAAAAATATAAAAGAGTGTATAAAAAGTTCAGGCTTGTGAAGGCCCAGGATCAGGCAATGCTAGTTACATATTGCACCCTCTCTTATGTACTGTTTCACACCCTAAACCTGTACATATTCTGCGGCTTACCTAGCTAGCAGGGATATCCCTTGATGCCCATATAGCATGAAATAGAGAAAAAGTTTAGGGTCTGGGAGATCCATCCCCATGCAGAGCTTGCATCTAAGCAGAATCAAGAGGAGGACTCTGAAAGCAGCACCTGATTTGGCTGTCCAGGGTCAGCATCTGTCTGAAACCCAGACAGTGGAGGCATGCTGGAGGAAGGCTGTTCTTGTTACCTGAAATCAAGTATGCTGTGGTATCTGGATGGGAGCTGGGGATAAGATTTGGGACAACTGAGCTCCATTTCTTTTCAGGCCACAGGCTGTGTCTCTGGGTGATTCCCAATGTCCTTGTGTCTGAGTGTCCTTGTGGGCAGAGTTCACAGGGCATGGAAAGAGAAAGGGAAAGGTGCCCAAACCACAGGACAAGAGCTCTTGCCAAGCTCTGAGCAGCCCCAGTAAAGTTATCCAGTTTCACCAAGAACTAGAAATGGTTCCGACTTTGAGGCATATACATACATAGCATATTTATAAGAAATCTAATGTGGAATACAACTTCCATGATTAAAACATAATATAGGATCTTACTTCAGAAATATGAAGTGTCCCACTACGTCCACAAATGAATACATATTTTAAAGTCACAAGAATGGAAGCAGATGTCAGGCCTAATGAATCAATCATAAACTCTGTATGAATCCAGAACACTAATTATTTTTCTTTCAATTTGTAAGGAACATGTTTTCCTCAGACAACACAATTCACTCATCACTCTTTTTTTGGTTGCTATCCTTCAGCTCACTCAGTTTACTGTCTGAAGAATTAGAAAAGCATAATTAGTTACTGATTTTGCAACATTTTCGAAATTCCTCCACAGTCCTGCTCCTTGCATATTCTGTAATGACACAGGTTTAAAATAATATTCTTCTTTCCGCTTCTTTTTTAAAGCATTCCTTCAGCACAGCGTTTTCAAACAGAAGTACTTTTTCTTTGGAGAAATGGAACTTCATTACTGGTTTCATCCAGTCTATGAGAAGTAACGGAAGGATTTCTTCTAGAAAACATACTCATGGACTTTATGTCAGAGTCTTGATAGCTTTTAGTTTGGGAAACTGAATGATACTGATTCTGCAAAAGAAAAACTGTGAGTTAACTTACGATCAAAAATAAATCACAAAACTGAGCAAGCATTAATTGGTTTTATAAACACTGCAAAAGTTGTTGTCTTAATACAACACAACGCCACAGGACATCTGTAATTACTTGATGACTGTATTCAGATTTAAGTGGTTTGTACCAAAAATAGATATTCCAAGTCAACTACCAGAGTATAAACTAAAAGCTGAGTCAATTCTCTTTGATATCTGAGCTCTGCTTTAAAGTAGCAAATAGCTCCTGCAGCTGCTCTTCAAGTCTTCGGAGTGATCCCAAACTGAAAGTACTGCCTCTGAGTCTAGAGAAACGGAGGCTGAGGGGAGAACTTATCACTGTCTACAACTACCTGAAAGCAGGTTGTACCAAGGTGGGTGTTGGTCTCTTCTCCCAAGTAACAAGTGATAGGACAAGAGGAAATAGCCTCAGGTTGTTCCAGGGGAGGTTCAGATTAGATATTAGGAAAAAGTTTTTCACTGGAAGGGTTATCAGGCTCTGGCACAGCTGTCCAAGGAGGAGGACAAGTCAACATGCCTGGCAGTGTTTAAAAGATGGGCAAATGAGGTGCTCAGGGCTATGGTTTACTAGTGGACAGGTAAGGTTGGATTTGATGATATCAGAGGTCTTTTCCAACCAAATGATTCTATGATTCTACAAGTCAATGGAACACACTTAAGGAGATGTTGACTCAAGTCCTCAGACCAGCTGAAGGAATTCAGACTTCTAAATCCGCTCTTTAATTTTTGCTCTACAGTGGTTACTTTTTGTGCATTTAATCCTCCATTCCTTTCTCAGGCAAGATCATACCTGATACCATTTTTGACATGGGGTTAAACTAATGCTGAGATACTGTGCCATGATCTTTCTGGTACGCTATGGTCCTTAGTGGAGCCACAGGCCCACTGAGAAGACCGTGTAGTATAATCATTTCTTTGGGCATCCCCTAATTCAACAGACGGTGATACCTCTATTCACAAAGGCAAAATTGCGAGCACCTCCTCTCTGTGCCTCTGCTACTTTGTTCATCCCCAGAACAAACTGGTGCACGTTGCACTAGCTCTGCTTTATAAGGTGTTAACAGTCAAAGCTGGATCAAAAACTGTTGTCAATAGCCCGAAAACGGGTAGGTTTGCAGAAAATAAACGCGCCTATCTTAAAAATGGGAGCCTGGAAGCAATCTGTTATTCCTGCCAACATCCAGAACTAGAGAAAGAAAAGACTGTATATGCCTAATCCCACAAGTATTCACACACATTCTTCAGTACGTGCACTGCGCACAATCCCACTGAATCCAATGGGACTTCTTGTGATGCTTCATTGAGCACCAGGGTGAACTTCGCACATCCTACAGCCTCTTCTCAGCCAATTGATACACATCCACAGCTCCAGAATTTCTCTTTCGGTGTACCGCAGTGTGAGGCACACTGGCATGGTGAGCCTGGGTGGTGCAACACCCATCAGGATGGCATTAGCCAGAATCCTCAAGCACCTGCCCTGTGCATGGGTAGGGCAGGGATAGGACCCTTCTCCATCCCAGCAACATCACGTCCCACTCTGATACAAGTAGTTACCGTTACAAAAAGTGTAATATTTTTATTTAAGCTGAAGTAAAGCATCATCTAAGTAAACGCGTTTTTTGAAAGTTAGTCAGAATGTCCCTCTGATAGCATCTTTTGTTGATAGCATGGTTTTTTTTTTCCAAACACTGTTCAGTATGGTCTGTGCTGAACAGAGGTGTCTCCTTCTAAAACCACCTCTGTTTGTAGTCCTTCCCTCTCTAAAATGCAAGGGCAGACAGCAAGCTGGTTCCAAAGTTCAAATTAGCAAGAGATTTGGCTGTTGTTAAGTTCACAATAACATTAAAATTAGTCCTTTGAAAGTAATAGAATATGTATAAGATTTCTAGGAAACTTTATATATATAATAAGATCAGATAAGGGACCTTAAAGCCCATCCAGTTCCAACTCCCCTGCCATGGGCAGGGATACCTCCCACCAGACCAGGCTGCTCAACGCCCCATCCAGCCTGGCCTTGAACACTTCCAGGGAGGGGGCATCCACAGCTTCCCCGGGCAACCTCTGCCAGTGCCTCAGCACCCTCATTGTGAAGAGTTATTCCCTAATCTCTAATCAAAATCTTCCCCCTTCCAATTTAAAGCCATGTGCGTGTAAGTGGGAAATATATTCTGTAAGTAGTCTTATTACGCAATATTGATGGAAATCATTCCCTTGCACCCAGTTCTGAAACAAAGCGTGCCGCTTTCTAAAACTCCAAAACGACTCTTCGAGAGTTCATTTCCCGGCATTTTCGCTATCCAGCTCCCGGGTGACGGGCGGGTGCCTCGCGTGCTGTCGCAGGCTCAGCTCCAAGGCACCCCACGGCGCGGGGCTCGCCCGCCCCCCGCAGCCGGCCCCGGCCGCGGCCCCTTCCCCGGGGCGGAGGGAGGGAGGCGGGGCCGCGGGGCTGGCGGCGGCCGAGGAGCGAGCGGCGGCGGCTCGGGCAGGGGCAGCGGCAGCGGCCGGGGCCGCGCATCCAGGGGCAGCGGCGGGGGCGCGCCCGGCCCCCGGCATGGCTCGGCAGTAGGCACGGAGCGCCGCCCCGCCCGCCGCTCCCGGCGGCAGCCCCGCCGCGCCCCGAACCTCCTATGCGTCCCGCCCCGGCGACAAGATGAAAGGTAGGGGCGGCAGCTGGCAGCTCGCTCCGCCGCCCGCAGCACGTGCGGACTGGGCACCAGGCACCGGGCAGCGGCAGGGACGAGCGCGGGCACCGGGATGGGTGCTGGCGGGGCGGGCAGAGTGCGGGGAGAGGGTGCGGGAGGGGAGCAGATAGCGGGCAGGGTGCAAGCGCGATGTGTAGGGTGCGGGCAGGGTTGCACGCAGAGTGCAGGTAAATCAGCATGCGGACTGGCTGCATCAAGGAGAGATTTCAGGCAGGATGCAGGAAGGGTGCAGGAAGGACCTGTAAGGTGCGGGCAGGGTGCAGGTAAGGCAGCATTCGGGCAGGCTGCATCAAGGGGAGAATTCGGGGAGGGTGCAGGCAGGGATCAGACCGGCCAGGGTGCAGGCAGGGTGCAGGAAGGGAACAGACAGCAGGCAGGATGCAGGGGAGATTTCTGTAGGTGCAGGCGGGATCTGTAGGGCGCAGGACAGCGGACAGGATGCAGGAGGGATCTGTATGGTGCAGAAACGGAGTAGACAGCGGGCAGGCTACAGGAGGGATATGTAGGGTGCGGGCAGAGCTCAGGCAGGGTGCAGTATGCGGATAGGCTGCATCAAGGGGAGATTTCGGGCAGGATGTGGGAAGAGTGTGCAGGCAGGGTGCAGGAAGGGAGCTGAGAGCGGGCAGAGTGCAGGCAGGGTGCAGTTAAGGCAACAAGTGGACAGGCTCCTTCAAGGGGAGATTTCAGGCAGGCGGTATCTGTAGGGTGCAGACAAGTTGCAGGCAGGGTGCAGGAAGCGAGCAGACTGGGCAAGGTGCAAGTGGGATCTATAGGGTGCAGGCAGGGTGCAGGTAAATCAGCATGTGAACAGATTATTGCAAGGGGAGTTTGCAGGCAGGGTGCAGGCAGGACGAAGGGAGGAAGCAGGCCGGGCAGGGTGCAGGCGGGATCTGTAGGGTGTAGGAGGGGTGCGGGAGGGGAGCAGACAGCGGGCAAGGTGCAGGTGGAATCTGTAGGGTGCGGACAGGGTGCAGGTAAGGCAGCATCCGGACAGGTTACATCAAGTGATGATTTCAGGCAGGGTGCAGGAAGGGAGCAGACAGCGGGCAGGGTGCAGGCAGGATCTGTAGGGTGGAGGCAGGGAGCAGGTAAGGCAGCATGCGGGCAGGCTGCTTTAGGGGGAGATTTCAGGCAGGGTGCGGGCAGCATGCAGAAAGGCGCTATGCGAACAGGATAGGATGCAGGGCGCTATGTGAACAGGCTGCAGCAAGGGGAGATCTCGGGCAGGGTGCAGGCAGTGCAGCACGCGTGTAGTGTGCAAGCAGGGCAAGCCGGCTTGAAGCAGGGTCCTGAAATGGCAAGCCGGGTGCAGACAGAAGCCCGGCAGGGCAGGGATGGCCGGTTTCGTTCGTGCGGGTCAGTCCCCTTCCGGGGAGAGGGATATCCCTGTAGTCGTCCTGTCCCGTCCCGTCCCGTCCTGTTCTGTCCTGTCCTGTCCTGTCCCTGCCATGTGTGCTTTCCCCAACACGTTTTATCCTGGCACCCAACTTTTATCTCCGCCGGCGTCCCAAGTAGACGACTTCTGTTTCTCCCCGATTTATTTGTTTATTTTTCTGCCAGCGTTTTGCGATGTTCTTGGTGTTTCTTCTTAACATCTGGCAGTGATTAGGTGCCAGTAGAGGCTTAACTGGCTTGTGAAATGTATTTGGCATATTTCTCCTCAACATCCACTGACTGGAAAATATTTGGTCTTTGCTTTGCATCTGTTAAAACTGAAAATTTGCTTCTTTTCTTTTCCCCTTCATTTTCTCCTCTCTTTCTCTTTTTGTTTTAAATGTGTAAAACACACCACTTCTACTATTTGACCTCATCCTGCAAAGTTGTGACTGAGTGGTGTCAGGTAATACACTTTTAAAATCAAATAAAGAAGCAGATTGCCAAAGTGCTACACTATAACCTAGTAAAGATGTGTTGGGGGGTGCAAGAAAGCCTTGTGTTTATGAAAATTGATAGCCTTAAAGCAAGACACAGAGACTTTACACACTGGGGAGTACTTAAAATGAAAACATCAAAGGACCTTATGGAAAGTTTAGGAAGTAGTTGGGAGTTTGTGAGAGTTTGACTACGTTTTTCTTCAGTGACAAAAATAAACTCGAAGGGTGGAAGGAAAAAAACATATAAGAAAATTGCTTTTGGGCACCAGTGTGCCTTGCATGAATTGCAGAGTTTGATTCCAGATGCCAGGAGGCCAGTAAACATCATGATAGTTACACTTAGTTTCCAGAGTCTGGGACACCAAATGATGTGATTTTTTACTCACTTGCCAGGGTAGCTGCCTGAAGGGAGAAGAAGCTTTTGGGGGATTTTATTTTTGCCAGCCCACACACGCTGTTTAAGTTACTCATGGCACTGTGACATGGTGTCTCCACAGGGCCGTGCAATGTATTAAAAATAATGTATTTACAATGATTTTTATTTATAGAGTACTTGTGCCAAATTTTTGTCATCAGCTCGTCATTATCAGCGCAAGTGTAATGGCAGGACAAACCAAAACAATGGGGATGCAGTAATATAAACCCACGCCTGTTATCACTGTAAGCCTTTCACTCTATTTTTCTAGGGGCTGAGGCTGCACTGGTTTTAGGGGCAGGCGGGATGGAAAGGACTGAGGATGGCAATACATAAAATGCAACTTGGATCTCCTCTCATTCTGCCTCCATTGCTCTTCTTTGCAAAGCAGAGAAGTGGCATTTGGAGGGAAAATGTTATTCCTGCAGGGAGCACGTGTTGGTGCCCCACGCTCCACTAAGAGGGCGGTGCTTCGCTGTGGTTGCTAGTTCTTACCATTCAGTTTCCCTAAGAGCAATAATAGCCATCTTAATTCGGAAATCAGTAGTAAAACATGCAAAGAACATTTAAATGACTGTACTAATAGCAAGAGAAAAGAGAAACTTCGAAGTAATAATCCCATCAAGTGCCGTTTGCTGGTGTTGTGGAAGTCAGCGAGCCAAACCAAATTGATGCTGTGATTTCGTTTCTGGGTATAGATGTGTTTTTTCATATTTTGTCTTTAAATTTGATGGTGGCAATATTGTAGGACTTTACATATCGTTACACATTTTTCTTAATAACAACAAAAATGATCTGTTGATTGCAGCTGTCTCTGTATCTACCCTCTCTGGAGAGTGGAGGAATATCTAAATAATTACATCACTAAATAGCTGTAAGGAATAAATTATACTTTCCATTGCTGGTGTTTGTAATGTGTTATGTTTTAAATCAGTAAAACAAATTGAAGTTTATGTTTAGTATACTGGCAGTTTTATTTCCAGCAAACTACGCTGAGTTCACAAACTTTGGTGATACTCTTTAGGAATAATTCATATGATTTATAAAGGGACTTGTCTGCTTTAGGGTCAAATGTATCTCTATCAAATGATACTTCTAAGATGTAATTATTTATAGGGATGTGAAGGAGTATTTATTGCCTAGGAAGCAAATGAAAACAGCTTCTTCATAGTCAAACACCACCACATGTTCAAAAGCATCAGCCCTAATTTAAGACAGGGACAAGTGTTGTTAAAACTGAGAACTTCTTTCTATGTATCTGTGATAGATTTTATAATTATTACCTTAAACTTTATCTGTAATCACTACTGGCATGGCAGTTCTAAGGTGCTAAGATTTTTGTCTCGAATGTGGATGTAGTTTGGATAACAACTAGTACTAATGCCCCAAATCGGGCTATGCCAAAGTCAAGGTGGTCACTTTGGGACTGTTGCTCCAGGTTGAACGAGGAGCTCTGCATCATGATTCCCAGGGTAGCTCAGCTGCTTCTTTCCACTCATCCTCTTCCTTCTCCTTCTGTACTGTTCTTGCAGTGAAGCCGTGAAACAGCCAAGAATTTAATTTCCCAAGACTCAATCTGAGTTTTAGAATGCAGGTATCTTTATAACGATGGTGCTGGAGGACAAAACATCTGTTGTCTTATGTTTGAGAACTCCAGCGTGACCGAATACCCTGTCCTGTGCAGTTCCTCTTATTTAAAAAAGAAGATGCGTGGAGTGAAATGGCAGAACAGATTCATCCTCAGTTGTGCTCTCCTGGAATCACTAAAGCTGGCACTTCCTCAGGAATGGTCTAGTCTGAACGTCCAGCTTTCTTAGCATTCACTAGTTTGACTCAAAGGCAGCTCTATGTGCTTTGTACAGTTTTCAGCACATAGAGTACATTGAGCTTTCACAGGGTATGCCACTTCAGTTTACCTCAAGTTTCCTTTATGCAGGGCACATTTTAACAGACAATTAAAGACTTTTATCAGCCCATATTGCCAAAATCATCTGTTCTGTGTTGTATGTAATGTGCAGGTAAAGCCTCCATGTACGAAAGCTGAGCGTGTGTGCAAATTTAGTTGCTCTTTATTGGCTGTGTTGAAAAGTCTTAAATAATCTATTTATATAATGTCTACCTTCTTGACAGATTTCATCTTTCTCTCTAGCTGTTTTGATGTCTCTGCTATTTTTAAAGAATAAAGGCGTAAGTGTTCTAATTTTCTGATACTGGATAAGAGTGTAGCTCTCTCTCCAGTCTTCATGTGCACAAAACCAAATGAATAGTCATCTGCAAATAGGTCTTTCTTGGATGGGATGGAAATTTCAAACTGAAAATTTAAAAAAAAATCCGCTCCAGAGCGTTTTGCAGAAGCCAGAAAGGATCTGAAAACCAAGGATTAGAAATGGAGTGATCTAGTAACCTTTCCTTAGTGCAGTTATGTGAATATAGTGACATAAACATGAAACATGTGCAGGAGCTCTGAGTGGTATGTGTTGGACATGTCGCAGGACCCTACCAGAGAAGTTCAAAGGCATGAGCAGTTATAATAAATGTGTGATACAACGCAGAACAAATCCCAAGCAATGCTACTATACAGTCAGTGTGTGTCCTGAATTGGTTGGTAGAACAGAGGATTTTAAATGAAATTGGATGAGAAAGATGATCATGTATGCATGTGTCAAAGAATATACTTATGTTATGTTATAGAGGAGAGCAGAGTCTTGGAGGCTGTGAAAATAAAAAAAAAAATCTATTATTGCACAGATAGAAATATTACTGTACGGCTGTAGTGGATATTGAACAAAATTAGCATATAAGCTATAAATGGCAGGAGTATCTTCAATAAGAAGTTGTAACTGTTCATCTTCGCTTTCAATATTACACTTTTGACGGCCACGTAGGGCTAAGAGTACCTTCAGTGAGCCTATCCCTGTGAAAAAAAGAAGTTGTTTAAAATCTCTTTCTGCTCTTTGTTCTTCTACTTTGGATAACATAAATTTATTCTAGACTGATTTTGCTACTGCTGAGAGCTGAACAGAGCCCTTTTTTGTCACAATCACTGAACAGTTTGCTTAGATCCACACTCAAAGACCATTGTGCCCAGAGGTTCAAACACCTCTGCCTGCTAAGATAAGGAGGGAAAGATAATCTTGCAGAAAGATAGAGTTGATCAGGCTTTGCAGAGCAAAACCAGAGTAAAATAGAGCTGGAAGAAATGTCAAGACTGAAAGCAATTTAGTGCTATGAAGGATGTGTGCCCAGTTATCTTCAGCTTCACAAAACGTGCCTTATCCTGAAGTCCTGTGTGTCAGAATGGAGATTTCCTCCTTGCAGCCCTTCCCCTTGGAAAGCAAAATAAGGATGCTTTCTATCAGGCACTGAAAGTGAACCTGATCCTCCTAATAATGTGAACATGGTCTTTGCAAGTGAGGGATCAACCTAAGATGAATTGTCTTTGGAGTTTTACTGCTTCCACCTAAAACTGCAATCCCTTTTGGTGCATAAATTTGAGGTGAAGACTGGGACATCACTGGGGAACAAAGTGGATGAGTTATGGGAGGTAATAGAGACATGTGTTGTTAGGAAATGTGCCATTTTAATGCTGTTGTTAATTGCCTCCTCTAACGTATAGACAGGGAGGCACGATTTTTCAATGCACTAATGAGAACAGGTCTGTTTGCTCTTAAATCATTATGCTGAAATACGATATGATTTAAACTTTTAACTTCTAAGGTCAACCCTCTGCACCATGCAGCTGGTCCTGACCCCAGTGCTGTAGCAATACTCTGTGGCGTTTATGGACTAATGAGTTTAGAAACACTCCTATTTACTGTCTTCATTTTGTGCCTAAAAAGCAAACCTAGAGCCATAACTCTTATAATTCTAGATTTCTTAATCTCCTGACTTTTTCTATGTTCCTAATGTGAGGTCTCAAATTTTGGGGGCATAGCAGTGCAAGGGAGGTTGAGGCTGGAATATTAAAATGCACCCATTTGTCATTATTCTTTGTTTTGGTTTGGTTTTGACAGA
Source organism: Tapera naevia (assembly GCA_033556795.1). Taxonomy (NCBI): domain Eukaryota; kingdom Metazoa; phylum Chordata; class Aves; order Cuculiformes; family Neomorphidae; genus Tapera; species Tapera naevia. The sequence continues at coordinate 13,329,570 of JAUMJJ010000022.1, forward strand.
ATCCTGGTCATAGATTATAAATGTCAAGAGAGAATCTATGGTCTGGGACCTTGCCTCTTGGTTTCTTGCAATACTGAAAGCAGATGAATTCCCAGGTTGGCAGCCTGAAGGACAGAGGTAGGGAGAAGCCTTAGTCTTGTTGCCAGAATACGGGCTCAAACAACATGCCAAAGGATGTTTTGAGATGCAGGGAGGTGGGCTCACTTCCAGAACTGCCTCAGCTGAACCTCTGCCAGGCCTCCCCTGAAGACCAGGTACTCTATAAATGCAGAATCCCTGTAAAAGCTGTCCTAAGGAGCTCGCAGAATGACGAGTTGGACAAAGGGCCAGATAGAAAAGATGGGCATGATACAGTGACATTGTGAACATGACATGTCAGCTTGGGACCTTGTCAATAGGGGAGGGTTTTAAGTATGGGATAGGTTTTTATGATGGAGATCTTACCAAAATAGAAGCAAAGAGAGAAAGACTTGACTATGAAGAGGGGCTGGAAACTAGTGGAGAAAGGCAGAAGAAGAAAAGAACAAGTGAAAAGAAGCATCTGTAAAGAGAGAGGGGAATGAACAGCCTGTTAGAGCAAGCAGGAGACTGTCCAGAATAAAAGCTATGAAAACCAGTGGAAACCAATTAGAGACTGATGAAGTCATCAACATCTGAAGGTTGCAGCTGCTTGCTGTGCTTCTGCTAGCTCTGTTTCGCCACTAGGCCAGCACTTTGAATGTAGATCTGGTTAATAGTGACCAGAAGTGCATAAAAATCTGGCAGCTGCTCAAAAGGCTTTTGAAATGTGATATGAGAAATATATTGGTGTTCACCATTTTCATCTGTCTGAATAGTTGTTAATATACAGAAACCTCACAAGTGGACAACTTTTGCCTTACCCTGAGTGGGCTGAGATGGAGAGAGCAGGCAGAACTAGCTTTCTGACATTGCAGGTGATCCCTTTGACCAGATCCTGGATGCAATTGTTGCATGATTCTGAGCAGAGTTCTACTTCCATGCTGGTTTACAAGTTAAAGAGAGGAATATAATAATTTTCAACTAATGGACACAGCATCTTTACAAATGGTACTTAAAAAATCTGTTCTTGATAATATTAAAATTAATTTTACAGTGTTACATTGGGATGAAACTACACAGTTCCCATAAAGTCAGTGGGAAAGGCAGAGACCTAACTCTTCAAGCTATTTGAGAGATTTATTTTAAAGGAAACTTTTACCCTGGATGTCATGGTTACTACAAATTGGTCTTATAATCCTGAGTTCTCAGTGTGCTGCTTTAGGGGTAAATTCTCATGTACCATAAATCCAGTTTTCACTGGGGTTATAAAGTAGCTTCTAAAATCTGAGTTGAAACTCTGTGTGATGGTTTTCAGCCCAGATGCCTCATTCTCTCCTGAAGTAGATTTCCCTGGATTTTGATGTGCAGTATGGAATATTGGTGTTCTTTTCTTAATTCAAGACTGTAAATAAAGTTATTAAACAAAGACTTTAAACCTGCGTTTACTGCACGTGAAAGTTCTAGAAATGGTTGTATGCCATTTGTCTGCAGCCACCATACAACCCAGCATCTCTACAGTTATGAGGTATAGTTTGCTTCACTAGTTAATTACATTTAAATCCCTGAATGGATTATACTGTTAAAAGGTGAGAGCTAGAAGTGTACATTAGCAGCTTTCTGTGACACCTTCTGTACGCCAACAATGGCACCCACAAAAGAAAGGGGATAAAATGGAAACTATTTCCCTAAAATCATCTCTCACCAAAGACTTATCAGATCTGATGTTGTTCCAGCAAAGGGACTGAGCAGTGCAGTGGTTATAGGCCCTATATAATCCAGGGGCAGATTTGGCATCCCTTTTGGCTCCAGGCCAGCTCTTTCTTTCTTGACCTCAAAGTGACTCGTAAGTGGTCCATGATTAATTTATTTAAGATTTAAGAGCAAAAAATAGAAATTACACAGTTCTACTCCACAGATTTTTGCTTTGCCTCTAGCAAATTAATCAAATGAGAGTCTAATTTCTTTTAGATTAAATGAATTCCCTCTGTTCACTGTGTTAATCCCCAGCTGAACTGCCTTTTTATGGTTTCCACTCCCTTGAAGCATTGTACTGTAACTTATTTAACTCTACAACTGTATTTATTAGAGGTGTTGCTGTAATAATTTGTAGCTGGAAGGCAAGCAGAATTTGGCACTGATTCATGGTGAGGTGTGGATATTGCCAAAATATCTCAAAGTCTTTTTTTTTCCTTTGGACCAGAGCTCTTGCTTTGTACTGGCTCCCTAAAATATTTGATGCACTGCTGCTCACCAACAGCGAACCGTTCATTTTTAGCGGTTTATTGTAAGCTCCGAGTGACAACCTGTTGCAACCTCCAAGGAGACTCTTGTAACCTTGATGAAACAGATCTGCTGTGGTCCTTCCTCTACATGTTTGAATATAGTTGGTTGCTCACATGTGTTTCTGTTCTGCTCAAAGTTCACCTTTCTTGTAGACCTTCCTTCTGCCAGAGCTCTGGTCTTTCTGTCACTAAAGAGTTAATTCTTCTGGCTGAGAATAACAATGGAATCTGCTTTATTGTCTGCTTCAAGGAGAAGTATGCCACCCATATTTTTCTCCCAGGAAAATAAGCTTTGCCTACATAAAAATGTATATGTATGTAACTGAAATATTGCATTCATTCCAGTCCTCTTTGTAACTGAGAAGGCTTGGATTTAAACTAAAGGAAAATATTTTAAACTTACGGTTTTCACGATATCAACCAAAACCTTTTTACATCAGGTACAGCCCCATTTACATGTATGGGCACCACTGATGTAAAAACATAAAATTTCCCTTTGTAGTCAGAGCCACCAGTGCTCAAAACACATTAATTTCTTCCACTCTGATTTCTGATATTGCTTTTAAAAGCATAAGGCACAAAAACATGCTGGAAGTTCTCTTACTATTTGCTTTCCTACTTGGTGTATATTTTCTTAACCTTGTAATTCATCACAGATCACATTTTCATAGTTTTCTCTAGAAAAGCTGTTGCCTTTTCAATGAAAACTTGGATTCTCTTGTATTTCCCTGATTCAAAGACACTATGAAGCTTTAAGATTTTTGCAAAACTTGTGATAAAACGTCAGTATTTTCAGCACTGGAACAGGGATGTGAGGGCCAAGTTTCTGGTACCTCCAGTGAGTACAATACGGCCCGAAAGGCATGGGGGGAGAATGCTGAGGCACATGGCTTTGCCCCGGGATTTAAATTATAGGCTTGTTTGTGATCTTTATTTTTAATATTACAAACACAAATTTCTTTTGAAGTAGGACTTTCAACCCATCCCAGTCTCTTTTACCAAAGGATTCGGTGCTCTTCATTTCTGAACATTTAGTCTGATTTTGTTTAGTTAATTCATTCCTTCCTTCTTTGTTTTCCTTGAACTTGTTATATTACGATTAGTGTTGTAAAATATTATCTTTTCACAAGATTTGGGCAAAGTGCCTACTGACAGTTGTGGCTGAAAGACCACTGACCTTAGTCCATTAAATAATTTTAATAGACTTCCCCTAAAATATGTTGCTGCCTGTTGCCAGATCAACAAGTTACAGGGATTAAAAAAAGTTTCATTTTATGTTTTAGATTTTAGTAAGCAGGGAGCCAGGTCACCTATTGACAAAACTGGCCTTGCCCACTCCACTTCTTTTTTTTTAATGCTCTTCAAAATTAGGAGATTAATGAACAATTATAAAGTATTCAAAGCTTGAAGAAAATAATCATCGCTAGCAAGCACAGCATGCAGTGTTGCAAATGCTGAAAAAAAGTATATAAATGTGTATATTAATTTGTATTATTTATATATGTATGTAAAACTTACATATATATGTTGCAAATATAAAAAAAGTCCAGAGCAGCAAAAATGTGATTATAAATGCATGGCCAGAGGGTAATGCTGTTAGGCTAAGCATGAAAACCAAACAACTAGGGTAGAGGCTAGCAGCCGGGGAGGAAGGACTTGGAGATGTGGTGTAGGATGAAGCCGAAGGATTTTAAAGCCAGCCTGGCTACGTGTGTCAGATATGGATCAGATAAGTCAGGTTACACTTCTTAGAAACAAAGGAGGCAATTGTGTTACGGCCCTGATAGCAGGAGAGGGCAGGAAGCTAGGGTTTCTGGAGCTGATATGCTTTTTTTGTGTAGCATTTATCTGTTGCACAGAGGGAAGATTTTTCCTGAGTGGTTCACTACTGGGATAAGAATCTTCTTTGTCAACTGTTTGTGCTTTATTAGTGTTTGTCATGTTTTGCTGGGTGACCTTGTCTTTAGATAACATTTGGTACAATGGTGAGGATTTGTTTGTTTTTTCAAAGGGTTCTTTCTGCTTTCAAAACCAGGATGTGTTTGTTTTGCCTAAGGAGTGTCCACTGGTTCTTTCATTTCTTAAATACACCTCTGAATTGGGGGTCTGGCTGAACTGGGATATGGACAGGAGCGCCTGTAAAATATATGTTACCTCATGGAGAGTATGAGCTTTGAGCTGTTTTGTCAAAAGTGCTGTCTGAGTAAAGGGTGATGTTCTGCAAAGTTATGCGTTTTATGGACTTTGCTGCTGCTGCAGGCAACGTTTCCCTCAGACTTCAATGGCACCTTGAAGGTTGCAAGAAGATGCAAGTCACATTTGTTGCTGGATGTACGCTCAAAACGATTTAGTCTTTGTTGAGCTTGTATGCGGACCATATCTTTACTTCACTTTTGAATTCATCCCTCTAAGGCTCTGTTGTGTTCTGAGTTAGCTGCAGCATCTGTTAGCCCAGTCTCATGATGCAGAGCAACCTGTTCATGTGCAGTAGGTCTGTGGACAGCAGCTGTCTAACCAAGCATAGACCTCTCACTGTCGCATCTGTTTATCTACTTTGAGCCCGTTTTTGCCCTGCCACTCATTAAATGTTCCCTTCTTGTGAATTCCTTGACTGGCCTTTGAGCTTCTCTTTCCTTCTGCCCTCATGTTGGGGAAAGTTCTGGATGGAGAAGTTGCTCAGCATCCCATGCCGGAGGGGTGGCGCAAGGTGGTGTGAGCAGCTGCTGAAGCTCATTGGGGTGCTGAGTCTGCCTCTCCGCCACTGTGATGCATGTGACAGTCCCGGATTACCCACATTTTGAAGAGTGGGGATTGCTGTCAGTCCCTGGCCATGTTTTTCATAGTGTGGAGGCAGCCTTGCCTGCCTGATTCTGCTTGGAAATGTGGCAGTGGCGATATGGTTCCCCAGTACAGCGGTGGGCTGTGAACCACTAGCCACTCCTTGGAAAGCCGTGTCCTAGGTCCTCTTTAAAGAAAGCCCCATGAAAGCTTCCTCCCGCATTTAATGGTGCCTGTGGGAGGGGAATGGGGTCTACCCTGCTCCCCACTGGGAATAGGGAAGTGGAAAACAAGCAGCCTGGGCTGTGCTGCCCTTCCTGGCTGCCTGGTGCAGAGGCTGGTGCTGGTGATAAGGCGGGGCTCTTGCCTTTCTGACTCAGCAGAAGGAAGGGTTGTGTTGGTAAAGAGAGGCTGAACACATGAACACAAACATATGACTTTTTTTTTTTAAGAAGTCGTGGGTGTATTTCTTCTGCTGATGCCTGACTTTTGCTGCTGGAAGGAAGTGGAGAGAAACTAAGCTTCTGACAAAATAAAATTGTGATTATTAGCATTTTGCTGCTCACTAGCTGGTGAAGTTAAGAACAAAATGGCTTAAATGTTTTTTATTTTTCTCATCTGTTTGAGTCTGTCAATTCTGTTTCCCCTTTTTTTTCTTGGATCTTGCCTCTTCGAGCCGAGCTAGTGCCTGTGGGAGGTGGTGAGCGGATGAATGGACAGCCAGCCCCTCTGACTCCTCTCTTATTACTCAGCATAGATACACATACCACTTTGTACAAATGTCCCAGCTGGTGCATGTATAACCTGAGCCAAACCACCTGGATGACACAGGTGGAAGTTTGGAGTGAGTGGTCCGGGTGAGCTGGCCCGGTTGGTACGTTGATGGCAATTGTGACTGTCATCATGATGAGGGATATGTCACAACTGCTCTGGTCTGTACTTAGATGGCAAAGCAGGCATCAGGTTAGCTGCCAGGTGTTAAAGAATTTGTAGTCTGGATTTCTGCTGGTGATAACTGGTTTGGGAGAAGGGCTGTGGGCTGTCTTTTCTACACAGGGACAGAGGTGGGTTATGAGCAATGGAGGGTAAGATCAGAAAAATGCCTTACATTAATTTATGAGCATGCAGCTGTAAAAACTTCTTCCCGTCTTTTTCCACTGGTAGTAATAATCTGTGTCTTTCTTTCCCTAGACGATTTTGCAGAGGAGGAGGAGGTGCAGTCCTTCGGCTACAAGAGGTTTGGTAAGTGGCAGCAGGTCTTTCAGTTCACTATTGCATAGTGCTTCGGGTAAGTGAAAACCTTCCTTGCTGTCAACATCAAAACATACAGGTACAGTCCCATTATCCACTTCAGTCCAATATTCGCCCAGAGAAAGGCGTGATTTTTAGACTTGGTTTATTTTTCTTGGCAAACAAAGCTTCAGAAATCGCCCTGATCAGAAAAAAGAAATGATTGGTTTCATTATTTGATCATTAGCATTAGGAAAATGAAGCCCATGCCTGAACAAAAGAATAATGTACTGGCTGTAAAAAAGGGTCTATGTCTCTTACGTGTCCTCTGCCCAGCTGGGCTTTCCTTCAGGCCAAAGACGGATGTGCATCAGGGTTTGTAGGTATTCCTGAGAGCAGTGGTGTGGGACCTCCTGTAGTCTCACAGAAGCGGTACTGCCAGCTGAGCCAGGGCAGTACCTCTTCTTAAAAAAAAAAAAAAAAAAAAAGTAAAATTATATGGTATGAATGCATTCTGATATCAAAAATTATTAACATGAAGTTGGTCACTTTCTTTCCTTTTTTCACTTTCTCACTTTCTTTCTGGCTTTTTTTGTTGCTTGTTCACTGAAAACTGGCCTTCTCATGTGAAGAAGGCAGTGCCATACATCTCTGCACAGGGCTCAGCAGCCTTTGAGTCTCCTCTTTCCAAGGCTCTTGTGCTCACTTTCACTCGGGGAAATGTTTCAGTCTCTGCAGCTGATGGCTTTGCCCAGGGCAGGCTGATTCCTGTCCCTGCAGCCACAGGGAGATGGCGTGGTGGCCTCTGAGCTTTCTCAGCACTAACTGTTTCTTGGAGCAGCCAGAGGGACTTAATCATTCAAGCTGCTAGCTGCCTTTTCAACTGTAAGCCATCAAGATAAAAAGTTCATCTTATTTTATCTCTCCTGGGAAAATGTTTGTAACAAGACTTGTTTTCAACAATGCCGCTTGACAAATAGATAGAAAAGGCAGGCTGAAAAATAAAAAATAAACTAATTCAAGAATTCCCTCTATCCCAAAAGGAGCAGAAGGAGGCAGTGTAAGGAGATGCAGCGTTTGGGGGGTGAGGATCACATTCGCATGACCTCTTCTACCCCCTGAACTACTCCACTGCTCCCTGCTGTTGAGCTTTAATTTGGATAGGTCAGCCAATCACAGCGCCAGCATCTGTGGCTTGGAAAGTCCTGCCATAAGGCTGCACACAGCGTTTTTCCTACCTTCTTTTTTTCCTGGATTAAGCCCTGGAATAGCAAAAAAAAGAGTCTTGAGAAATAAGAAGAAATGTTAACAGTTCTTTTCTGTCAACTCCAGCAAGTAAAAAATATTAGTATTTATCAATATCTAAAAAAATAGCTTCCCTCCATATTGCCCACTACCTAGCTATCCCTAGTCAGCATCCTCTTGCAATGAACTGCAAAAGGTTTTAGCAAGAAGCAGGTACCCTACTGTCCTTACTATCCCAATAGTATGTGCGCTGTAGTGACATGATGGGATTTTTTGCGTGTGAGCTTGTTTTCATTTCTTTCTTTCTCCCACCGATATGTTACTAACAGTGTGAGTTATTTCCCCCATTAGAAATGCAAGGTTTATTTGAGCATTTCCAGAAATGCTTATGCTGTTGCCCTTAGTGGGGCAGCCAGGAGGGAGGAGAGGACCAGCGGTCTGGTGGTAGCAAGAGGAGGAGATTTCACCACAAAAAAAGGAGGCAATGTAGTTCCACCCTTGGGAAACAAACAGAGCTCCCTTCTCCTTCATAGAAATGAAATCACTATGGTTAGAGAGATGTCCCAAGTGTCTGCACCACAGAAGAAGAGCTTTGACTAAAGGTGGAATGGAATCATGAAGCTATAGCATTGGCACTGATGAGAGTTGTGTAACTCAGTATTGTCCTGGTCCAAGAAGCCTTCTTTGTCCGTACTATTTTTGAGCCCAAACTTCCTCCCATACTCCCTTCTTCCTTATATTTCCCAGTGTCATGGGGCAGCACAGGGAGGAGCTAGGCTGACCTGTTTTCCATATTCCCCTACACCCACCAGCATGTATGCTGTTTGCCTGCAAATGCTTATGCTTTTGTGGCCCCTGCATAGGTTATTTCCCGTCCTTCAGAAACCACCACTTGTGTGTTCACATTTCTGCAGTCCCTGCTGTATTTCCAGGCAGCCTTTGAGCAGCCTCTGGAGGGAGTGGGAGCCTTGTGCCTTCAGTAGTGCTGGCTGCTTCAGCTGGCACCAGGCTCCTCAGGAAGATTGACATGGACATCTCTTAAAAACTCTAAATTCACTGGCCAGCTGGGTCAGCATTTCCAGTGAAGCACCAGAGGTTGCTCTGGCGGCTGAAGTGCAGGTGAGTAGTTCAGGCTCCTGCCTGACCATTAGGAAATGTTATGCCTGTGCCCTCACTGGTAAGAGAAGGCAATACGGGGGAAGCCCAAAGCAAGGACCAAGTTTTACAGGTTTTGTTGTACGAACTCTTGATAAAAGGTCATTTTGAAAGGTGTCCCGTCCTGTCTGCTGGTTGGAGCTGTAGAAATCCCGTCGCTGTTTGTGTGGAGCCTGCTCAAGTGAGTAGCAATAAAAGCAGCAGTGGGTTTTTTTTGTTTCAGGATCCATGGTGCAAGAGCAGTTGTATTAATAGAAGCTGCCCAGCAGAAAAGGACGTGGGGGTGTTGGTCAATAGCTGAATGAATATGAGCCAGCAGTGCGTCCAGGTGACCAAGAAGGCCAACAGCATCCTGGCTTGTATCAGAAATAGTGTGGCCAGCAGCAGCAGGGAAGTGATCATCCTCCTGTACTCCATACTGGTGAGGCTGCACCTCAAATACTGTGTTCAGTTTTGGGCCTGTCCCCACAAGAAAGTCTTTGAGGTGCTGTGACATTTCCAGAGAAGGTCAGCAAAGCTGGTGAAGGGGCTGGAGAACAAGTCTTATGAGGAGTGGCTGAGGGAACTGGGGCTCTTTAGTCTGGAGAAGAGGAGGCTGCCTGAAAGCAGGTTGTAGCAAGGTAGGTGTTGGTGTCTTCTCACAAGCAACAAGCAATAGGATGAGAGGAAATGGCTTTAAGTTACACCAGGGGAGGTTTAGAGTGGATGTTAGTAAAAATTTCTTCACCAAACAGGTTATCAAGCACTGGAATAGGCTGCCCAAGGAAGTGGTTGATTCACTAACCCTGGAGGTTAATAAAGATATGTAGGTGTGTCACTTAGGGACATGATTTAGTGGTGGACTTGACAGCATTAGATTTATGGTTGGACTTGATGTTTTTAAAGGTCTTTTCCACCGTAAACAATTCTGTGATTCTAATGTACTGTGACCAGAGTAGTCCCTGTATGCCCTGTTCACAGGAGGCATGGGAAGAGGACCACTAGACTTGAGTCAAGTGCTTTTGACTTTGTCGTTGGGATGGATGGGGCCTTGTTTGGAGCAAAACGTATACCAAGTGGGAGCTGGCTAAAACACAACTGGTTTGTAAAAAACATGGCTTGCAATGAGTCACTGCTGGCATCTGAGAACACGCGTTGGCAGGCAAATCCTTGACCAAACTGCTTTCCTAGAGTTCAGCTGAAGAGTTTATTATTAGCTGCCTTGTTACCAGAGCCTGTAGTTTGGTTCAAGGAAGGAAGAAGGAGGGAGGGAGAGAGGCATTCTCCAACAATTCTTGTTTTGGGGAAGAAACTTTTGAAAGGAGGGCTGAACACATGCTATCCTGCACTGCTTCCCCTTTTTCTGAGTCTTTCTGTCCCTTCTCCTCAAATGAGATAATTTCAGAGTATTTATCATGCTATTTCATTTTTTATCCAGCAGAACATTATCCAGTGATATTAAGTCAGGCATATTAAGCATAGCAGAGTAACGTTAAATGACAATGAAGACAGATGCAGACTACTCCAAGATGGTAGGAAAATATACACTATCATTTTTTTTCTCATTTCAACTTGGGACAAGTTTGCTGCAGGGGATCAGGGAGGCTGAGGAAAGCAGTCTTTCCAGCTGACTGATGCTGTTTACTTCTTCTCAATGGATGCTACAGATGTGCAGGGATGCTGCCAGAAGTGCGATGCTCAGCTGCAGTGCCTCCAGATTGCTGCAGGGAGAAAGCACGTGAGGAAGCATTTTTCTTATCACTTCGTCATCAGTCATTGCTCAGGCTGCTTTGGAGTTATCTGTTCCAGATAACAAGCTCTCCACTGTTTTTCCTCTACCTGATTGACACTGATGTTAACTCTTTTGTCAGTCAGTGTCATTGGTTTGTACTCCTGCAACACCATACTTTGGGAAAGAAAGACTGAGGAAAGGCCAAACTTCCTTTTCATACTTCGGGGATGCTAAGTCTTAGGTTTGAGAGCTCAGACTTGTTTTTCGGTGGTAGACAGCAGGATAAGATATCTTTAAGATGGGTTTTGATTATTTTCTCTGAGATTTGGGCTCCAGGTGTAGCCATAGGCAAAGGAATTGAAGGGAAATAATAGACTCCAAAGCAGGAGATCTCGTCTTCCTAACTTGTGGCATGCCAAGATAATAGACATAGAGATCATTGTGAATTTTATTTCTTTGTTTTAAAGTTTGTGAACTTAAACCTGCACTTTATTCTGTAGAATATTTAATGTATAAATTTCAGTATGAAGTTATTAATTGTATAATTTGAAGCTATAGCAAAATATGTAACAGCTGAAAGCAAAGGATGTGGTCTTTGAACTGTTGCAAAGCAGATTTTTAATGCTTTAGATGACAGGCCGCAAAGAAGTGAGATGAAAGCCCTGCTGATGGAGAGGAAACCTCCAAAGGAATCAAAAGATAGAGCCAGTACACCATAGGTAAGCAGAAGACTAAATAGCTTTGCCCTTGGCAAACCCAACCAGAAATGGAGGCTGTAAGCCTGTGCTCCATAGCAGAGCCCATCTTGGTCACCCCCATGCTCTAGATAGTGGGTCAGGATCCTCCTCACCTTCACCTTCCCACTTCCCTGCCACAGGGCTGAACCATTAGTAGGGCACAGTCCCTCACATCCCCAGATATCTCCAGTGTGTGTCAAAGTGCTGGCCTTCTGGCCTTTCCCACTCCCTGTAGGTCAACAGCTAATGGGAGGGAAGGGATAAAAATTACTTCAGGGCCCCATCAAGCAAGGTAGGTGCTTTTTCAGGTACTTACCGTAGGGTATGCAAGAGATGATTGGGTCAGGATGTCCCTTCTGTGCACTTATGACAGTCTAGCTCCTGAGCATCATTCCAGGTATAAGAATTAAATCTAGGAATTGTTGGACCAGAAATGGATGAATCATCCTACCATACAGTAATGAAATCTGCTATGCAAAAAAAGATGCAAGGGGAAAATAAATCCTGGTTTATTGGAAAATATTATTTTTTTCACTGATGAGTGGCTTGGAAGCAGCTGAACCAGATCCATTTAATAACTCTTTTTTCACAATATATTGTTTATATTATTTTATACACTGAGAAGCTATCTATTATTTCTCCACCTTTGATAGGATACAGCTAGGGAGTTTTAAGATTGTAACAATTGATAAAAGCCTTATGAATTGTTTATAGCAAAAAATGAAAATTTTGAGATAGAAAACTTTTTCAGAAAAGAGTTTAAAAAATGCAGTTTTCTTCTGCTTATAAATAATAGCTCAAACATCATGGTAAGTAAGACTCATGACTTAGAACTTTGTGATAGTTCAGGAATAGCATTTATTCATTAACCCTATACAGATGGCATGATTTTAGTCCTTATCTCTGGATAAATTCAGGCTATTGTTCACGTCTATAACAATGTACAAAATAATGTCAGGCATCAGTCTGGTGGTGCGCTATATCCACACAAACCTTAAGCCCCTAACAAAAAAATTTCTAAGCTTTAGGAATTTGTCAGCTTTTTGTTATGGTTTGTAAACAACCAGTGAGGGATTTCAGGTGCCACAAGCCACATCCTTCCCTTGGCATTCTTTCACATGTATGCCTACAGTGTGTAATCATATGGCTTAATAAAAAGTCACGGGGTCACCAATACTCACAAAGCCAGAGGAAAGTCGGGCATATTGCTTCCAGTTCACTGATCTGATCGTATTTATCAGATGAGGATTTTGCCTGTGTGCGTCCTGGGGTAATTAAATCCCTACTGAATGGTGGTGCCTTTGTGGCGGTTTATTTTAGGCCGAGAAATTTCATTTGGAGTGACCTCTTTAATTGCAATGGCCAGTAAGGTGGAAGGAGGCCGAGTCTGCCCTCTCCTGGGGTGAGCCGTGCGTGTTGGAGAGAGCTCAGCGCCCTTGGGGGTCCTGGGTTTGTGTTGGGGCTTCAGTCCGTGCATCAAGGGCTGTGTGCAGAGAGACCACCTGTGTAAGATTTTCTTTTCTTTTCCAGTACCTACTCAGAGTACTGGGGCAGTTGGCAAGGAATTGATATCTCAATAAATAAATTAATAAACACTGATGTGTGCAGGATTGCTGTTGCAGAAGAACATCAGGGTGCTCGTGAGCTGTCAAGGAGCCTGCATGCTGCGGGCGTGTCTCTTCTCTGTCAGTAGCTTCTGTCTCTTGTGATGTAGAATGCATGGGTGAGAAATGGATTACTGCTGATATATCCAAACCATGATTTTAAAACTTCCAGTCTCCCTAAAGATGGAAAATAGTTGGTGCACCCCGATAAATCCATAGGAGTCAGGCAGTAATAGTGAGATCCAAAAAGTTATCGGATCTGTGTGTCCTGTGCTAACTCACTCAGAAGCTCGAAGAGCAATTCAGATCCATGTGTTTGGAGCTGCTCCTCTTCAACCTGTCCTGCTGTGCCTGGCTAAAGGCATTTCTCCTAATCCAAACCCATAACGAGGCCTCTTAGCAGTGCTCTGAGGACTAAAGTCATTCCAGCTGTGTGCTCTTATGCAGGCAATTTATTTTCTCTTAGTTATGGGTTTTTCCTGCCTAGTACAATTAAAATTCCTGACAAGTTCCCTCATATATTGCATGCTTGGAGCAATACCTGTTTCATCAATCTCTGTCTTTTACAGAGGTGCATTGAAAGTCAGCGTGGTCAACATTTTGTGTTAATTTTTCTCTCTATTTTTCATTAGAGATTTAAAAATGGTGTGTGGGCTGAACAGCATGTTATATTTATGAATAGAATGAAAAACATTGGCTACACTGTAAGCAACACCTGTGGGATTTTCTATTTATTTCCCTGTAAACTAACTGTACAACTAATGGTGTTTGGTAACATCAGCTTGCTGCCAAAACACCTAGGCTGCATTATGGGCTGTTCAACTTCACAACAAACTACATGCGAAAATCACAGTATCACAGTATCACAAGGTTGGAAAGGACCTCTGAGATCATCGAGTCCAACCTATAACCCAACACTAACACCAACACTAACACCTTCATCTAAACCATGGCACTCAGTGCCTCATCCAGTCTCCCCTTAAACACCTCCAGGGTTGGCGACTCCACCCCCTCCCTGGGCAGTGCATTCCAATGACCAATCACCCTTTCAGTCAAGAACTTTTTCCTAACATCAAGTCTAAACTTTCCCTGACGAAGCTTGAGTCCATGCCCTCTAGTTCTGTCACTGGTCACCTGAGAGAAGAGACCAACCCCTGCCTGACTACAACCTCCTTTTAGGTAGTTGTAGAAGGAAGGAAGGAAATTAAGCATTGTGCTTTCAGCACTTGGTACTGCTATGTTTCATAGAATCATAGAATGGTTTGGGTTGGAAGCAACCTTAAAGATCATCCAGTTCCACCCCCTCTCCTGTAGGTAGGAACATCTTCCCCTAGGTCAGGTTGCTCAAAGCCTTGTTCAGCCTGGTCTTGAACACCTCTGGCCAACCTGTGCCAGTCCTCACCATGCTCACAGTAAAAAAATTCTTCCTAATATCTAATCTAAATCTCCCCTCATCCTGTCCCTGCACTTCCTAATAAAGAGCCCCTCCCCAGCTTTCCAGCCCCCTTTAAGTACTGAAAGGCTGCTATAAGGTCTCCCCGGAGCCTTCTTTTCTGTAGCCTGAAAAAGCTCAACTTTTTCATGCTGTCCTCATGTGGTAAGTGTTCCAGCCCTCTGATCATCTTCGTGACCCTCCTCTGGGCTCGCTCGAACAGATCCATGTCCTTCCTGTGCTGAGGACTCCAGAACTAGACTCAGGACTCCAGGTGAGGTGTCATGATAGCAAAATAGAGGGGCAGAATCCCCTCTCTCAGCCTGCTGGTCACTTCTTTTGATGCAGCCCGGGAGACAATTGGCTTTCTGGGCTGTAAGTGCACATTGCCAGCTCGTGTTGAATTTAATTTCTCCCACAGTTTTCCTGTGTTTCCACTTTGTGTGGAAAGGGGTAACACGGGAAAACTGTGGGAGAAATTAAAATTTCAAATAGAAAGCCATCACAAGAAGGAAATTAAAATAGTTGAAAATTAGTTAGTGGATTCTCCCAGCACTGCTGTAGGATTGTAGCAAGTGTCAGTATTACTCCTGAGCACCTCTTAAGGTTTATTCAAAATACAAGCCTGCATCTGTAGCCAGCTGATAGAGAACTGTGTGCTGTTAACTATAAGGCTGCAAGTGCTCAAATGCGTCTAGTTGATCTTTGGCTTTTCTGTATCTACTTCAGAATTATTCTCCATCATAAAGGTGCTGTGCTGTGCTTATTGCAAGTGACACAGACACACTGGTGCCTCGTAAGAAAAGGGGTGCTATTTTCCCTTGAGGGTATATTGTTAGCTATATCTAATAACATGTGCAAATAAAACACGTACCTGTCAGGTGTTGCTTACATTGGTGTCCTGGTTTTGGCTGGAATAAAGTTAATTTTCTTCCCAGTTGCTGCTGTGTTTTGGATTTAGTATGAGAATAATGTTGATAATACACTGATGGTTTTAGTCATTGATATCAAGGACTTTTTCAGTTTTTCATGTTTTACAAGTGTACAGGTGCACAAGAAAATGGGAGAATAGCCAGGCAGCTGACCCAAGCTGGCCAAAGAGATATTCGATACCATATAATGTCATACTCAGTCTATAAACGGGAAGTTGGCTGAGGGCCAGAGCTGACTGATCCATGATTGCTACTCTGCAGGTGCTCCACAATCAGTCATCTGGTCATCAGGTGGTGAGAAATTGCATTGAATTGTACATCACTTGTTTTGTGTTTCCTTTAGTAGTAGTAGTAGTAGTAGTAGTATTCTCTTTTCTGTTGTTGTCCTATTAAACTGTCTTTATCTCAACCCACGAGTTTTACTTTACTTCCTGATTCTCCTCCCCATCCCACTAGAGGTGGGGGGAAGTGAGCAAGCAGCTGTGTGATACTTAGCTGCCAGCTGGGACTAAACCACAGCAGCCGGTGTCCTAGATTCCTTTTGTTTCTTGAGAATTTCCTCAAAATGTCCTGGAGCTCTTAACACCCACATTAAGTGACGTGGCAGAGGTGACATCCCCACACCTGAGTCTGCCAACATTCAAGAAGCATTTGGACAGTGCCTTCAGTCACACGGTATGAATGTTGGGAGTATCCTATGTAGGCATAGGAGTTGGACTTGATGATCCTTTTGGGTCTGTCCAACTTGGGTAATTCTATAATTCTATGATCCCATTGAGTCAAGCCCCCCAAAGTCTGAAGCAGTGCTGCTGTGGTTACTTTATCAGCAATTTATGAACAAGTATGCTAACAGCAAAGAGCTGTGCGTCTTAATTAGCAGCTACCAAGAAGAGTAGCCGATTAGTTTGACAGACACATTGACAGATACATGGACTGCCCCTAGCTGTCAGATTAGAAGCCTGTCTGCCTTTGGTTACCTTGCTCAAAAGCCCCTGCTTGCTACAATTAGAGGAGCAGTCATGTCTCTTACTGTCCACTTCAGCAGCATCCCAGGGAAGGAGAAAGATCAGATTAAATTGTTAGTATGGTGTTTTGTCTGCTGAACTCTCAGAAGCACTAGAATGAGAATGCCACAATGTTTTGACAGAAGATGTTGCTTAATATTACATCAAGCTTCCTTGCCTCTGCATGACTGGTTCCTGGTTTCCCATGCTCCTGTGGGAGCTATTGCAAGGAAACTGTGAAACCTCACCAGTTTGGCCTAGACCCAAGCGCAGACCTGGACCTAGACGCGGCCTTCTCTGCTGTCCCCCCACCATCACACTCAGCAGCTCCGAACTTGGCCAGTGTTTTGGGACAGGTGACATCATGAATGTGATATATCACGTTGTTGTACTTGGCAGATTTCTTGATGATTTTCAGAGAGATTTTATGTCTGAAGATTGACTTTCATATGAAATCTAAATACAGGGCTTAGGATGGGAGTCCCTTCACCTATTTTTTGGAAGCCTAAACATCTATCTCTTTAAAGACACCCATCCTTAAGATGGCAGTAGCAATGAGAGGCTAATGCTGCGTAAAGGAACTTCCATGCTGAGCAAGAGCATTATGTTCCTCCTGGTCATTTTGACTTGCCATGTGGAGATCTCCAACTCCAGATCTCTGTATTATGTCCTGTATAAATGCTGAAAGAAGCCTATGAGAGACGAGGGTAATGCTGATAGTGCAAATAAAGATTCTGTAAGTGTTTTAACCTGGTTTTGCCTGTTGGAGACACTAACAAGAAACAGTACATTGCTTTGCTCAGTCAAAACCAATTCAAACTCCACTATGTAACAGTACAACAGATTAGCCAAAAGAAAGCTGGAATAAAATTTTATCCAGTCTCATTTAACCTTCTGCATATGGGTAAACCTAAGTGAAGCAGCCCAGAGCCAAGAAATTTCCGTTTGTCATATTTCAGCGTAGGTTAAGTGAGTGGGCTGAGATTCTGGAAAGCGGAGGGAGGCATGAGCGGGAAGAAGTTTTGCTCGGTGCCGGGAGCCGGCACGGACAAGTGTTGCGCAATGGGTGCTTGGAGAGGTTTGTGTCCCTTAGATACTCTTCAGCTCAGTCAGGAATGCATCTGGAAAATCCACCCAGCCAGAGAGAGAGACCTATGCTTTAAATAAATAAAACGTGAATGTGTTTTTTCATGGCTCAGCTTCTGACTCTTAACAGAGGCAGCTGGAGTTTTTGTAGAAGATGGAGTGCAAGACATAGGGATCCAGTTGCTAAGGCTCGTAAGGAGATTTGGTGTTAAAAATCTTGTGCAGACATTTAGACCTAAACTTCTGGTACATCTTCTCTGACAGTAATTTCATAATGCTATGAAGAAGCAGGGCCGGCTGGTTTTCTTTTAAGGATGTTTGGGCACTAGGGTCTGCTTAACAGGGTCTTGCTGCATATCTTTCAAAACCTGAAATTTTAAACGTTTGAAACATGCTATACGTAACATTCATCTGTGTGCTTATTATCAAGGTCTTGGCCGGAGACATGGGAAATTCTACTGAGTTTCATACTTTTAGTTAGCCCAGGAATAGGCATGGATGCTTTTACTTGCCAGTCATGTTAAGCTCAATATACCCTGCGCTTGGTAGGGTTCAATGGCAGAAAAAATACTTGCCTTTTATATTTTGCAAAGAGGTTGAGGCATCTGTGTATGTAGTGACCACTGGTAACTGAAAGATTCTTCACATACATTTCTGCTTTATCATATAATGGAGGACATTCTGGCTACAAAAAATAACAAAACATAGAACCAAGGAATATTTTTTTTTTCCTTCCTTCCTTCCTTCTCTCTAGAAGTAATTGTGTCAGGTGGGAACATGTCATGTAATACCCCATGTAACTGATGATTTCATTCTAAATCTGACCAGTAAGATTCAGGTTTAGAGTGTGAGAGCTATTGTCCTTAATTAACATCTTCAACAGTCTGAAGCCAGAATAATCCAAACACCTGCTTTCAAAGTTTCAACATAGCATTTGTGTACGACTAAATTCACTTGACACCAGAAGTTATTGCATGTCACTCCTTGTGTCCACAGATGTTTATATTTAAATCTGTATGCTCCATTTCATATGAATACATCCAATCTGGATTTGGGTCAGGATGTTGGACTACCTAACAGCATGACTTCAAATATACAAAAAACAGACCCATGCACTAGATTGCATGTAGGTTCCATCTGGAAATTTGTGCTCCAAATGTGTTCCTAAGTGTATCATTCCCCAGGTCCTGAGAAGT
The DNA here is from genome assembly GCA_033556795.1 of Tapera naevia. NCBI lineage: Eukaryota > Metazoa > Chordata > Aves > Cuculiformes > Neomorphidae > Tapera > Tapera naevia. Next base: position 13,348,022 of record JAUMJJ010000022.1, read on the forward strand.
GGTTCTTACCCTCACTCCAAGTCCCCACTCACAAGTCCTCTTGCTACCTCAAACAGGCCAACTAATCATTGCTCCATAACTTACTTATCACCATAGGAAAACAAGTTTCTGCTTGATTAATGATACTACGTGTTTAATTTTTTTTACAAATTTATAAAAATGACCATATGCATATTTCAGTGTAATGCAAAATTTCTTTGCCAAGTGCCTTGCAACAAGCAGCAGAGGCAAAGGCTGGGGAATACACAGCAGGGCTCAGTTTTAAGGATAAGTAAACAAAGCAACATCTGGTTCTTCTGCTCATTGCAGAGGATCAGAAAGGGCTCTCCAATATACTGAAAATATTCGAACTGGAGCCTTTTTAAATAGTTTGTCAAGGTTAGCTATAATTAGGATAATACTTTGAGGTGTCAAAGTAATAAGTTTGGCATGTGTAGGAGTCTAAATCAGCTGAAATCCTGCAGGAGGAGGAGACATGTCTTTGCTGTTTGGTCTTAATTATCTATCCGTTGGATCATCAAACAGAACTGAAGTAAAGATAATTTTTCAGAGATCTGTATTTCAATGCCTCTTTGTTCCATCCCTGCTGGTCCTGGATCAAACACATCCTTTCTGCAGGTTCTGAAACATTGCATTAAGCCACATTGGTGGAAAATCCCTCTGCTTTGTGTGGTGTTCACAGTTCAAGTTTTAGTTCATTGAGGTGCAGAAAACAATATGCTTTGTGGAGATGCTGGTCTGTGGTGCTGTAAAGGAACCCCATGTTCTGCTTTTTGTGGCTCCTGTCTTCCTTGTGTTTAGCTGGAAGTCTGTCCCTTATTTCCCCAATTCACTCTGCCTGTATGGGTTAGGTCTCACAGAAGGTAAAAAGCACTGCTCAGGCTCAGGCTCAGTACTGAGCCCACCAAGAGGACGCGGCAGGGAAACTCGGTAGCTGAAGGAAATGCCTGCCATTGTCAGAGGGCGATCAGCACCCCATAAACCCCTTAAACTTCACAGCTTGCCTCTTGCTTCAGCATACCTTGACTCTGGGCCAAGAACACATGAAGAGACGGCATGAGATTTAACTCCTTTGCCCAGTGTGTTACCACCATGTGTGCTGACACGCAGGATGGGAAGGTGTTGCCTGGGGTCCACCTTTGCAGCAATAGCCACATCTGCTCCTCTGCTGCAACTCTGCATCCTGACTCCTGAGAAACTCATATTCTTGGCAAGCTGCTTTGTGAAATACGCCATGGTGGAGCTGTTTTTATTCTCAGTCATCAATGCAAGAGGTTACTGTGAGGAGTTCTGTGCTTTAATAAAGAAAAATGGAGCTGTGTTCTCCACAACAAGCCCTTTTTATTACATTTTGCTTGAATAGCAATTGAGCCTCTAATCATGTCTCCAATGGGAAGAAGATGCTTTGTGAAAGCCTTTCATTTACTGCAAAGAATGAATTTTCTCGTGCATGAAACCAGATTATTGAAAAACAACCCCAAAAAAATAACCAAAAGGGCTACCAAGAATCTGTATGTGTCCAGTGGGTGTTCAAGGTGGCCTAGATGAGATTAAGTGGAACTGTCTTTGTAAAAGGAAGCAGAAGGGCTGACGGTGATATTAAAAGCATCTTACATCAAAAGAATACTTACACCACTGTAATCCTCTTCATTTAGAGCTTGCTGGTTGTGCTGATGTGGCACTATAATAATTTTGTTTTATTTTTCTCTTCTGGGAGGTTTCTAAAACAGTGATTTAGAAAGAAAAATAAATAATGTCTAATGTCTTTTCAGTTGTTCTTCTGGGAAGACTTGTGGTAATTTAAAAGAAAATATTCAGTGAAGCTGTGAATGGGAGACGTTTCCAGGGTGGGAGTGTTTTGAGGTTTGTTTGGGTTTTTTATAATACTCTACTCATATGTCCTTTTTTTTTTTTTAAATAGTTTTCATATGCTTTTACTACAGTGGAAACTGAATTAAGAATCTCCTTAGTCCACCAGTTATGGGAGCTTTGTAGGGTGATGTGTAACAGGACTTTCACCACATTTGCAGATGCTCCCTTTGGACACTCCTGCTGGAAGGAAGCCATGATCCCACTCTTGTTCTGCAGCCTTCATTTGGACAAATTCACAGCAAGGTTTTTTTGACAAGCACTTGTCTCTTCTTTTGCTATCGGACTTCTATATGAAATGGATTCATAACATCTAAGTGACTGTGTTTCACCTTTTGAGATTGCTATTTCTAGAATGTCAGGGTTCCCAGTAGAAACCAAGGATAGTGCTGTGCTCATTACAGTCTCATGAGGAATGTCTTCTTTTTTCCAAGCACCTTCAGTATGGAGATTGCGTAGCTTGCTCCCCTTCTCTCCCACACTGATTATCGCTTTATATCACAGGTAGGACTTATTCCTAAAGCATTCTGCCACAAAGTGAAACCCCAGCACCTCAAGGAGGTTGTTCAAACAACCTCCTTCAAGCTATTTTAAATTAAATACTGACAGTCCTGCAGAGCCAATCTGCTTTATGAAAGACATCCCCTCCCTGGTGGATACTTTACATGAACTCAGCCACCAAAACTAAGCAGTTGAGGGCACAACTGCTTTTTTAGCTCTGGAGTTAACAAAGCTGCATAAGGTCAGCTGGGGTCTTCCTCATGCCCTGTGCTGGATGCACAGTGCTGAGGGCAGCAAAAAATGGAGAGCCAGGCTGCAAGGAGACTCTCTGCGGATGCATGGAGGCTCGGGCCACAGCAGTAGAGTGGCAAACCCACATAGAGATGGCAGAGAACAACAGGGAGAGTGTCATTCTGAAGCTCAGCCAAGGGACTCCAGTGTGACTTTGGTTGCTATTATTTGGACATCGTTCAGCAGAGTTCGTATTTCTGAGCCCATTCATAGAAAGTGATGTAAATCCCTTCAAACCACTCTGACCGACATCTGTGGGGCTGTTCCTGCAATGCCCTGAATTGCTTTTATTTTATGTACCAGCCTTGACTTCTTTGGAGTGGAACATGCCAAACAGGCACGTTTCAGGACAGAGTTAAAAACATCTGCAGTCTGGAAACCGGCAGAGTCCCGGGAGAGGGTGTTAAACCTGTGCTGAGTGCTGATCTGTTTCCTGCCTTTGTTATGATTTCTGCCCTGTAACCCAATCTCGCCCGCAAACCAGCCTGAGCCCAACCCAGCTGTGTCAGCAGGGCATGGACTGCTGCTGCTGCAGCTCACATGGACACGGCCAGCCTCCGCGTTTAGTAGTTCACAGGTTAAGTCGTGCTGGGTCTGCCCTAAAATTGGTGGGCACTTCCTGCCTTCACTGTGTGCTTGGGAAAGCGTAGAAGGAAAGTGAGTGATGAGTCTGTCGTTGTGTGCCTATCTACAAAGGATACACAGGGCTATAAACATAACACATAGCTTTTTGTATGGGACCCCACACAACCCTTTAGGAGAATGGTGTTTAAGTCTCTGCGTGGGGACTATTTTTCTGTGTTGACCTCCAAGGCTTTTAAAAGGCTTCCCATTCTTAAAGAAAGAAGAGTATTCACACATTTTTAGCACAGCACAGTCTATGTAGTCTTGCAGACACAAATGAATAAGTGGCACATGGTGCAGCAAGAGCAGGGAGGAAGAGTCATGCTGTGGCCCGCCTGTGCTAGCTCTTGATGTGACTTTTCCCACCCTTGAAGACAGCCTCGCTCTACATGTGCTTCAGTTACCCACCTGCAGGAAGGACCTCTGCCACAGAATCACAGAATGATCGAGGTTGGAAGGTACCTCTGATCATCTAGTCCAACCCCTCTGCTAGAGCAGGTTCATCTAGTCCAACCCCTCTGCTAGAGCAGGTTCGTCTAGAGCAGTTTGCACAGGAACATGTCCAGGAGAGTTTTGAATATCTCCAGAGAGGGAGTCTCCAGAACCTCCCCGAGCAGCCTGTTCCAGTGTTCTGTCAAGCCTCGCAGTGAAGAAGTTTCTCCTCATGCTAAGGTGAAACTTCCTGTGTTCCAGTTTGTACCTGTAGTCCCCTGTCCTGTCACAGGGCACTATTGAGAAGAGTCTGGCCCCATCCTTTTGACACCTTAGATATTTATAAGCCCCTTAGATATTTATAAGTATTGATAAGATGCCCTCTCAGTTTTCTCCTCTCCAGGTTAAACAGACCCATCTCACTCAGCCTGTCCCCTGATAATCATTGCGGCCCTCTGCTGGACTCTCTCCAGTAGTTCCTTCTCTTCCTTGAACTGGGGAGTCTTAAACTTTATCACTGTTTGACAGTCAATTAAACAAGTGCCCAGGCTTGCTTTTCTTCCCAGGAATGGCAGCACAGCGAGGAGGAGTGCCTTGAGGAAAAGCCTGGCTGCTACCAGAATAAAGTCCTATTAATTGATTTGGGGAGAGGGATGGGGCAGAGGTGGACAGCACAGTCTCCCTCACTCTGTAGGTCTGGGCCCCACAGCAGAGATGTTCTGCTGCATCCAGGAGCCCTCACATGCAGGTCGGTAGTGTGGGATAATGCATGGAAAGAAAAGTTCATCTTCTCATTTTGTTTGTTTTCTGCTCTTTCTTGCGAGACTGATGTGAGCTGGCCCTGCCATTTGATCTACCTTTGATCTTTTTCTAGCATGACTTGTGTGTTTTTTAAAACATTTTGCTGCCAGAGCTGACCACTACTAGGAGAGAGAAAAAGCAGCCAGCAATCTTCCGTGTTTAAAAGTGCCCTGGTTTAAAACTTTGCAGATTACATGGCTTGTTTTTCAAGCAGCTCTTAAGGACATTGCCAATAGATTTCCAGTAAGCTAGAAATTTAAGTCAAAGTGGCTTCTTTGAAATGTTTGAACAGTGATGTGGGGAAGATTTTGGTGAAAGATAGAGGTGGGAGGAGGATGATCTGTAATTTATCTACCGCTCTGCCTGGTGCAGATGAGGTACCCACAGCAGACCACCATTCTTTTCAGGTTACAGTTTGTTATGAGGATTTGGAATTTTCCATGCTGATTTCACAGGCCTTAAAATGCTGATTATGCCTTTCAGCTGTAGTATAGTACACAAAGAAATGGGGTTTTTTTCTGGGTTTTCGTGCTTCAGGCTTCACAGGAATTCTCTGTAGCATCATTTTCTCATAGTGATTTTAAATAGCTTGTAGAAATCTGAGGAGAGCAGATAATTTTCTGACTATTTCTCACCAATTACATTCCTAGGTCACAGAAAAATCTGTTGTAAATAGGTACAACCCCACTGATTAAAGCAGCATTGTCCCTGCTGGTTTTGAATTATTTTTGTCTTGTCTAGGTTTGTGTCATCTAACTGTTGGAAGACAGGGAGTTAAATGATCCTTGTGCAGCCACTGAAAGGCGTACATAAGTATATTGCTTTAAATCACAATAAGACCCATCATTTATTATCATTCTATTTATTGAATTGGAGCCAGGCTGTCAGGACTAGCTTCCTCTGTAATTGCACACACCGTGCCATCCATTAACACCTGTTAGAGGAGCTTAGGGTGCCTCCTGCAGAAACTAATGCATGAAAGTATGTTTTAAGATCCTATATACCTTCCTGGATCCATACCTGGGCATTTTAGTTTTGTACCCTTGTATTTTGTTCTACATGTTGTAAAAATGAGGATAATTTACATTACTGTGATATTGTACCTAGTAAGTCACATGGGGTCGTCCCTCCCCAACCTCTAGTTCAAAAACAAGATATAAATATATAAGGAAGAGTTTTCTAAGACCTCAATAGTGTCTAAGTATTATTGCATCTTACTGTGAATATGGTAATGTCATGAAATAGTAAAGTTAATCCTGTCTACGGCTGCCTGAAAGGAGGCTGTAGCAGAGTGAGTGTTGATCTCTTCTCACAAGTGACAGGTGATAGGACAAGGGGAAATGTCCATAAGTTGCGCCAGGGGAGGTTCAGACTGAATATTGGGAAGAATTTCTTTACTGAAAGGGTGGTCAGGCACTGGAACAGGCTGCCCAGGGAGGAGGTTGAGTCACCATCCCTGGAGGTGTAGATAAGTTTTTGAAGGACATGGTTTAGCAGAAGATGAGTACAGTTGGACCTGATGATCTCAAAGGTCTTTTCCAACTGGAAGATTCTATGATTATTAAGAGAGTCTGTTTCCCTTCACTTACCTTATAATTTGGTATTTACTGCAAGGTGGTTTGAGATGGACATTCCTACATTCTCAGTGTTGTATTATTAATTTTTAATGAAGAAAAGCAAGGTTGAATGTGGTCCTAGATGACTGGATGATTAAAATGCTAACAGATAAACTTGATTTTATATTTTATGCTTCAAAACTATATCTGGCTTTACCTCTGTTTGATTATACATATTATCCCACTCTATATGTTTCCTTTATTGGGGAAAATGTTGAAAGAAACCAGCTGTATAACTCAAGAGTTTGCCACTTTGCAGCTCTTTCTGCAGCGATCTTTATTTCTTGCTGTGTGTCAGGAACCATCGTTAGTCACTTCTTATTATGCCTCAACTGACTTGGTAATGTATATGAAAGGAGAAATAGCTATGATCAGGCTTATTTGACTTCCTCCATTTTGCTCAGAAAAAACATCAATATATTCACTCAGCTCCCTTGAGGCAGTCCTCTGTCCTCTTGATTTTAGAAAAAAAGCTTGTTGCTGCATTTGTGTAGCTGGCCCGCTGGGCCACGTGCAGTAGATGAGCTGCAGCAGGCGCGTTCATGCTCCCATCCAAGCAGTAGCACCCCTCTTGCTTTCCAAGGGTAGGCTACGAGCACCGCATGGTGGAGGTGGTGTTTTATTTGTAAAATTACTTGGAGCACTGACCAAACTACGTGGGCAAGAAATGGATAGCTGAGCAAAACATGAAGCCTTGCTTTTAACAAGGAATGTGGTTATGAATATAACTAGCCTCTGCGAATCGTGAGCTCATGCTTCCAGCCCTTCCCTTGACGGCATTTCCACTGGAAGTGGACAGAGTGCGCTGTGAAGAGACAGAGAGGTTGTGTTGGCCCTTGTGCTGCTCATGGCAGGATCACCGTGGTCCAGGCTAATCAGAATCGACAGCAATTAAGAATAATTGAGGTAGTCTTTCTGGCTCAATGATTTCCCCGTAGCTTTTAATAAGGAGAAATCAGAAGGGAAAACAAATGCTGTTGTTCTCTAAGCTCTCACGAGCCATTTCTGATTGTCTTGGGATTCAGTGACTCATTAGATGGACAATTGGCAGTGCTCTGTCTGAGTAATACCAGTTTTCTGCATGTCTGTGTGATGACGTTTTTGTTTACATTCTTTAAACATGTGGAATGTTGATTTTTCAGTATTTTTTTTCTTTCTTGGTACGGGTTCTTGGATTATTTTGAGCCCAAACTTGTTTTCGTCTGTTATGTAAGAAGTCAAGGTAATAGGAAGTGTGATGTGGTTTCCTCTCGTGATAATGCAATTAAAGGAACTGCAAAGGCAGGACTGGCCAAACAGGATCCTTCTCACAGACTTCTGAGCACAATAAATTTATGTCTTTAGAAAGCATATTAGTAATATGATTGTTTGTTTATTTCTTTGTTTTATAATGTTGCTTATGTTTAGTGTGATTGCAGAGCTGAAACATGTTTGTGATGGTGGCAGCCCTTGCTGAACAGCTGCCTCACCTGCAGCCTGTGTGTTGGGCAGTCTCTGCTGGGACTGTGTCTGACATACCAAACCTGTGAGCAGTGTGCAGTAGCTGCCAATGAAAAGAAGAAATGTCTAGAGATTTTTTTCTCTTTTGTGCCCCTGTCCCAACATGTGGGGGTTTTTTTCTTCCCATTTGTTTTGGCCTGGATTCAGGACCCCGGAGCAAAACTTGCAAATGGTTGGTGAGAGAAGGAAAAGAATAATCTGTGTCAACTGTTTGTCCTGCTGCCTACATAGCAGAGAGCTCCTCATGCCCACTGGTCTGAGGATGCCCTTGCTACACCATACCTGTGGGCAGATCTTCGTATTCATGCATACCTACAAATTGAGGTTCTTAATAGCTTCTATTCATAAAGCACAACTAAAGTGGTTGATCCCCTACCAAGTTCTCACAAACACCAAATATTTTTTACAATCAAGCCATTCTAGCATAACTTGAGGTCAGTGATGAGCTGTGGTAGAGTACTGTAAAAAAGGGGTACAACTGATGGGAAAATTGTACTAAAAAATGCATAAGCTTTTCAGATAGAGGAAGGAGACAGCTGCTCATAAATTCTTCTAGTTTACCACAGTTTCTCCTAGAAGATTTGAATTTTTCACTTTCTTGACATCAAGATTTCACAAATAACAGCCTATAGGCTGATGTCTTCATCAGATACACTTCAGGTATTGTTTTGGAGGATCCATATACTCTTGGTCTATTTGTAAACAAAATATGTATGTATTTATCACATCTCCTGGAGGTGGCAAATAGAATCAAAGGTCTTCCCTTCTGATTAGCTACTAATTTGAAAATACTTTCTCAATATGCAGCTTTTGTGTTTAAATAATAAACTGTCATTTCTTCCTTCTTATGCACTGTCATCCTCACCTAGATGTTGATGTGCATTTTTCCTGTCATCTGTGCAGTAACCCTCATCTTTAGGTACGCATTCATTATATAGTCCAAGTTTGGTGTCTCAAAACCTAATTAAACCAGCCCTGTGACTCCCTGTAAAACTGGAAAAATCAGAGATTCACCTTGGCTGATATATCAAATGCATGAAGAAAGCTTTAACTGGACAGTAATTGACGGTTAACAACAAGTCTGTGTCTAAAAGCTAAATCTGTAGTCATGAAGGCGTAGAACATGAAAGTAACAAGAACCTCACTGGATCTCCACTCTCTTGGTGCCTGGGTACCTTCTTGGTAATGTAAAATCATAGAAACGCAGAACCCCAGGATGGTTTGGGATGGAAAGGACATTTAAAGATCATATAGTCTAAACCCTCTGCCACAGGCAGGGACATATTCAACTAGGACAAGTTGCTCAAAGCTCCATCCAACTTGACTTTGAACACATCCAATGATACCCCAGTGTCTCACCATCCTCATAACAATAGAATTCTTCCTTAGACTAAATCTACCCTCTTTCAATGTAAAACCATTGCCCCTTGTCCTGGCACTATAGGCTCAAGTAAAAGTCTCCCTCTATCTTTCTTATAAGCCTCCTTTAAGTATTGAAAGACCACAACAAGGTCTCCCTGAAGCCTTCTCTTCTCCATCCTGAACAACCCCAACTCTCTCAGCCTTTCTTCACAAGGAGACATGTTCCAGCCTTCTGATCATTTTTTTGACCCTCCTCTGGATGCACTCCCACAGGTTTGTGTATGTTTTGTGCTATGGAGACTGGATGGACGTTCAGAACTCAAGCAGTATTCCAAGTGGAGTCTCATGAGAGCACAGATAATCAACTCCTTCAGCTTGCTGGTCATGCTTCTTTTTTAACAGTCCAAGATATGGTTGTCTTTCTGGGCTGCAAGAGGGCATACTGGCTCATGTCCAATTTTTCGTCCACCAGTACATCCAAGTCCTACTCCACAGGGCTGCTCTTCATCCTTCATCCTATATTGAAAAAAGGGTTTGCCCCAACCCATGTGCGGGACCCTGCATTTGACATTGCTGAACCTTATAAGTGTCATATGGGCCCATTTCTCAGGCTTGTCCTGGTGCCTCTGGATGGCATCCCATCCCTCAGGCATGTCAATCACACCACTCAGCTTGGTGTCATCTGCAGACTTGTTGAGAATGCACTCAATCCCACTATGTCATTGGTGAAGGTATTAAATAGTATTGGTCCCAGTGTGGACCCTTTAGGCTGTGTCCCTGGCCAGAGATGCTGGGTGTAACAGTGATTTATTTATAAATACTGTCCCGTAATTTTGTAGTTTTACAGAATGTTTGATGTTTGTTCATTATAACTACTTCTTCCAGAATCTCAATGTTATCCACAGCTTATTTTAGCTTTCCTTAAAGAAAAATCTGAAATGTTAGTAAAATTAACTCTTTCAAATGGAACTGCCTTGTTCCAAAGATGTGGACCATCACCATGTTGTAGTGAGAACTTCCATTGGGTTTAATTTCCAAAAAAATGTCACATTCTTCACTATGGTTTAATCAGAACACTGCTCTAAAAGATATTACAGATTGCTCATCTGTTTATAGAAACAATGTATTTCATATGTGCAGAAAAGCAGAGCATTCACTGAAATGTTTCGTGCTTGCAGTGAACAGTTTTTCCCTTTCCAAGTGTCTAAGTGACAAGGTGTTGCTCTATGCGTGGTACTTATTCCAGTAGCAGCTGCTGCCAACCAAAATTCATGCTAAGAACCATGGAAGTTCTGAAAAGCTTGTGGTTTCCGCAGTTGAGATAGATAGGCAAGAGGTGGATAATAAAATGCAACCCAAGAGAATTATGCGACAGCATCAATCAGCAAGTCTGCTCTGTTAGGCTTCTAGGCTGAAGGCCTAAACAGAGTAGAAGTAAAGGGCAGCAGAGTTCAGTGAAAGTTGAGGTAACATTTTGGGACTGTCCAAGATTCCAGAAGAGCCTCCACTCTCAGTGACTGAGTCCTCATGTCTTTATGAGCAATAAATAATTTAGTGCTTCTGTTAGCCATCATTTATGTATTTTCATCTATATTGCTTCCCACAAAAATTATTCTGAACAGACAATTGCTTCTAGACCTGTTTGTAAATAGCTAATAAAGAGGAAGTTGACAGATTATCCAAGCAAATTCATAAAGGCTTTTTTTACTTGTTTGAATCCTTTCATCTAACACATTTCGGTCTGTTGGTGCAGGCCAAGGAGGCTGTTTATCTGTTGATCATCTTTATCTCATTTAAACTTCATAACCTGGAACCAACTTAGGGACATTTTAATGGGAGTTTTCAGGTTGTTTACGTTTTTTTTTTACAGTTTGAATATCAGAATACACTGTGAGTTTATCGTCAGCAGTCAGAAAATCACGAAAAGAATACATGGTACGGCTCAAAGTAAGGTTTCTAGATGCATCCAAGATATACAATGGGGAATCAATAACTCTCTAAAACTTGAAGAATAGGGCATGGAGACAGAGGAAGGGAAGAGATATAACATTCCGTTTCTTCTGATCAGTTAAGTTAATATTTAGCATCAAGTGCTGTGGTTGTGGCTACAAAACTGCTCAGCTTCCTACACAGGTCATGGCTGTGTTTGCCCCCAAGCGTTCTATGCTACAAGAGAACTTGTTGACAGACTTGTTGCTGCAGCAGCATCATGGAAGGTATTGCAACTAACACAGCGTGTCTCTGGCAGGGGTAAGGCAAATTTGAGTCTTCTGTGGTAACACTGTTCTTCCACATCAGTGTTTGTGCGACATAACTTGGCTCTTTAGAAGCAAGTATAAACAAACCAATTCGGGTTGTACAAATTCCAGGTGTGGTACCAGTGCTCACAGCAGTGGCAAAGCAGGAGGGTGTCCTGTCCAGAACAGAAAGGTAGTGTTTTTCCTGAAGGGCTCTTAAGGCAGAGAATATGGAACCTGCTGAAAACACATTTTTGCTCTGATGAAAAAACAACCATGAAGTTACTGCATTTTCTGATATTTCTCTTACTCTGTCATCTGAAATTATGGAACTGGCCACTTTTTATTGCTGTAGTATGCGTTCACATTAAAGAACCAAGTTTCATGTGGTTAGACTGTTTTCAGCAGAAAAAAACAGACTTTTATTATGAATTAAGAGAGCAGCAAATGAGTGATCTGACCTTCATGCTGTTCTTCCTCATGGAAATCCATTCTGCAACTATAGAAACAGGCAAGGTGCTGTCTGAACCTTATTAAGTCTTTCCTTGGGTTGTTCAGGTAGCTGAGTCCATCAGCGCTGCCTGGGTTTTTTTTTTTTCCCTGAATTACGTTGAATGTGATGTAGCCAGATATAGTAAAGCAAGCCGGGCAGATTGTGCTTCTGTAGGACACGTAATTTATTAAAAAAAAACCCTGGTATTCAACAGGTTTTTGGAGACTTGCAGCCCATCCTGCTGGATGGTTGTAGGTGCATACTGACTGGATTTGCTTTCTTGGAGAGGCTGCTATGAGAGCTTCAGCTCTGCAGGTGGGAGGTCAGCATCAAGGGTTCCCATGGGACATTACAGAGCAGTCCAGGAACCGGTTTCAAATATTTGGGTCAGCTGCAGCATTATGCTGAGGTGTTGTGCACCCCAGCTCCCAAAACATGTGACATGAACAGGATGACTATTTGCTTTTTCTGGTGAAGCCTGGAAGGAGTCTGGCTGACCTACTCTGTTCCTCTCCAAAAGCTTTTGGATGACTCAGAGGAGCTAGGGAATGGCCAAGGGGTTCAAGAATTAAATTGCAGGGAAGGTTTTTAGAGTCGGCTTAGGGTGTGCTCACTACTGAGGGCTGATGAAGTATAGCTGTCCTTTACTAAGGATGTGGTAGTAAAGGAAGAGCTAATTCACCTTGGATAACTTGAGAGGATGGAGCTCTTCAGGGAAAAAAAAATACTCTGGGGTGACAGCACTGCTTGAGCCTTTGCATCCTGGTTTCTTCCAGCAAACATGCTGCAGATTTGTGCTAGTGAATAAGAAACCTCCTTACTCAGCATGAGCGTTCACAGCTTGCTCTGGCCTTGGGCCTTGCTTCTCTCATGCCCTTCCATTACCTCCCCAAGCAACAACAGGCTTTTTCATGATAACCAAATTTTCTGGCTTCTGTGGCTGGCAGAATGCATCTTAAGTGACCCTGTTACTGTGATGGCTCCCTCTCTTTCGGAAGAGTAGTAGCAAGTTATTTAGGTCATAGGCCAATTCCATGTAAATTAAAGCCTTATTGTCTCCGCATGTGGAGGGGGTGTCGTTTGGGTGTGCCCTTTTGTATTTAGAGCACTTTTGGGCTGAGCATAGTGTATATCCCAGGCAACATTCAGCCCATGGACCTCTCCTTTGGTCCTCCATCTCCAACTCTGGACAATGTGCTGACAGGGTGGGTGGCAGACTGGTCACCTCCATCTTACTCCCTCCCCATGCCTGCAGTCAGTGGCAGAGGTCCTGGAGCCCCTGCATGTATGTGTCTGCCCCTGTGTTTGGCCTCTAACCCAGTCAAACTGGGGAAATTTCACTTAATCCATTTCAGCACTCTGACTTGTCCAACGTCAGATGCTTGTGCCTATTGATGACTTTTGTAATGGTTAACTAAATGAAAGTGGTGTCAATGAGAGAGAATTTTGTGTCCTGGATCCTTGATTACATATTATTTAAGGATGACTGTGAGCTGCAGACTACTTCCACTTTTCTTCTTCACAGTTTTCACAAGGGTATCTCCATGACGAGACTGAATAACCTTCTTCAGGATGTGGGCTATGAGTTCAAGGAAATAAGCATTTAGAAGAAGGATAAAGCAGACTGGGAAGATACGTTAACCTGACCACTGAAAGAAATTCTGGATTCTTGAGTGTGTTTTGAAGGGGCCATCCCAAACTCCTTGCAGCTTCAGTAATCCGTGATCTTTTCCAGCTGCTAACATGAGCACCATAGCATAATAATCACCTCCGTTTTATAGTATGTCTCTTTACTTATTAGATCATTGACAGAGGGAGCAAGCCAGTTGGAGACCTGGATGTAATTATGCATAGTTCAACTGGATCCTGTTAGTGTTAAACAACAAAAGATGTTACATGTAATCCGAGTTAGTAAGCTACACAGAGGAGTATGGCAGAGTCAGGAAGACAAGGACTGATGCTTAGCAGAGACTGTTGCTCGCAGAGATACTGTCCTGATGACATATTAGCCGTGGTGTATGTTCACCATGCAGTCACTAATTTTGGCTTCTCTCCAGGTATGAGAGAGAAATAGTGAGATTATATAGAACTTGACTGGTGACAAATAAAACCTGGCCTGACACAGGAGAGTGGAGGCTTTTGTCATCTGTAGTGAATACATTCCCAAAGTAAGAGAACAAAAGAAAATATTTCAGGCTAGTGTCGCTACTTTTTCACAGGAATGGGTGTGAAGGTCCTGGGGAATCCTCTGGCCCTGTTTAACAAAACAGTAAGAACAAGCCAGACCACTATCAGCAGACCCCAACAGAGAATCCTCATCATGTGGGTGGCTGTCACTGCAGTCAGAAATCTGCTTGTATAACTGCGGTGCAATGCAGAGAGGCATAAACACACGTTCTTTAGTAGCAACAGCATCCAGGGCAGTGCTGCTTAGTTTCTGCAGTAGTGTCCAAAGCAGGCTGGTTAATCCCCAGCCCTACCAAGCATCGAGCCTGTTTTCTGACTGACTTGCATCCAGTGTGTGGTTTGCACCCAGGCTCAGATTGCTAGTAAATGAAATGCTCAGTCTGCTGAGATGCTCTTATAAGGGATCTCATAAGGTGCTCTTATAAGTTTTAGGCTCTGGCTAGATGCAACTCCTGCCAGGGTAACTGTCCTCAAGTGTTTAGTGTTGGGCAGATTTCGTCTTAGCACTTGGAGACCTATAAATGTGCAATTCGAGAGGTTGAGGGGAGAAAATCACTCAAAAGCAAAGCACTTGATTTGCCACTTAATGGTCTCGATACCCATGCAATACTGTTTGCCAACCACTGCAGTTCTTATTCTACCATAAAAATGATAAAAAGGATAGAAATTGCAGTCAATTGTGCAAGGTTTCCTTGTCAGTATGGCTGCAAAAAGAAGCTTTCTAATTTTTTAATAAGCAAGAAACAAAGTACCTGTGGAGTTCAGTTTATACTTCACATGTTCCAACACAGTGAAACAACGTAGGAGTCAGGGCCAACAGTCACAAGTGCTGAATGCAATTATGTTGCAAATAAATCTAGTAGAATTAGGGAAATATCTTGATATTTTTTTATTACTGCTTCATCAGAGGCCGTTATCCTACAATTTGTCATTCAGAACTGGGTTTCAAAAATGGTTAAGGGATTTTATTTACACAGTCATATTTCAGAAAATGCCATTCTCACAGCATATACTCACAGAGGAAGATGCTCAATTACATCTTGCACATCCATTTGATTTACTAAAGACATCTGAAGCCAAAGAAAATTGTTGCTGGCCACTGCTCTGGCAAATCTTCCAATTTCTCGTATGTTATGTCTTTGATAATCTGCATATTCATCACCAGGGTGATGAGAGATGAAAAGTTTTTATAACAATCTTTTCCTCAACAACAGTATCCACTGGTTGTCTCACATTTATCACTGATCTTTTCAACAAGGGAAATACATATTGTCAACCTTTTGATACTGGAGGGGGGACCAAAAGTGAGGCAAGGAATTTGCTTGGAGTCACAGCAGATCAGTGTCCTTGAGGAACCTGTGGAGCAATTAGAAATCAATTTGAGCTCTGTTACAGGGAGGGGGAGAGTTGGAACGTCCTGATGGTCTTTTAACTCTAGTAGGAATGCATGTGTCATGTTAAGAAATTCATTTACTGTCCATCTTAAAATGTAAGGAGGAGAAAACACACTTTACACTGTTCTGTGTTTCTCCACCTCTGAGAACAGCAGATCACAGAGCTGAGGAGAAAGTGAGGCAAAGCAGGATTGATGGAGGGCATCCAGTTAACTTTACCCAAATATATCCCAGCATGGAAATAAAACACAGAACACATTGAATAAGAACTTAGAATCATAGAAGGGTTTGGGTCAGAAGAGACCTGAAGGATCATCCAGTTCCAGCCCCCCTGCCATGGACAAGGACACCTTCCCCTAGATCAGGTTGCTTAAAGCCTCAGCTAATCTGGTCTTGAACACCTCCAGGAATGCAACATCCATGACTTCTCTGGGCAACATTTTCCAGTGCCTCATCACCTTCACATTAAAAAATTTCTTCCTAATATCTCATCAAAATCTCCCCTATTTCAGCCTAAAACTGTGACCCCTCATCCTATCACTGCACTCCCTGATAAGGAGCCCTTTCCCAGCTTTCGTGTAGGCCCATTAAAGTATTGAAAGGCTGCTCTGAGATCTCTGCAGAGCCTTCTCTTCTCTAGGCTAAACAAGAGTTACAACTTGTAACCCAAGAGATAAAAGCTACGAGTTTTGGGACTAAAAGTTTAGTGTTACTGAGGGAGGTTCTTAAATTGCAGCAATGATGAATGGCACTGTGAGAGGAATTTATAGATATTTCTGAAGCTTGTAAAATCCTTGGATGAAAAGTAGCATAGCAGTGCAAATTCTCTTTTATGTACGTTATCTTTCAAAATGTAGTTACAAGAAATAAGAGAGGTAACTATATGGCCAGCTTATGCTGTGACTAAGAAACTTTACAGGACTAAACATATCATAAGGGTCCTTACAGTGTATTATCCTCATTAAAAGTCCTAGGTCCCAGAGCAGAATTTCTTGGTTGTACTTTAATTATGCAGAGCAGTGTATTTTAATTAAATATGTAACAGCTTCTCTGGAATACACCCTTCAGAAATCCTTCCCTCTTCACCATATTGTATTTAATCTGTAAATTCAGCCCCATGACTCAGCTGATGACACATACAGAAGGAGCAGATGCCAGTCATACCAGTGCTAGAGATGAGCTGCATCCAGCCAGAAGAATCCAGCCTCCATTGTGTTTCAGAAAGGAAATATCAGAGCTCATTTTAGATCAAATTTGACTTTGTAGTCTTGTTTTTCAAGTGGTTTCATACTTGGGAGAAATCTATAGTTTTCAGAAAGTTAGATACTGAGAATGCTAACTGTTCTAGAGAGGTTTCTGCCATTCAAAATAAGCGATAGTATTTTGTTGCATCCAGATAACAACCTTATTTATTTGTCGTTGTACCGACTTCTCCGATCGTCTTTGTGTCTGTCTGAGGTGATGGAAATTTTCAACTGCTGAAAGTAAGTGTAGCCCTGTTTTCTATTTTTTTTTCCCCCTAAATGAAACTGCACAACTACACATTCTATATCAATATAATCTGTGAAGAAATCACCTGAGAGAGGTTTGCTGTTACTTTCAGAAAATCCATTACACTATTTTCAGATAAGAAGTAAGACTGTAGGAAATAAATATAAACCTCCCAAGCCATATGTTTGAAAGATATCATCCAGATTGTAGGCAAGTCTGTGAGAAGACAATTTGATTTACTGTGTAGGCCCATAGACTTTTTCCTGCACCTGTGTGTTACTTCACTTGTGGGTTGAGGCAACTGGTCGTTTACAAGCCACTCCTGTTTTGTTTCCAAGCCACATTGTAGTAGGCAAGTAAGTGATTGTGCAGGCTGAGTTAGGAACAGCTTTCTGCTGGTACTAGTACCTGTTGACAGGCAGAAAATTATATTTGCAAATGTTTTACCAATAGTATTTTATACAGAACTTCTTGTAATGGTAACAGTAATGTATCTTCTTGCTTATTGCAATGTTGAGGTTTTGATACATTGCCCTTCTTCCTAATCATCAAGTGACGCAGGGATTTGGAGAGGCTGAGGAGTTCACCAGGGTCAGAAAGGTTTTTTATGAACTATGCACTTATTGTATCTACTGGTGAGGCAGGTACATTGTCTGGTGACCCACCAGCCAGATTGCTGGTTTGCACTGTTCTCTTGCCCCTTTTTGGGTTTGCTGGAGCTGTCCTATCTGTAGAATGGGAGTAATCTAATGCATCATCTCCAGATCAGTGGGACAACTCCCCAGCCATGTATCTGTGGTACCTAGGACAGAAAAGCAGTTGCTTCAGGCAGCAAGGAAAGTTCAACTCTTCTGCTGCTGGTTGCTGAGAGAATAAGGAGTAAAACTTGTCTTTAGACTGGCACGGATGAGATCCAAGCTTTTTGGCACCCCTTTGACAGGGTAGTCCCCCTGCTTGTTAGTGATCGCAACTCTCTTTAACCTTGGAGAAACAAAGAGAAACTTTGGAGGAGTTCTTCATCTGATTAAAAGCTTGCTTGCTGAGCTGCCTGAGCAACATTTTTTGCTTGTTGAGCTCAAGATATATCTTAGCACTTCATGAACTGTTGAAAAAAATCCCTTGCTGATGCTCAGCCAAGGTGGCCATAGAAAAGCAGCATGGCTTGAAGGGCTGTCGTAATTCCTAAAATTGTTTTAAACGCCCTGTGCTACTGTGGGAGAAGTAACTTTTGAAACAATATGAGTCCTTCATGGCCATGTAACCAGGGCAGTCTGTGCTGCAAGGTGATCTGGAGGCTACACTTCTGCTGGAGAGGACCCTACGGTCTGCCAAGGCTTGGCAGTGCTGTTACCTAAATGGAAATGTTGCTGCCTGTGATGCCAACAGTGCACCAAAGGGCTCTGTTTTCCTCTCTGAACTGAGGACTCCAGAGCAGAATTTCTTGGTTACACAATAAAATAATAAAAATGCTAGTTTAAATTTTGAATTAGTAAAGGACTATTTTTGGCTTTCTCAGAGACAGCATCTGTAAATAATCAGGCAGAAGCCTTTCCATAAAACAACACAGAGAAACCTCAAAGAGCATTTAGATTCTGCAACATTTAAACAAGATTTTTAACTTATGGGGAAGCCAAAATCAACACAATGCTTCCTGCACATAAAAGCATGGAATTTCTTAGCAGTGTGGGGGCAATAAATGACTATCACATTTCCCTCCTTTCTAAAAACTAAATATTTTTCAATGGAAATAGTAATATTGATGGAAAAAGAAAAGAGAACCATGAGTTATGTAAGAACTGATTTAAGCTCTGAACCCCCCATACACTGCAGACTGGAGGCTAATTAAAGAAAAACCTAAACTGTTCAGTTTTGCTGTAATTGTCCTCCAAGCTCAAGGGATCAAATGTGTTAGCTGAGATCCTTCTTGTAATCATCCACATCCATGACCCAAGTTTCAAGTTCATTCCTGCTGCTCTCAGCCAGGTCCATCCATAACACAAACAAAGGAGGTGAGTGATATACTCTTAATTATGTCCTCTACAAAGATAGGAGAACATGATGACTAACAGCTATGCACATATATGCTCCTAGCAACCTCTGACCACAGTGTTTGCTCACAGTGTGTGTGAAATCAGAAATTTGTCCATAACCAAGTACATATGGATGGATTATTTGCTAAGGAAAAAATGTAAACATTGTACAGTGTAAAAAAAAAGTTAATACTTTATTCAAAATGCTGTTACTTTGGTTTCTTGGCTCTTGTAGGAAGAGTGCTGTTGGTCAAAGGGACTGTTGAATCAGGCTCTGGTGCACTTGAGTGGGTGATTGTTCACAAACAGCTGGCTACATTGCTCATCATTAGGCTAACCTGACTCAAACCTATAGATCTCCAGGCTGTGGACAAATGAACCCATAAATATCAAGTTTGGAGGGGATGACCAGTGCAGGCAAACAGGACTGAGAAATGTTACAGTTTAATATGGCTCCATGAGGAAGTTCTGTGGTTTCATGAACGACCCCTGGTTTGTGAACCGCTGCTAGAGAAGGGCTGAATTAAGCATTTATTTCATCTGTGTGAAACTGTGGGTAAAGAAGCAAAAATCACAGTCTTGCAATTCCTGTTTACCAGTCTGGTTAGTTCTTAGCTGTAGTTCATAGGATGTTATTTAGAGTGACTAATTATCTAGCTTCCCACAAAGGACAAATTAGAGTCTTTTCCCAGATGAGGCACAGTTATGAAAAGTTATGTAGTGAAAGAGTCAAGATAATGCATGACAAACTGTGCCTAAATCTGTTTTTCTCTGCTGAAAGTTTTACTCATTTTGATATTCTCAGAGATGCCAAAGCAATTTTCCTCCAAATATAGTGTTTGCTTCATCGGCAGCTTTCAGAGGAAACAAAATGTTGTGGTTTAGACATAGGAAAAGATTGTCACAAGGATACTGAGCTTACCAAAGTGCATCCATTGTAATGAATTCCCAGAACCATTAGTAACAGGTCAGCCAGTGTTGGTGGGACAGAGAAGCCAGGCACAGCTATAGCTGCTGACGAACTGTGTCTCTTGGCCACCTCGTGGTTTCTGGTTGCCCCAGGCTGGTAGTGCTGGGGCGCAGGCACACGAAGCTGTGCCCCTTCCCAGACTGTGCGTGGTCTCACTGGAGATCGTGATATTGCCAAAGAGACAAAGGATGTCTAAGCTGGTTTGCATCTTTGAAAATTCTGGTTGGCTTCACTGCCACAGGAAAATTATTTGATGAAAGTAAAACACGAATAGAGACTCCATCTTCTAGGGCTGGAAGGGTTTTACTCTGTCCCACAGTAGGAATTTCTTTTTTTTTAACTCTGTCAATCTTGGGAGCACCACAGAATGGCAGACTTTGATCATGGCACCATGTAGAAATCGAAAATTTGTGCTGTAATTACCTTCTCAGTGTACCATTCTTCTCAAACCAATCTAAGCTGCCATCAGAAGACCAGAAAGCTTGAACGGAGTTTGTTGTCACGAGACTGCAGTGATGAAAGCGTATGTAATCCCTTATGTGTTGTTTGTACGTTAGTTTGTTTACTTATTCCTGTGACTTGTGGTTTTAATATTTTTCTTTGACTATGGCACTTATGATTTAATAAAGATACACCGTAGGATTCTCTTAAGAAAGATACCCTTAAGAAAGATTCCCCCTGCAAACAGGAAGGATGCTGAGCAGAGGAATTGGCACAGGATATAACTGTCAAAGTAGGGAAATCCTGCAGATCTTCAGAGTAGAGCAAGAAAATGCCGCTTGGCTGCAATATGGTTGAT
The DNA here is from genome assembly GCA_033556795.1 of Tapera naevia. Classification (NCBI taxonomy): domain Eukaryota; kingdom Metazoa; phylum Chordata; class Aves; order Cuculiformes; family Neomorphidae; genus Tapera; species Tapera naevia. The sequence goes on from JAUMJJ010000022.1 coordinate 13,368,619, forward strand.
GGGAAGGTTTATTAACTTGGTTGACACATCTGTCTTCAGTATACAATTTTTCAGATAGTGTAAGCTGGTGACAATAGATTTTCAGTACTTAAATTGAAGACACAAAAAGTAAGCATATTTTGTTAAGACTATACCTGTCTTTTCATTCTTCATTGATGATTTAGATGAGGGGATTGAGTCCATCATAAGTAAATTTGCAGATGACACCAAGTTGGGAGGGAGTGTCGACCTGCTGGAAGGCAGGAGGGCTCTGCAGAGGGACCTTGATAGGCTGGAGAGCTGGGCTGAGTCCAACGGGATGAAGTTCAACAAGACCAAGTGCCGGGTCCTGTACTTTGGCCACAACAACCCCATGCAGCGCTACAGGCTTGGGACAGAATGGCTGGAGAGCAGTCAGGTGGAAAGGGATCTGGGGGTACTGATTGACAGGAGGCTAAACATGAGTCAGCAGTGTGCCCAGGTGGCCAAGAAGGCCAATGGCATCCTCGCCTGTATCAAGAATAGTGTGGCCAGCAGGACGAGAGAAGCGATCCTTCCCCTGTACTCGGCATTGGTGAGGCCACACCTTGAGCATATTCAGTTCTGGGCCCCTCAGTTCAAGAAAGATATTGAGGTGCTGGAATGGATCCAGAGAAGAGCAACAAAACTGGTGAAGGGACTTGAGCATAAGTGCTATGAAGAGAGGCTGAGGGAGCTGGAGTTGTTTAGCCTGGAGAAGAGGAGGCTCAGGGGTGACCTCATCGCTCTCTACAACTATCTGAAAGGAGGTTTGTAGACAGGTGGGCGTCGATCTCTTCTCCCAGGCAACCAGCAACAGAACAAGAGGGCACAAGCTTAGACTCTGCCAGGGAAGGTTTAGGCTGGATATCAGGAAAAAGTTCTTCACAGAACGAGTAATCAGGCATTGGAATGGCCTGCCCAGAGAGGTGGTGGATTCACCATCCCTGGAGATTTTTAAAATAAGACTGGATGTGGCACTTAGTGCCGTGACCTAGTAATCATGAGGATGTTGGACAAAGGGTTGGACTTGATGATCTTGGAGGTCTCTTCCAACCCAGATAATTCTATGATTCTATGATTTTGCTGCTACATTTTCATAAAGGTACTTCAGCTTTTCACATTAAATGCAGTAAGCACAGTGCCCATGCAAGTTACAGCTTCTCATGGTACTTGTCATGAGTACAGAAAGTCACTGTAGGAACAGAGTTGATGTCTCGTAGACCAAAAAATTATGAACAAGATCATGCTGTTCAGGTATTATGAAATATTTCACATTATCATAATGCAATAGGTAATTAGAACAGTATGATTGACACAGAAGTGATAGTATACAATATGGGTTTCCATTTTTTGTTCATATCTTACCCATTCACTCTCTTCATACCACGTGGGTAGCAAACAGATGTGTTACATTATACTGCATTAAATCCTGTGAAGGCAATAGTCTTAAGTGCTGTGTCAAATATTTATAATGTGGAATTATTTTAGGACAGGAGCCAAGTGCAATATGGCATCCTTCACTGTGTCGCTCTTGTTTTTGTAAGGAGCGGAAGCTCAGCTACTGCCTTACAATTATACTTCTTCCCTAACCTTCAACGTCTCTTTCATTTGTCACCATCTGAATGTGTTTTAATTAATATCAGATATTAGAGTCTCTGTTACTTTCTTTGTTAGTTTTCTTATTTAAGCTGGAAGGGCCAAGTTTTCAAAAGCCCCTTTCTAGCCCTGTTGCTTATCTGGGTGGGCAAGACCTCACTTTCTCATGCCCATGAGGTGAAGCACACGTGCAGGGAGTGTCTATACCAACTCTGTGCCCTCCAGCAAGCCTATGGCAACAGACAAGACGCTGGAAGTGACTGACCTGTAGGTCATCAGTGCAGGCTGGGTACAAGGTGATGCCATAGGCCTGGCCATGATGAATGTCTCAGGACTCAAGGTACTGATACTTTTGGCCCATGGATAAGGTTGGGGGGGCCCTGGGGAGACAGGTCACGGCAAATAAACCTGGCCCATCCTGCCAGCTGTTTTACACTTCTGTGCATTGCAAAGAGGTTATGCTTTTCGAGACTATACTCTCTTCAGTGCATAAGCACTAATAATTTCAATAGCAAGAGGAATTTCCACTGTTAAATCTGCTTTATCTGCATAATACTGTGTTTCTAGACAATGTCTTGCTTTTTTTTTACTTTGCAAATATGAAGACTCCAACCATAGCAGCCTGTCCTAAAAACATTGAAAATATCTGCAGCTACTTTGTCTTTAGAAAACGGGCATGTTAAAGGAGTTTGTTGTACATCCATGGCCACATGTCTTTTACTTACGAGAAGCATGCCAAACCTTTGCATGCTTCTTTTACTTCCAGACTTATCCAAATTACTTTTTTATATGGAATTTACAGGTCAAGTTAGTCATTAGAAGTTCTTTACTCAGAAATATTTGCAATACTTTTTCTCTTTATTCTGAATGTGTTCATTACTCAACTGTATGACAGACTTTATAATTAAATTGTTGAATCCTTGTGATTGTTCAATAGCTTACCCACACATGCAGGGTCTCAGTTTCACAGTTTGACATTCTACAAGAGAACGTCCTTTTGTTTGTAGACAATTTTCTAAAGAGTTAGAATGTTAGATTTTTCATGGAGGTGAAAATTTTGGACCATCATCCTTGCCTACAGTAGTTCACAGAGTTTGAGTTTTGTTGAGGCCAGAGGCCGTTGCAGTGTTTCAGTTGGTGGAGCCAGCTAGATACTGACCAATGCATTCTTCACATAGAGCCTACAAGCAACAGACTACTCATGTTGGGCAAGTTCTGCCTGCCTTATTCGTGCCCATTTTTCTTTAAACATAAAGCCCCGAATAAACTAAGTGTGGTTTGTTTTCCTCTTACCTCCTCTTTATGGTTATGTATTCTGATATTTAACCTGTTAGCAGATTCATAGGAGCTCATGGGTCAGAGCTTCCAGAAAAAGAACATTGCTCTTCATAGTATGCTGCACTGAGCCTGGTGTAGTGATTGATCCTTGTCTGCATGCATGGGTGACGCAACATGGAAGATGCCCAGACATTTCTACAGGGTTGTAGTGAACTGCCACAGTCTCATGTGGGGACACATGAACAGGACACATGGCTATCACTCCATCTCTTGAAGTAAACCCTTATACTGATTTTTATACATAGCATTGATATGGTTGTAGCTGAAATACAAGGAAAAAGGAAAAGAGAGGAGATGGAGAGAGTGCAGAGCTGAGTGATGAGATACGGCTTTATTTTGTATGACGAATATGTGTCCTCTGCCAGCCATTTTCTGAGCAGTACCAGTCCTTATCTGTGCAAAAGAGGGCACGCATTCATTCTAGTGCTATCGCTCTATTGGAAATTCTTCTCCACATTCAGGAATTTGGAGAATGTGTTCAACTACATCTTGGTATTTTATCAATATTTGCTTGCCTTAGAGATATTTTCCAAACTAAAATCAACAGCTTCTCTGTTCTAATGATTATTGTAGTATGAAAAGGGGCAGCTGTGAGCAGTGTGTAGCAAGGAAAATGGTGAGGACAGCCTCCAAGCTTCTCTGTAAGAACCCTCTTTCAATACTTCCAATCCCAAATCCTAATGCGAAAGTACCATATAATTCTTATCATAGTATCTTGACAACCTTAATCCTCTCTGCTGGCATAGGCTGTAATTGACTCTTCAGATGCTTTTGCCTGTTTGAAAATGGCTTCAAGGAAAATGGAAACTACTATCTGCTGTTACTTTAAAAGGACAATTGAAACCTAAATATCTTGGCACTGGAGTCCAAGTCAATCTGATTTTCAGTTTCGCAAATTCAATGTGGCGTTTTCTTATTCCATAAGAAAGGAACATTGTCTAAGGTTTCCAGCTTCTCTGGGTGGGCTCATAAACCAGTGAAATGGTGGGGTTTCTTCTACCAAACTTGGCTCGGGGCTTGTATAGCAGCTCATAAACACCACGATTTGCATAACCTCTCCAGCATCTGAGGGAAAGAGACTGTCAGTCAATGCTTCTGGCATGTCAGGGTCACTTTTAACACATTTGATCTGAAAGGGCACCAACAGGGTGAACTTAATCTCCATCCACTGATGTGACCCACATACCATACAAGATGAGGAATGATGTTTTCAATCAAGTTGAAATGAAGATGACTAGAAGTTGAGACCATCCAGTCTCTGAGCCTTTTATCAATCAAACCTCATATGTGATATTCTTTAAACTATCTAAATGTGCAGGTCTCATTGAGACATAAAATACCCAGACTGTCAGTCTGGTTTTCATTTGCACTCCTTCCAGCTCTGCTGTAATTGAGAGCAGGCCTCATATAGTCCATCAATAGCTTCCATATATCTCTTTTAAGCCTGGTTTCATATAGGGGCCATTAGAACAGCAAAGAGAAATTGTACAGAGTATATTTTATTTTAACAGACTATTGACTAGATGATCCTGAAGAAATTTTACATTTTTAATTCACACTTGTTTTCAACTTTGCAATGTAATGGTTTTTGCTTGACTTCTAATGCTTCTTTCATTTCATCAGAGTTTAGTTGGTAAGGCACTTTTTATAGTCACAGAATGTTATCATCTTCGTCTTTGGATGATATAGTTCTTTGAAGAGGCTGTGCCTGCATGACTTGCTCTGGCTGCAGCAGAAGCCAATAGAAGTACATGGTCCATTCTAAGCCAGCATCCTGCTCCTGGGCTGGTTTTCCTTGGCTCTGCAAGAAGACAATGGGGAAAATTTAAATTAAGCTTTATACAAAAAAAAAATAATGAGGCCAATGACTTTGTGAGAACTGTCACATCTGAGTCTGAATCCTTCCTTAAGGCACCCAGCATTTCTTAAGGTCTTTAAGAGTCATTGCGATCCCTGACTAACTGGAACTCCAGCTTTTAAGCTGAGCATGTTGTTAAGTGCTATCTCTCTCCTCCTCCCAGCAGGCTGAAAGGAGGGAATCCTTTTAGTCAGACCTTCTGAGGGTTTTTCCACTGCCCTATTCAATGCCTGTTATGGCAAACAAATCAGCTTCATTCTTTACGTTTCTTCACCATTTGCCTGTCATTGCACATTAGGGTGTTCGTCTAGTTCACTTTAGACACAACGAGTTGTTGGATGCTCTGGTATGTCTTGCTATGTATTATCCCTGAAGCTCATTTAGCGCCTAGTATTTTTACCAAGTGTTTACTTTCAAAAGCATTCAGATTCTGCCTAATCTTTCACATCCACATATGATAAGTAATATCTGAGTTGGAATTTTGTACTTATATCTTCTAGCAATAGATGTTTGCTGACCATATATTGTTTAAAGTGGTAAGCGCAGCTGCCATCCTGCCAATTTGTGGCCTCATCTACTTTTCTCCTTCTCCAGGGGGACAGACAGTATGTTGTTTCCAAGGTATGGAACTGATTTGATTTCTGGTATTTGTTCTTATTTCTAAGTAATATTTGTACTGAGACATCACCAAAGTTCTGATTAGATTTTTTCTTATATAACATAGTAGCAATACTTTGGGTTTTGATGCTGAATGCTATTTAGATATTTGCATCCTTATAGAAGGACTATCGGCAAAACCAAGCTTACTGTGGATAAACTTTGTGACAACCATATTATAGGCCGCCACTCTTCTCTTTCCGCAGGAGTGAAGTGAAAGTCGACTAATGGAGATGGATATGGGGATATTGCTCTGGAAAGACCTGAAGTCCTGGGACTGAGCAGGCTAGGGAGGATATGGGCTCTCAGGTGAATGCCTTACACTCCTGCACAAGTTTATCATGGTTTTATTGAGGAACAACAGTTACCCCAAAACATTTAATATGATTAATAACAAATATGGATGTAAGGATAAGAATGTGCCTGTAAAATTATCCAACTTTGAATCAGTCTATTATAATGTCTGCCTTTTGCAGGCCTGATTGTATTAATCAATCTAAAAAGAGACTGAAACACCATGATGATGATCATCATTAGAAGAGAATCAGTTAAAGTAAAGGGGAGTTCTTCATTCAAGAACTTATTTTGAAGTAAGGTCCAAATGAAAAAAACCAGTTTAGTTTTCTGGTGCTTTTTGTCAAATGATTTTACCTGTTTTTGACAGCTACATCCCTGTACAAATGTAAAATCTGAGCTCCCCACTGAGCCCAGAATAATTCAAACCTCATCTGAAACTCTTTTCCAAGCTTCAGTACTGCCCTTCTCTGTGTATATATGAAGTGCAAGCCTTTTTGTTACATGAAAATGATTGAAAGAAATTTTTTCTTAACTGAGGATGAATTGAGTAGTATTTAATGCATTTAATTCCAAACAATTGGTTCCATGTGTGATTATAAAACGCTTTGCTTTGCAAAAAAGTGGGCGTCTCTTTATTACGGTTTTATAATGCCAGTGCATCTTTTCTCTCCTAATTCTTGAGGTCTATGTGCATCTAGTAAGAGTACTAAAAAAGATCCATGTATGCATTGTGTGTGTGTTTGTATGTACATACATATATATCTTTGTACATACATATGTATAAAACATACATGCATGTTACACGGATCTGTGTTAATTAGCATCCTGTAGAGTTCTAGGTACGTTGTTTGCCATGATTATGTTGTTTAAGGTGATGGTAGGTTTCCAGTCACTTTCTGCATATATCACACAAAGAAACAATGAGAGCTTTCCAAAATAGTTTAGATTCCATATAATTATTTTAGCAGCTGTGGTTTCAGTGACCTTTAATTAGTTCCTCCTGCAACTCTAAATAAAGAGACGATTCAGTTAATGCAGTTCTTTTCTTCTGCAGATGGTGTAGTAAAGTGTGGCTACTCATAAAAGGAGGCTACTGAACGTTACCTGGCAAACTTGGGGCACTAAAGAAATGTAATGATAAATTAAGGACAGTTTCTCCATGGATTATTCGTGATTTCCAGTCACTATGGTTTTATATCAGAATGGTCAGCTGTCGACTTTATGCCAGTTGACATTGCTAAAACAGCTGGCTAAGGTTCTTGAGAGCTGGTGAGATAACGCTCCATCATGGAAGCAGGTGGTGCTTTGACATTGCCTGGTATTTTCTGTAAATCATTTACTTGGTTCAGTGACCCCGGCACTCCGAGAGAGTGAAACTCAGTCTCTGTGAACATGCGTTAAGCAAACAAGAAGTGTCATAAAGGGTATTTCTTTCTCTTATGTATAGGACCGATTCTCCAACCCCATTCAGGCCAATGTGGTTTTAAAACATTTCAGATGGAAACCGTAGGGCTGCATTCTGTTACCATGGGATCCAATGGTATGTGCCTACTGCCATCCATAGAAGCACACATAGACACTACTTTTCTCCAAGAAAGATTTCATATCATCCTTTCTTATGGAATATCTTAGGAATTTCAAGTCCATCAACGTTGTGACTCTTCAGTCATATAAATAAAAGCCACATGAAGCAAAATAAGGGTTCGCAGCAACACAACTTAAGTTTTAAGGGTTAATTTTTATTATTTTTTTAAGGTAAAAATACGTATACATAAATAAACGTTTGACTTATTTTGCTGCTGACTGATAAGGAAGGGTGCTATTGGAGTCATGGCTTTATTCTATGAGAGTGAGCTTCAGCCTGTAAAATGTAGTGTATCAGGTCTCAGTGGGCAGATCTCTCTGCCGGCTTCATTCTGCTACTTAGTGATCATTTAATTAATTAAAGAGTTGTTTCTGTTGCCACCACAAATGTTCCAGTTTGCACTGTTACCCAAGGTCAGAGCGCTCCTGACCTCCCTGGCAGAGGAAGAGAAGAGTAAGGAAATCGGAAAAAACAGGAGTAAGCAAATCATTTCAAGGAAGCCTTGTTTCCCTTACCCCCAAACTGAGCACAGCAGAAAAGACTGAATTGAAAGGGAAAAGGGCTAAGACTGAGGTTGATTAAGAGAGGTCCAGCTTAAAAAAAAAGGCAAAGAATGAAACAAGTCAGACACAGAAAAATAAACTACATTAAGAGTGAGCTTGGATGAGAGAGTCGGCTGCTGGCCAGGATGGAGCAGCTGTGGCAGGAAGGCCCGGATCCCATTGAAACAGAAAAGGGGCCATCTCTCTGCTGGAATGAAAAGGAAACAAAAAAATAATTCACCTTTAAAAGCACTGGGATTCGAGGCTAGGGGAAGGGCAGAGAAGAATGAGAATTTATGAATAAGATGAGTTATTTTTTTCTGAGAGCAAGGCAATGGCTATTAAAATCCTCCCAGAGAGCTCTGTGATAGCACAGATAAATCAGATCAGCCAAAGCAGGTAAACTGCTCTGAGCAGCTTCATGTTGCATTATGACTCTTGAATGAATGCTGAGCATCAAGCAAATTTCCTCATTTTTACCAGGGGAGATGAGGCAGATGACATACCATACTGATGACATCATGCCTTACTCCAGATGTGAACAAAGAGGCAAGAAACTGTTAAGATGGATATTTCACCACAATCCTCAATACTGTGGGGGAATATGAGGCTGCAAATCTCAGTACACGGATGTTCAACAAAATAAAGGACAAAATGAAGCAAAGCAAAACCTTGGGCAATTCTGAGAGAAAATTTCAGGTTCAGGCAATAGAGAACGAACATCTTGAATTAAATATTCATGCCTTCTAGAAAATACACCATGCACAATAAGTGAATGTCATCACTATCACAACAAAAAGTTACACTGTACTGTGTAAATCTGGTAAATTAGGTGTAGGCTGGAGAAGGAGTAAAGGATGTGGAGAGAGCATTTCACCTGAAAGTGTCCATAAGGAGGTTGATTAGAAAGCCTCTGTGCTTTTGGAGGTGTCAGAGCACTTAAAAAAAATGAGGTTGAAAGAAAGGAGGCTGTTGATGCCCCACTTGAAGAACTGTTTCAATCTTGTGGTACCAGAACTGTAGGGCTCTGCTTTGGAAGGCAAGGAGAATTTTCAAGTGTACGTATCTAAAGAATGTAGAAGCGAAATATCATCTTTAAAAGTCTACTGGGCTGCAGCTCATAACTATTACAGAGCTCTTCAAACTGCCATTTCATGAACTGTCGCATTGATTCTTGAAGTGAGCCATAGTATCTCCAATCAGACTATGAGAAGATTGAAACTCTTTAGCTTGATATTTCGGTAAGATCAATGAATCCTGAAAAAAAAGGAACAATTTTTGAATATATGAACTAAAATATGGGAAATATAGCATCCAAACTCAGCTCATGTCATCTTCAGAAAGCAAAAGGAAAAAATGGAAATCAGTAAGATTGCTGTGAAGCCATCAGTGATGTAAATACTATGGGGGGGACATAATAGGAAGCTAGTGCCACCTCCTTTTCTTTTGCGTGATCTCAGAACTTTTACAGTTTTTCCCAATGGTAGAAGTTAATTGATAGTGTGCTTGTTTGAATCTCTTGGTAGCATTCCCATTGTCTTATCTTGTGTGCCTGATACAGCAATAGCTCATAGCTTTATCAGAAATAGTTGATTCTCAAGCACTGCATAAGTTGTTGCTGATTTATACTGACAAACTGTGCAAAGACATTCTGGAGTTTTGCAATATTATAGCATGTTAAAGGCCTCCTATAAATTATAAACATTAAGTTGAAGAATCACTGCCCATTTTGCTTTTTGACTCTTTTGCAACATTTTCCCAAACTCCCAAGTACTGTGGTTAACAAACAAACAAAGCCACAGGAATGACCACAATTAGGCAGTATAAACAGGCTGGTCCCGATCAAAACAAGGGCTAGCTGAATTTAAACAGCTATGGTTGCATTCTTATGCAAAATAAGTTTGTGAAAGACCCTGTCCCTGCTTAGTTATGCAAGGCTTTCCATTTAGTGTTTACTGTTAGGAGCTGCAGTTAGGTGAACTGGAGGTTAGAGTACAGCCCTGAGAAGCTGTGCCTCAACTTTCACTCTCTGGTGTCCAGCACAACACTTCCCACATAACCACCACCTGGTACAGACCTTCCACTTTTTAAGGTGGTAGCTTTGTACAATCACACCTACATCTCTGCTTAGCCTGTTACTTGCTGAGTTGTATCCTGATTTCACAAGGTGAGCAACATACACACAGCCTGAGTTACAGCTGAGTCACCAGCTCCTGCTCAGTCCAATGAGAAACAAAACCGAGCAGAGCACAGTGTAGGGGTGGTAGCTTGCATTTCATCCTCGTGTGGCAGGGTCCCAGCAAGGAGAGACAGCAGAAAGGCAGAGGGACACGAGAGAATCCTGCCGATGAGGTCTGTGCAGAAGAAGGCATGAGGAAGATTCTGGAGTAAAGAAGGAGAATAGGAGAAGGCAGAAATAGTGAGGTCGAGCTCTAAAAGGCTTAGGAATATGCTGTACCCAAAAGTGAGACTGTGCCTAAGCTTTGTGTGGATCAAGTGCTTGGTTTTCCAACCTCAGCAAGCTAGTGCAAAGATGCCAGCTTCTCTGTGTCTCAGCTAGTCTACATGAACACAGCTTTGAACATAAGAGACACAGATCTGTACAGTGTGTTGAAAGAGCTATTTTGACATGTCGCCTGTAGTGAGCAATTCCTAGCAAGTGGGAAGCCACAGTGTGTGCCAGCCGTTGACTCTGAGAGGGTAAGCTTGACTGTATTGCAGTAATTACATCTCGAAGAAAAATTAAATGGAAGTGGAAAGCGTTGGCTAACAATGACAGGAGCTGCCTGTGAAGGAAAGGCTCTAAAACTTTCAGTGAAGTCTTCAGTGAAGCAAATACTATGTGTGGACCTAACCAAGATAATGTTGTCACTTCAAAATCATGAGCTGCTTCTGTGAGAGGAAAATGATAGTCTTCAACAGCAGTAGAAACAATCCCTTCCAGTTCATCACTGTCTTTCCCTCTTGTATGTCAGTGATGTATACCTCTGGAGTTTCATCCCGCGTCAAGCTGAACTTCAGCAAAAAGAATCAGTTCAGTCCAAGACCCTGTGCCAGCCAGAACTGGAGAAGTAAAAAAAAAAAAAACAAAACAACAAAAAACCTGTACTGCACTGCTAATGAAGGCAGACTTGAAATACACATTTTGCCTCTGAGTAATGCAGAAGCCCCCTAGCACTTACAGAACTGGACCGGTGGCACTAGGATGTGTAAAACAAATTGCATACACATTTTTCATTTCTAATTTGATTTCTTCGAAGTCTCTTCTTTCAAACCACTGTGGAATGTTAGCTAAACTTTTAGTATCTATTTACGTGGCAGAACAGATATTTTGTATATACTTATTGCCTCTACGCTTTTCTCCAGTGTCACATTGCAATGCAGTTGAAGCATTTCTTTAATGCAACCCCAAGTTTCCATCGTTTTCTCAGGATAAAGCCAGAAATGTTAACTATAGTCAAATTTTCTACTGGTTTGATAATAGGAACATGAGAATTGAAGCCTGGTTAAGTTGGACTTAGCTTTGGTTTTGACCTATCTGTACCCAAGTGCTTTCTCTTTAAGCTTTTCGACTTCTCTATATTATGTTGTTAAAGAACATAATGCTTGTGAGTGGATATATAAACATCTCTCCCGCAGTGTGAAACAAGGCAGCATGCAGAACGTGTGGTTGAAGTTGTCAGCTACAGATACTTCTTTCCATGAAGAAATGGAAATCCTGGTGACATTCAGCTGTTTTCAATCTACTGAAATATTTTGGCTTGGGCCTTTGTTTGAAAATTATTTGGAGGTTTTAGTTTAGTTAAGAAGATGACAGACACCCTTTAAATTCTCTATAGAATTTATATAGAATATATTTTATAGAATTCTCTATAGAATTTATAGTAGATGCCTCTGTCTGTAATTGGTACATCACACAGACATGCTAAAGTAGCTTCAGTCAAGTTTTCACATGCACGCTGTAAAACTTGGAGTCCGGCATTAAGTCTTTTCTCTGCAAGTCACCTCACAGAGACATTCTCTGAAAGCAGAGAAAGCTGCAACATGCCTGTCTGATTCTGTTACCTTTTCAAATTATTTTTTAGCAAAATGAGGCAAGGAGCAAGTCATGGGATTCGTGCAGTTTCATGAAATCTCGCTAAGACTTTAGAAAAACTTTTTTAACTTGTTTCAGGGAAAAAAAAATCTAGAGATAGATCACTGCTGAAAGTGCTCATTGGAAAACAAAAATATAGTGCTCTGTTTTGACAAAATCATGAAAAATTAAATGTGGAGCTAGCCCTGCACAGATTTCCGAAAGGGTTAAGAGTAATTATTTGAAGACATTTCTGCTCTTTGTGCAAGGAGAAACCAATATCCTTTCCTCTAGAATGGCAAAAGTGATGCTGGAAATTTTCTCTATAGTATAATAAAGAGCGGTTGCAGGCTGGATGTTGGCAGTAAGAGCAGACCTTTAAATGATTTTCCTGAATATCAAAAATATTGAGAAAAGCTGCTGACTCTCTATGGTCAGTGGAAGCATAGTCCTGCATCAGACTTCTATCACGCAACAAGTAGGCTTACTTTGAGCATCTTGTAGTGATGTCGGTATTTATTCTTACACTAAGAGGAATGTAAGGCTTATCTGGCCATCTAAGCAGAAAGGCCTTGAAGAAGGTGGTGTGTGCCATGTTTTGCGAGAAGCAGATTTTGGTCTTGGGAGGACATATCATCTTTCCACATTGCCAATCAATCAGCAGTTTTCATTTTCAGATGTGAATGCATTTGCCTAAGACTATTGGCATCTCTTCCTGGCCCCTCATTGCTTTTCACTATATACTACAGTTGTAAAATGGTGGGGCTTTGAAGTTGTCTACACAGGAAAGTGAAAGCCTTTTTATTCTCCTGAATAAGAATAACCACATGAAGACTTAACTTGCTTTAAGTCTCATGCAACATGCTTCATAAGTCTTTTTGATTTATCTTAGTTTTCCCACATGTCCTCACACAGGCATGCCTCAATGCAGCTTGAAAGGAGGGAGTGCAGCCTCATGGCTGAAAAGCTGATGGTAAGTAATTAAACCTAGCAGCAGTGAGAACCCCTGAGACAAAATCTTTGGCAGTTTTCTACACCATGTAGTGAGCTTGGGTCACCAAGGGCCTGTAAATAGCATCATAATGACTGGTTCCTCAGCAGGGATAAACATGTGCTTTGAGTTTTCTAAATGATTCAGAGGCCTGCTGTGAGATAACTACTGATAACAAGCAGATGTGAAGTTTGCTTTTCAAGACAGGGAGGCTGAGGGGGAAAGTCAAGTAGATTTTGGCTTATGGTCCTCTCAGAAAGCCTCATATTTAAATATCATTAAAGGTTTGGGGTTTTTTGCAGGGGAGGAACTCAGTTGTATCTGATGAAATTAATGCTGTTTTAAACCATTTCTTGTGAGGGCTAGTGAGATATGGTAGACAAAGCTTTCTGTGAGTTTCAACTTGAAGACAAAAGCAAAGCCTTACTTTGCAAGATTAGGAAAGTTGCATAATTTCAAAATCCATTTTACATTATGCCAGTGTCTTTCCAAAAGCTTTCTGAACATTTGCAAATGCAGAAGTCCTTTTTTATTTAAATGATGCCTAAGTGTTGAAGGATGCTTTCATCATACCAGGCAGCAGGACACAAACAAAGGTGCTGAACTAATGTACTCATACTAGTGCTGTGAGTCCAGGGACAAGGTCGGTCTGAACTAGGGGCTCTCAGCGCTGTGTTTCACATTTGCAGGATAGACACACAAGCAATCCTGAAGAATGGTCTTTTTGCAAGGTCTCAAAGGAAATCTATTACTCTCCCACATCGAAGGCTGTTACCAACAGGTCACCTGTTCTTTCTCTGGGAGGTTTGGAATTTCACTAATAATGCACAAGTGGGGTAAAATAAAAAAAAAATGCATCTTTGGGCATTATTTGAAAAAAACAAAGAACATGTCAATGATTTTTCTCAGTTGTATGAGTTCCCAGCAAATTGAAAGCTGAGGTGAAAGCTGTTTTGGTGTTTAAGGACAAAGTGACTGCAGGTATCACCCACAGTAACTGCTCTGAAACATGCTGGAATAGTTGTGGGGATGGATTTTTTGAAAAGCAATTATTTTGTATGTTGTTCAGGAATTCCCTTTTAAATGGCTTAACCTGGTGCCTCACGATATTTAAAAAAACCTTTTCTCAAAATAGAAAAGGAAGAGGAAAAGCTTCTCCTTGCCCTTCTTTTGAGAGGCCAGTCAGGGAGAGAAATGAAAACACATCACTAAACCATAGTGGGGCTCATCAGTTGCCGTATGTGCCTCATCCCTCTTCAGTTTCTGCTTTGTCATAGTTTTTTTGACAGAAATGCACAGATTCCACCTGAGCAATGCCTGCTGGTCTGTACTGGGACGTTAGTTCCCTATTTCACTGATGAAACTCTCCCCTCAGTTCCCTGGTGACACACTGCCTATGTGGGAGCTTGCCCCTGGTTTGAGGGTGGAAGGAGCCAGACAGGTCCTGAGACTGAGAGGCTCCAGCACAGTGGGGCTCTGGTGACCCTTGAGTCCTCCCTGTCCAACTAGTTGGAATGTGACTGTCCTGGCTTTGCAAATGTGAGTCCCAACTCAAGCACAGTGACTACATGCAAGAGGGAGTTAGCCAAGGCGACTGCTGGTGCAACAGGAAAACTTGAGTTTGGATAAAGGATCTCTATCAATGCACGAAGGGAACAAGCATGCTATATTATTAATATTTTCCTTTCTGATCTTCTATCCAAAGAATAACCCACCATACCTCAGGCAGCCTCTGTGCCCTCAGGGAGTCTCTTGCACAGCCATCCATGTGGTGTCTATATTTTCAGTTTCTGCAGTTGAGCCAGTTTCTCTACGCACAGCTAGTAACCAGCTGTTGCAAGATACTCTCTTCAGCCTATCCATCCACACAGTGACTCATTTTTATAATCATATATTTTGATGCAATTAACTATTTTCAAGAGCTCAGAATGCTTTAAAAATGCATAGGCTCATAACTTTACAACTAGAGGGGACCATTATGATCATTTATCCTGATCTTTTGCATAATGCAAGACAGAGTAATTGCTGAATGATGCCCATAGGGTTTTTTTTCTGGAGATAAGGCATATCCTTTAAAAAGACATCCAGCCTTGATTTTAAAGCTTTATGTAACAGAAAATCCATTAAATGTCTTTTCCAGTTTCCCGTCTTTAATCATCTCCTCTAATAAAAATCATCATCTTGTGTCTGCTAGGAATATGTTTAGCCTCACTGTCTACATTGACACTTATAATGACTTTGTTTACTAGAAAGCCCTGTATTATCAGAAAAGGCTTCATTTATGAACAACATATGAATAAGTCAGCTTAGGCTCATCTTTGAAAAACTTGTTAAAAGAAGTTTTTTAGCCCCTCATTTTAAGGCAGGTTTTTATCTTTTCATCTGTACTGTCCAAGCCATTGCTGCATTTCAGCATTTCAATAAGCAGATTCAAAAATGACATGCACTATTCCAGAAGCATTGCGAGACGCAGTTTTACCACGTCTCTAATTTTTATACACATAGCCTTTACATTTACTCTCTCTTCAGTTACAGGGTTTTCTACTGTCAGGCTCTGGTTGTTACCTGCACTACCTTCACCGCTTGCTGAAACATAGACACCTGTCCCTCCTACATGAGTGGGCTCCTCCTTTTTATATTTAGTTGGCAATATTTTAAAAAAATACAGTACTGGCTGAGTGAAGTCAGTTGCCTCACAATCGAGCTGCTTTGTAGATCTGACTCATCTGTATTTTCCAAAGATTTTGTCCTCTGGTGGGGTTTTCAGCCATGACCCCACAGATTGTGGTGAACCCTGCTAAGTACCCACCACAGCTGCCAGATATTTTATGCTGTGCAGACATGTTCTCCATATCCTCACACATCTTGTTCGATATTTTATTGCCATTTGAAAGGATGTCGTGCTGAATACGAGTTTTGTATCAGACTGTTTCTGGCGTGGCGCCTCTTAGATGTGTCCTCTTTCAACAGCCAAGTGGACTTGTGGTCTGTGCAAAAGCCTTTCTGACAACTGCAGCCCTCAGATAACAAGTTTATCGGCACAATGTTAACTGCCTTTTGATATACTGTCAACATCTGTTTCTGTTGCAGCCTCCTTACATGACATGATGTGATTTGAGGAAAGCGGATATTCCTCTGAGCCTTTGTTGAAGTGGTATTGCCATGGATTACTGTGTTTCCTGCTCTTTTAGAGACGGGGGGATGTTGGGAGTGGGTAACAAATTTTGTTCTGTACTGTTTCAAAAGCCCTCACTATCAGACTCCAGGTGGAGTAGCTATAATGCTATACTCACTAAACCTTTCTAATACACTTTAGGTTGCACCGTTCAAACTGTAATGTATTCAGTAGATACCCTGCCCAGAGTTGCTTCCAGTTTAAGGACAGGGGCGTACATGACACAAACAAACCCAGAAGGCGACCAGGTGGCAGAGGCATGTGCAATGCAGCTGCTGAAATTTCAGGGCACCGAGGACTTCTGCAGAGGAGTAAGAGGGAGGATAATGTAATGGAGCAGGACTGGGACTCTGTGCACCAGGACCAGGTGCGGCTCAAATCGTGGGATACAGAGAGCAGACCCTGTTTCCCTTGTATGTTAGAAGTTTTACAAGTGAAAGGAGAGTGGAAAGGCCAGGGTGTGAGACAAGAGACATTAGGAGTGGGAGGATGGCTCCAAAGGACTTCCTGAGAGATCAGCAGGCCCATGTGTGTCTTGCAGAGATGGGGAAGGGGGGCGTCAGAGGGACGCAGGAGATGCTATAGAGTCAGGTAGGGGAAAGAGAGGAGGTAGCAGTTGCCTCGGAGCTCTTCTGGAGGAGATCAGAAAAAAATGTAAGGAATCCAGTGGCAAGGGGATTTTAATCATTGAGTCGAAGGGTGGCCAACACAGGTGGTAAAAAATTTTAGCAGAAAGAATGTGGAGAAGTTTCATTGAAGAAACTGTCAAAGAAAACCTGTGTGACTTAATGACAGCTTCAACCTCAATTAAAAATCTGAGACTTACTCATAAACCAGCAAGTGATGCACCCCTTTGAAACAACATGGAAAATTAACACCTTGTTGTAAATACCTATAGGAAGGCTTTCTGGCAGTTTTAATCTCACATTACATAAGGCTTTAGCTATCACAGGGAGAGCTGGAATTGCTGAGCAGATGAGAAACATCTTGCACAAGGCAGGCGGGTGCTAACAGAAATAGTATGTAGTATCTGGTTGTATATATGTTTATACAGAGGAAATTAGCTATGTAATAGGTACTGCAGGTAAAGTATCAGAGCTGCAAAGCTGTTTATGAGGAGGAGATAGGGACATGTGAAGAAGACTGAAGATAACTGAAATTCAAAGTCTGGTTTCAGTGGTCTAATTTATCCCAACCTGCTTCCTACATCTCTGGTATTTACCAAACTGACTATCTAAATTAGAAGAGAAGCCTGGAGGTAGAGTAGCAGGGAGGTTAGGTCAGGATGAAGGCGTGTGTCATGGTTTTAGCCCCAGCCAACAGCTAGGACCACACAGCCAACCTCTCTCTCCCGACACCACCCCAGTGGGATGCGGAGGAGGATCAAGGAAAAAGAAACCTCAAGGGCAGATAAAGACTGTTTAATAGGCCAAAAAAAAAAAAAAAAAAAAGAGAGAATAAGGGTAGTGATAATAATAGAATATACAAAACAAGTGATGCAGACTGAATTGCCCACTGCCCAATACCTATCCCATCCCAAGCAGTGAACCCTGGTCCCCAGTCAACTTCCCATTTATATACTGAGGGTGACTTTGAATGGTATTGAATATCTCTTTGGCAAGCTTGGGTCAGCTGCTTGACTATGCTCCTCCCAGCTTCTTGTGTACCTTCTCAGTAGCAGTGCATGGGAAACTGAAAAAGTCCTGATGATGAAAACATCAGTGCATTATCGACGTTATTCTCACACTGGCTCTGAAACACAGCAGCTGCTGGGTTGAAAATCAACTCTATCCTAGCCAAGCATAAGCATTACCTGGCAACAACTAAACCACTATGTATAATCAGCATCATTCTCATTCTAAATCCAAAATGCAGCAGCTACTGGGAAGAAAATTAATTCTAGCCCAGCCAAAACCAGGACAGTATGTGAGCTGTAATAGCATTGTTTTTCAACCTCAGCCTTTCATAAGTACTCACTTGGCTAAATGCTGTGCTGTTAATTACGAGGCATTCTGAATGCAGATCACTTGCTAAATGTGTTAAGTGATCCTTTAGATTTTCTCATGTACAACTTGCACGAAGGAGGAAGTTAATTTAGATACAGGAGAAATTACCATCATACATGGTGAACTTGCAGAGAAACTGTACTTAGCATTAATTTCTCCTAATGATACTACTCCCTACAGCCAAGGCTTTATATGGCATGTTTTCTGAGTTTTTGAGGGTGTTCCTGGAAGCACTACCTTGACAGGGAAGCAAAAAGGACTGTGGCAAGATTTGGTCCTGGGAAGATACAAGCTGATTTTGAACGTAATTTTAGTTCTGAATCGATGACTCTTCTTTTGAAGTCCTTTCAGATATCCCCCAAAATATCTTGAAACAACAAAGCCAGGGCTTTTGGGGATGGCCTCCAAAGTTTATTTCATCAAGTAATATTTTAAATGCTTCAGATGTTGTTCTGTTTTCATTTGTACCAGTTTCAATCTAGAGTTACCCTGGAGTTGGATTCATGTAAGAGTTAAAATTTGATTCAGAAGAAACAAATTTCTTAGGAAGGCAGCAAATTCCATGGAAAACCTGTGATTATTATTTTGCTTGTTGTATCTCAGGGACCAGATAATTCACACTACTACCTGCTGGGAGTCAAATTTCGTTTCTGTGTTATTTAAGTTGGACAGCATGAGCTGCAGACTATATTTAAAGGACAAAGGTGTAAATACAGAAAAGCATAGTCAAAATTCCTCCAGCAGATCTAACAGAGTACTGCAAATTTGGTGAATGTGGCATATTTTAGAGCTGAAAATGGGGCTAGGCTGATAATCTAAGTTTGAGGCACAATTTTTGTGAATAAAGTAAAAAACTTTCTGTTGGAAAATGTCAAAATTATAGGAAAAAATTTTCTTTTTTCTCTTCTGTGGCTACTGAATCATGGATTTTTTCTCAATAATTCAGTGTTTGTACCAAACGTTTAGGTTTCTTTTTCTATAGCTTTTATTTCACTCCATCTGCTCCACCAAAATCAGGAACTCCGGTCACTTTTTGATTGACAACAATAAGTAGGGAAGTGGGATTAGTCCAGTGTCTTCAAAACAGGGACCTTGGCTATGATGGCACTTGCTAAATAGTAATAATAGACCAAATTTCAAAAGAGCTCAACCACCAGCAACTTCAGTTAACCTCCTACTCATGTATTTAGTGTTAAACTGTTTCTTTGATAAATGGACCCAGTTTCAATAGGAGCTGCCAGGTAACTTTGAAATGTAGGCTGTTTATTTAGTAACTCCCCTGAACCTGGAAGTGCTTTACATTCTTGTGGCACGAAAGTATCTTTTTCATATTCCACATAGAGCCAGATTCCATGCCAATACTTAAAAAAATGCTTGCTCTGCTCACCAAAATGTCAGAGGGAGATACATTTGAAAAACTGCAGTGAGGGCAGAACTAGAAAAACCCACTAATTTCCACTGTCTTCTAATTTTTACCAGCAGTGGTGTTTTGTGCTCGATATCTTGAAACTTTTTATTATAAAACATCTTTAAGTAATCTCACCACCTGAAAGTCATAACACATTAACTGTGTCATCAAACAATTTGAGATTTAGGGACAAATTCCGCTGATTTCCAGGTGTCTACAGCTGCAGTGGAGTTGGTGCATTTGCACGGCCATGTGAATCCCAGACTTGGTTTATGAACTGCATTTACACTACAGAAAATTATCTTAATTTGTGTTACTAGACTTTTAGAGCTGAGTTTCAGTCTGTAATAGTTACTAGGCAAATTCAATCTGTTTAAATAAAAAGTACGTTCACCAAAGCTAGTCTTTATCAAGCAAATCAAAGATATCAATTTTAGAAGTGTTGCCTTCACTAGTTGTCCACTCTAAAGAGCAGAAAAGCAGGGAATGGGCAGCAATCAGCACAGCAAATTTTGGTCCAAGTTTTATCTGTCTGATGACATTAACTCTGTGAGGCTCCACTGGAGCAGGTACAAAGATAATTTGACCTTGCTACCGTAGAAAGTAAAGTAGATTCATTTGCAGCTTATCTTGAAGATGGAGTGAGCCAATGGGAATTGGCACTGAATCTGAACACTTAGCCTTAATGAAAATTCAAGCCAATGCTTTGTAAGATTGCCAGGTACTATTCAGATGAGTTAAGAAGACACAGACCCTCAGTCTTTCTGCAATGCATTAAGCATCCTTGCTGAAAGGCAACACTGTTAATTTAAGAAGCACCCTCAGTACTACAATGGCGCTTTGTCTGTTAATAGGTGTCAGACTGGATAATATAGTATGTCTGGGCACTCAGCCTTCTACATTTCACTGCCTGCTAGATGAAAAAGGTAAAAAAACAGTAATAGACTGCAGAAAAACTCAGTGTGAGTGTGAATGTCCCTCAAGCATGTCACCCTGAAGGGGAGGTGGCCACACGTCTCTCATCTGTGACAGAATCTGCTGTACTGCAGATTCCCCAAAGCACCCTTACCCCTTCCCCCAGTGGGTCAGAGTCATGGCTGGAAGCAGAGCACAGCCACCCCTGGCTGTGACTAATGTGGTGAATGATTCAAGCTACAGCTCAGAGGGAGGCAGGTTTCTTGGCTGTAAAAGGCTGATGCGTTGATTACCAGTTGTGCCATGAAAAGCTGACAAAACCCTCCAGTTTCTTTCTCTATTCTCTTGCAAGTTGCAGGAACCTTCCCAACAGATGTGGAGAAAGGAAAATTTGCAAGAAAACAGGTTTTAATACTTAAGGCTTCATGCAAAGTTCTCCAGTATTTCTCGCAATATTCCAGAATTTATTATATAATTCATTGTACCTTTTTTTGTTGTAATCAAATTGTCCCGAAGCGCAGCATTTAATTTTATAGCCATAAGTAAGGGGTGCAAATAAAACGGAAACTATGCCCAGAACAGGGACTGCAGCGATGGGCTGGATCTCAAATGCTTTCTGTGATCGTCAAGTGAGCTCTGTCTTAAATAGGGCTTCAGTAAGTAGCTTTCAAAAAGCTAGGTCTTTACAGTTTTCTAGAACATGGTCCTGTTTCACGTTTTTACATTCCGTTCTGTGCCTTTTAGTAGTCACTAGCATTATCAGCAAATGTTCACTGATTTGTGCAGAATCATACAATCATTAAGGTTGGTAAAGACCTCTAAGATCATCAAGTCCAACCATCAGCCCAACCCCATCATACCTACTAAACCATGTCCCAAAGTGCCACATCTACACACTTTTTTAACACCTCCAGGGATGGTGACTTCGCCACTTCCCTGGGCAGCCTGTTCCAATGCTTCAGGATTCTGAGAAAGAAATTTTTCCTAATATCCAATCAAAACCTCCCCTGGAAGAACCTGAGGCCATTTCCTCTTGTCCTATCACTTGTCACGTGGGAGAGGAGATCAACAACCACCTTGCTACAATCTCCTTTCGAGTAGTTGTAGTGTAGTCATTATACATGTGGTTTAGTACGAATAGCTTGTCCTAATCTGTATTAATTCACTAAAACGTTCTTCCCTCATACTTTTCCATACACTTTGTGTACTCTTCAAGGAAAAAGTTGCACTTTGGATAAAACAGCTTCCCTCAAGAATTTGGTGGGTAGCTCTGAAGAAGGTCCTGCATGCTGAAGGAGCCAGCTTTTGGACTTTTATTTGGTACATTATTTAAAAAAAAAAAAAAGGACCAGATAGGAAATGTGTCCTTTCACCCCTAGGTAAGAGAAATTTACTTACTTTAGTTGTTGTCTCTCCAAGTGGATACCAAAACACTGGAAATGGTGCCTGCTCTCAGGGAAAGCAATAGAGTGATTTCTCAGCAGTCCTATTTAGAAAACAGGACTGAAGGTAACTCCCCAAAGCTCTTAGCATTTTCTGGCAGTGTTACAGGGCCATGATTCAACATAATGGACTGTCCCTAAGCACTTTCTGCCATTGTATTAATAGAAACAGGTTTTAATTAGCCTCCAGCCTTTATGCCTTTTGTTTCTTTAACAAACAGCCTTAATACATGCTTTATAAAAAGAAAAAAGAAACCAAACCTCCTGTGTTCCAGCATACAAAGCTATGCTGACTCTTATCATCTGTTGTCTCCATCCAGTACCATAAAACATCTGGGAGGGTTATCTGCTCACTCTCCGTTTTAATTCTGAGCTCGGCTGGATTCGAAAGGCATATCCCCTCGGGGCAGTGAGATGCCTTGTCATCACCATTGATTTCCCCTAAGGACATATATTTTCTGTGCAGCAGGCCAGAGCTGAGGCACATATTTCCATTTTTAGGGGTTAGAGCCAAAGCGCTTAACTACTCTGACCTCTTGTGTATGATAGGCTGTACAGTTACATCCAGTTACTCCCATAGAAGTACAATGACTTTGTATTTTGGCTAAAGCATATCTTTTAAATGAGGAGTGAGGCTTGATCTAAAGATGTTAAAATACAGAGAATCCCCTGTGATAGCAATTTGTTCCAATTGTAAACACCCACACTGCTTAGATTGTTGCTTCCTTTCTGAGAGGCATCTTCTTACCTCCAACTGATAGCCAGAGGCATATGTCTCATGGCCAGAGGCATAGCTTTCTGCCTCTTCATAGAAGTACCCTTTAGTGCCAGTGCTCCATTTAAGTACCTAGGGTCTGCTGCTGCCAAGTCTTCTGTTTTCCTTTCTCTTGTTGTTTTCTTCCAAATGAGAAAAGCATTTGGTTCAGTTTAAGCCTCTCACTGTAAACCCCCATCCCGTGGTAAGATTCATTGCAGGGGAAATCTCTGTTAAGACTTGAAGCTTCCCCGTTATGGACATGAGGATTGTTAGCTCAATAGCAGCTTCCTCCCTGCAACTTTGGAGCCAGTAGCCCTCAAGGCTCCTGACCCCAGGAGGAACTGCCCTTGGTCACCGGCCCCAGGAGACCTTTTCTCTTGGTCTCTGCATGACTAGCCTGGCCCTGAGCTTGTCCAAGGTTGTCCAGGCCCCCAGGAGTGTTTCCAGTATGGGAAGGCTGGAGAGCCACAGCAGTGGGTTGGGCTTTTGGGGTCCCTGTGTTGAGTCAGGTGCTCATCAATGCCATGATGCCCAAGATCTGTCCAATTGCCAGCTCACTGCAGCAAGCTGGGAAGCGGGATCAGCCCTTATGGCCCTAACATCACGGTGGGAATCCTTTAGTTAGCCTGCTTGTCATCACACCCATATTATCCTTTCAGGAGCCACAGCTCTCTGAGCACAGCACACAGGGTTTGTAGGTTTTGTTCCCACCATACTCTTAGCTACGTTGATATTCAGTTTATGTAAGTGGTCCCAGCTTATCCTGTAATTCAGTTTGCTTGAATGGCTGCCCTGTACTCTTCATTAGTTATGCATTAAGTTTTATGTTCCTTTGGAAACCTTAGAAAGTTTATGTCCATGGCTGAGAGAGGCCAATAAAGGATCTTCCACAAAGCTGGATGTCATTTTCAGACAGTCTGAAATATTATGGAGCAGCTAAGCAATTTAGTGACTAATGAAACAATGATTAAAAATGAAGTGCGCTTCTCTCCTCTGGCTTCCATCCATGTACAGCAAAATTTTGACCTGAGTTTGCTCATGCACCTTGGCAGAACACTTAAAGGAAGTTTTCATAAGTGCCTTTAACTTTTCTTTAACAAACCGCTCAACAAAACAAGGAGTGGAAGAGAGAAGAACCTGCATAACAAAATGGACTGCCATTACGATTTCTACAGAAGTGTAACATTAGGGGACATATTCTTTCTTGTCTTTTGATAAAGAGCTACCAGGACGTTTAGCAAGGGGTTTAACATGTTTTAGGGTTCCATTAGTATCATGTGCACAAATATGCAACAACATCTAAAATGCTACAGACACTGATATTGCCAGTAAAAAGTAGTATTCATATAGTAGGATATGAAGGAGCTGAACCTGTTCATTCACCTTAAAAACAATTCTCAAAGGTTTGTTTTTCACAGCATTAAAGAAGGTCTTATCTAAGCGATTTAAATAGAGTAATGCATCATTCAAGTAAGCAAACAGGATGCCACTTTACTTGGGATCAGGCAAGAAGTGCAGAACAAGAAGAGCATGCAAAATAGTGATAACCACTCGTCTTTTATGTGAAAAGACTATATCTTATGTGTCCAAACATTCTTTCTTGTAGGTGCTTGAGTAAGATTCAGCTAGAGTACCAGGAGGTGATATATGAAGTATGCTTACCAAACAATAACATTCTATTCTCACTGAAAGCTCTGCTTTTCATGGCCCTATTGCTATGTGTGCCTTTAGCTATAGCTTATGGTTTTCAACATTTCCAACTCTGCTTTCCAGGAGTATGTAGTTCAGCCATGGAAAAATTCATACTGGTCTGAAATTTGGCATACAAGGACCATCCAAGAAATAAATGTTCCAAGTCAAAAAAAAACATTTTTAGAAAATTATTTTACTCTTAATACATGAAAATTATGTGTCAGGCTATTATTTAAAAGTCTTAGAGAGCACTTAGGGATTCAGTGCCTGTGGATTCTGAAGGCCCAAAGAAGAGTCATTTTGAAGTATATTGGATTTTCCTTAAACAGGTTGCAGTGCCATGTGTTAATCTTTTAATCCAAAGTTTCCATTGAGCTGCCAGTTTGGCTGCTTCACCTGCTCTTCTAGTCTATGCTTTTAGCTTGACATGGAAGAAAAGACATTTTCCAGCTCCCTGGTTGAGCGATACACCTATAGTGATATAAATTGCATGTAACACTGTGGAAGCCAGAGAGGTTACATTTGTGTAACTGAACTTGCGATAAGGAACAACAGTGTTTAGTGTAGTTAGTGCTGGAAACGTTTGACACTTGCATTGAGCAAATAAATTATAGTGTCTCCACTTTTAGGTTGAAAGACTGTGGGTCAAGGGTATGATGTATTTCGCTGTTGGAGTTCAAAAGAGCAGCTGCAGAGTATGGCGTAAATAAAGGCCGATATTGACTTCTTTGGGAGTGAAAAGGCAAGATGTATTAACCTTGAAGTTAAGTAATGACCCCAGATTTGCTTCAGTCATTTTTTTTTTTTTGCTTCAAGGAAAAATAAATCTTGGTATTCAGCAAAAACTAAGAATTGAAAAACAAATTCAGTCTTGAAACAAATGTGTGCAATTCTATTGACTTTCTAAGTGTTTGCCATCTTTTGCAAAAACTACAGGAAAGTACCTTTATTCTTATTTTCAGAGGTAAATAGTATTAAAATAGAGAAATCTGATTGTTACAGTAAATTAATAATATATTTACACATCAATTAAGGAAAAAAAACGGAGGTCTCCCTTACAGCTTCTATTCTAAAAAAAATTTCCAAATTACCACTTGTAATTATAGATTTATTTTATGTCCTCTGTCTCTTAATTGAAATGCCCTGGGATTTTCTCTCAATTAACACCCATGAAGTTTATAGTGAAAATGTTTATTTTTTTTTATTTAATCATCTAGATAAGAAAAACATTCGGTTCCCATAATAAGACTTGGAACGATGAGCCTAAAATGCCAAATAAGCCTTGAGTCCTCCGTCTGCAGACATGGAATCAGAGGAGTCCATGGCCTCAAGGCAGCCCCCTCCCCTATGCACTGCTCTGCAGCCAGAGACCCTAAAATTCCCTTGTCTCATTAAAAAATATTTTGCAAACACTTAGTTTTCCATGATTTCCTGAGCTATCAAGCAAAGAATTATAGATATTCTTTTTAGCAAAATCATCAAGGGGTATATGTTTCAGGAAGAGTATTATTATTATTATTGATGTATTATTATTGCTGTTATTATTGTTACTGAAGAACATGTTTAATGCTTTATTAGGGGATGGTCTAATACATTTCCCAAGATACAAAAAAATGGCAAGTTGTTACAAGCCATATGTACACCCTGCAGATTTAGTAGATTAATGCTTGTAATGGATTTATTGATTTCCATAATTCCATGGTTATAATACAGTTTTCACCTACTTAACTGATAATAGGAAGACAGGCTGTGCTTTCTTGTGTGAGGTCCTGCTGTGTTCTTTCCTCATGGCTCTCTTCATTTTTGTGGTGTAGGTCCAGTCTCATGGTCATGTTCCAAATCAGGTGCCTGTTGTTAAGTTCCCAGCACTAATAGAAACACCTTCAGCTCTTTTTTTATGTGCACATAAGTCTTTTAAATTCCAAATAATGTTCTCAGATACATTTTGCAGTTGGAAAAGTGGCAATTTTTACATTAGAACGCTTCTTAATGAAGGCTACAGAAACCCTACCACCAAGTCCAGCGAAGGGAGAATAAAGGTCTGTATATTAATTTTGATCAACTTTTTCAGTTCTGTTAACGTCAGCTTGTCATCACTGCATTCCAGTTGGAACATGTAACAAAGCCTGTAGATACAGATGCATCTGCATTTTAATGCTAACAAATCACCATTGTCATAGCTTTCTCAAACTTTTGCTTTCCCACGTGAAGCTGGGCATACTTGTTCATAGCCAGCAGACAATTATTTTTTTGCTGCTAAAAGCAGCACTGTATTTTTTCACTATGAAAAAGAGAAATACAGTTTTTTATGCCATCAAATATGGTCGAATTGATTTCATTCTGCTGCAGCAGGTATGGGAGGAGAAAAGAAAAAAATTACAAGTGAGGAGAGCATTCAGTGCGTTTCCGATTACCTGGTGAAAATTGGCTTAGATTCATATGAGTTAGAAGAGCTTGAAAAGACACCGTGCAGAGACACGTGGAACTTTATAATGACCTTAAATGAACAATCTGCCTTGATCATGTTAGAGGTGCATGTGTGCACATTCATACCTATGCAGAAATGTCCGTGGAACAAATGGTCTCTTAGTATTCCTGTTTAACTTATGTAGGCACATAAAAGTGTTTAATTACTGAATTTCTGTAGATAGCTGAAATACCATTTTTTGGCAGCATCAGTGAATATATAAATACTGCCTTATTGTGCATGGCTGGAGTCTTCATTTGGCGAGGGCAAGCTTTCCTTTGGTCCGTTAAGTAGGGGTCCAATATTTTTAACATTGTCCTTAGCATGATGTTAAAAGTTACAGAAGAAGTTAGTAAAACTAACGGTGAAAGCTTCATGTGAAGAGAATGGCTTTTCCACCTGCACTCTGGACAACTTCACATATCCCCAGTGAGTCGCTCTGCAGTGCAGGTGTCACTGCCAGTGGTACCTGCACCTACCACGCTCACAATCCCAGATGGAGATCAGGTTGCGCTCTTAATGAAACGTATCCCAAAAGCCACAAAGCACAGAGTTATTGTTTTTTCTACCTACCAGTTAATGTAATACCATTAGTAGTGTCACTAGCACCTAAATCTATGTTGTACGAATAGAGAATGCTAGGGGAAATATGTGCTTTGAGTATGTTAACCTTTTTTCCTTCTTTCAGTCAAATGCAGTTATATTAAGACTAAAAAAATCATATATGTTAGTCATCAAATTATACCGTCTTAATTAATTAGGGGCTATGTTTCATTAGGAAGCTTGTTTGTTTAAGAATGGAGGACTCAGGCAGAAATGGCATTGCTTCGCCCTCTGGCTAAATGCCGTAACTTTGAAGGACAGATCCCTTCTGTGACTTTGCTAATGCCTTGTTTACTCTACTTTTAATTAGCTCATTGGATGGACTATCCTCAAGTTGCTTTGGGAGGCTGTTGCACTAAACAAAGATCTGGCTTTGATCTCCATATAGATCTGGCTATCTTCTTGCTAGTCAGTCTAAATCCTTCTCTATTGGGATACAGTTTGAGGGAGGCACATTGCTGTGATATATTGAGGCTGTCTTGCCTGTCATTGAGCAGATCTTTAATTCATACATGTTTTTTATCTTCTTTTAACTATTCTAGTCTTTCTCTCATCTTCTGAACAACCTAATTAGATTTTTGAGTTTAGTTCCAGAGACATGCGCTGAGTGATCTCTTGCTTGATTTCCAGTAACTGAGGACAGACACATCTCTCTTGTTCCAGACAGTTATTTAAAAGCACCAGCACTTACTGTTTTTTCAGTTCTGGTTTGAGTTAAGCTCTAGACATGTCTTTAAATCTGATAGTCTATTGGTTGTTGGACCTTCTGGTGGTGTGATATTCTTACCACATTGCTATGGCTGAACCTTAAACTGTGGCAAATCTGTAATTTTTCTTAGAATTTACCATGCCAGTTCTTCAGTTCTGCTCATAGTATTTGCCTAACTTACAGTTCAGATACTCAGCAGTCTTTGCTTTGCCTGTGTTGTGGTTGGGCTTTTTGTAGCCTTTCAATTAAGATATTTAGTGTTTAATCACAGTAGGACATTGTTTGGTAATACTATATAATTAAATGGTGATGGTTGTTGAAGTGTATAATTAGGATTTCTGACAATTCATTGTGAATCTCTGGTCTACTGTGAAGAAGAACAAAGCCAGAGAGAAAAAAACTGGCTGGGTTATATAAATAAGTGAGAGATGATGGTCAGGCTGAAAATGAAGGTTCTCCCCTTGTTTAATGAAAGGGTTTGTGTACATTGCATAGAGTAAAGTATTTCTTAGTCTGAAAGCTTTCCAGATATAATAGTGTTGGCCCTCTGAGACTCTTTGTTGTGTCAGATGTGGGATTTGGATTTATGGGAAGCGGCCGCTGCTTCTGACAGACTCAGTCTCAAGGAAGGGAATTTGCCCAGACTCTCCTACATGCAGAACTTCAGGCTGCAACCTGCAGATCATCAAGGGTGGAGTTTTTCCAAAGTGCCCCAGAGAAAGAAAACCCCCATTTCCACTGAAATCTACTGGGCTTTAGGGACAAACAGACTTGCTCCAGCTTCAGGGGATGAGGGACATAGTGAGCCCTGCCAGCCCCAGCCCCAGCATTGCTCCCTCGAGCGTGAGACCAGCTCTTTAAAGGCGGGATTATGAAAAATCCTGTAAATGATGGATTCTTCTATTGTCTTAAACCTTAAGGAACATCTCCTCCCCACTTTGATTTTTTAACAGTCTGTGAACATGCTGTTGTCCTAAAATACAAGCTGGAAGTCTCACGTAGTTATATAGCTTTAAGAATCATAGAATCACAGAATGGTTTATGTTGTAAGGGACCTTTAAAGGTCATGTAGTCAAGCCCCCCTTGCAATTATCAGGGACATCCTCAACTAAATCAGATATTGCTCAGAGCCCCATCCAACCTGATCTTGAATATTTCCAGGATGAGGCATCTACCACCTCTGCGGGTAACTTGTTCCAATTTCACTAACCTCACTGTAAAAAATTTCTTCTTAGATCTAGTCTAAACCTAACCTCATTTAGTTCAAAATCGTTACCACTCGTCCTGTTGCAGCAGTCTCTGATAAAAAGCTTGTCCCCATATTTATTATGGCCCACCTTAAAGTACTGAAAGGTTGCAATAAGTTCTTGGAGTCTTCTCTTCTCCAGGTCGAACAACCCCAACTTCCTCAGCCTGTCCTCATAGGAGAGGTGTTCCATCCCTCTGATCATTTTGTGGCACTCCTCCAGACCCGCTCCAACAGGTCCATGTATTCTTGAACTTGGGGCTCCAGGGCTGGATGCAGTACCCCAGGTGGGATCTCACCAAAGCATAGTAGAGAGGGAGAATCGCCTCCCTCCACCTGCTGACCACACATCTTTCGATGCAGCCCAGGATACACTTGGCTTTCTGGGCTGCAAGCACACATTGCCGGCTCATGTTGATCCTTCTCATTCACCAGCGCCCCCAAGTCCTTCTCCACAGGACTGCTCTCAATCCCTTCATCCCCCTGCCTGTATTGATACTGGGGGTTGCCCCAGCCTGGGTGTGGGACCTTGCACTTGGGAAGAAAGGGGTACCAGCGTGAAAGATAACCCACAGTGTGAATTTCAGGATAAAATCACATGAAGTGGCACCACTGGCTCCGGCAGGAGTTGCACTGCTCTTTTGAGGCATAAATTCTCAAAATAGACTTTTGAGGTGTATTTTTTCCTCCCCAGAGGTTTTTCATGCAGGCCACCAGCTATGTAACAGAGGATCACGTACACTGCAGAAACCTGTGAGGATGGAGTGGTTTGGGGTTGGTCCATTTATTTATTTATTTATGAAGAGAGAAGCTCTGTGTCTTGCACTGTTTACTTGAAATATAGAGTGACTCTTTTGGCCTCTGTCTTGCTGCCATGTTTCATGGTTTTCCACCTGGCATAGGAAAATTGGCACAAGTTAGGAGAGTACATACCCACTGCTTAGATATCAGGTTTCACTGCTTTAATTGCTTCCTAGTAAATAACCAGAAACCTTTTCAAAACAAGCATAGCTTGCATTTATCCCTATTCGATTACAAAACCAGAAGCAAAACTAGCAAATTCTGGGAAACAAATGATGGCATGTTTGTGCTAAATATTTTTTCAAAATCTGGCAATGAAGTTAAGCAGGCTGTTGCAATCCACCTGCCCACAAGCCAGCATTGTACCACCTGGGTGAGCAGGACATTTGCCATGGCAAAGACAGGGCTTACGAAGACTGTGGATATGGGAGGAAAGCTGGCACTCACATGTCCCCCAGGGCCAAACAGAGAGGAGGTAATGAAGTGAAGAATGGAGTTGCAACAAACTCAATTCACTAGTATCACCCTGTTTTGTGATATGCAATAAAGAGCCTTGGTTCACCTGGTCGCTATCTCTTCCCAGCAAAGCCCTGGGGATGGATGTGCATATGCGAGGGACCTGTGGCATGAGGAACAGTTTGAATGAAGATAGCAGCATGGGTCTCCCCTGCAGCTGGGTCATGCAATAACCGTGGTGTTTGCTCTTTTAGCCACACTTACCCCATTTAGGTCACAGAGCTGGAGAGAGGCTGGGGCACCATGCAGCAGCTGGAGGGGCTGCTGCTCAGAGAAGCTTCCTGTGGCTGCAGCCTCATGCTAGATGCCCTTCTGATAACTTAGGGATGGGCATAGACCTTTGTGCATTATCTAGGAAAAAAAATTAAGGTGTCTATTTAAACCTAGCTCATGTTATAGCTTTTACAATGTAAGAACATACTCTAAACTGAAGGAAGGAGATTTATCTCAAAATAATTATTAAAAAAACACATAAACTAGTCTCAGTTTTTGCCATTCATAACCATTATAAGGAGGATTGCTTTCTGAGGTAAGTTAGTCATATGGAGCCAACAAATCATCAGTTTTGCTGACTGCAACAAAACAATTCAGGTAGGATCACAGGAATTGTTTTCATGAAGGGTAGCTTAATAACCTGCATCACCAAACAGAAGAAAAGAAAAAAAATCTTGCTTTGAATTTTGTGAATGGATCGATCCCGTAATCTCAAAGCTATACAAATTTTCTTGTTGGCAAAGATTTTGTTTCCTTTTGTTTTGAATGTGCTAATGGAATATGCTGGATTTGTGTCAGTACAAAAGCTTCTTCTAAAAAAATTATGTACAAATATATGATTTTATATAATTAAACATAAATACGTGTGTGTGTATGTACATGTGTGTGCATATAGGTACATGCTTGTATGCCTGAACTTACTTTCCTAATGCTTAGTCATGCGTATTAGTAAAAAACCCTACCATTTTACACTTGGGTGCCTGAATTTAAGCATTTACAGCCAGGTTTTTAAAGGCATTTAGTTATTTAAAACTAGAGATGGGTTTTTCATAGGGTCATCTACTTTTGCTAATGAGATAGGCACCCGCTGGGAGCTTGTTTCAACTCTGCATGGTTAAGAACCTCTCAGTACTTGATTCCTAGCTGTGTGTTGGATATACATAGTTTGCTCAGGCCCCTTTACGTATAGCTGTTAGATCTATTGCTCATCAGTTTTGAAAACATTAACCTTGAGAAATTTATTATTTGAAGGCTGCAAACTAGGCTTACAGTCTTCCTTCCAAAATTCAAGGAATATTGTCTCTTTGCAATGAATGGCACTGGGGAAAACCCCTCCTAACTGATGTATGTGTTTTTGTTTTCTGCACTGCATTTCTTCAATCATATTATCAGTACATTTTTTGTAAGGCTTCCAAAGGGAACCTTCCATCTTTGTCAAAATTGTTCTGCTAGTAGAAATATTACTAGGCCACCTAAGATCCTCTAGCAGGAGCCAAGAAAAGGACACAGAGGCAAATACTTCTAAAGGAATTCATCAGAAAAAAAAAAGTGTGCATATCATATTCAAGTGTTCAAAGATGTATTCTTGAAGTTCAGTACCATAGAGGAATTGGACATTTTGTAAGGTGGATACTCCATGTCAAAGAGCAGAGATATTTAGTCTCCCATTAAAAAACAAGGAACAACGATAAAAACCCCAACGAAAAAATTCAGCTCCTCCTCCAGTAAAACCTCTCCTTATCTGGAGCCCGAAAGGAATCTGCAGATGTATACCCCCTGCATGAGAACAAAGTCTCCAGTCACTGGAATGTAACGCTATAAAAACAAATACTACAAAGCCTGGTAACCGGGGGATGTCTCACTTGCGTATTTTTTTGTGACCATCTTGGTTTGCAGTGAAGGGGGTCTCCAAAGCATGTGAGCCAGCAGGATCTCTTTGTACTAGGTTGCTGTCTGTTTGGCCAGATGTCTTCCCAACAGTGAGATAGAAAAACCAGAGCTCTTATTAAAATAAGTCGGGTAAGGGAATGGAAAAAAGCATGTGTCCAGTGAAACAAGGCACATTGTGTCCCATCTGATATTTATTAAACGTTGATCAAGTCAGCAGTGAGAAATGCACATCATGCGGAAGTGACCCTGGCTTCCTGGGTCTGGAAGTTAGTGACGAATGCCTGGGTGCAGACCAACATTGAAAACACGTGTGCAGGACACAAAGAGGAGAATGCTGTGCTGGCAGCAACAATAACAAACAGAGAAGAGCTGACTTGGACCAAGAACCCCATTTTGCAGGTTTTACATATGTTCTGTCAATGGAATGATGCGTAGAGTCTTTCGCTGTGTGTTTTCTGTACAGCTTTCTAGATGAGAGGTTACACATCTCCTGGAAGAACACTGCATTTTATGTAAGCCATGAAAGCAAGCAGTTGAGTGAGTAAGAGTGGAGAAGTTTTGTCAAATTAAAGCCCAAGCATAGGCTTCTTCAAGCCTTGACTCTCATCTCTTATGATAAACCTATGTAATTTTATATCAACCTGCTGGGTTTTGTTTAATTATAATGTGCGCTTGCAGTAGCCTCCCAACTGTTGTTGATTAACATTTGGACTATCACATCTTTTCAGAGCAACCCTTCAATAAAAGTAAGTGTTCTCACAGCACAGACTAAATGCATCTCCTGTGTCAGAACCAGCTTATTTGGGCTTGATCCGTAAACACAGTAGTCAAGAAGAGTAACAGTGTAAACTGAAGCCAGGCTCTGTGCTTGAGTAGGTTGTGGAGCCCGTTGGTTACACCGTAATTCATCCCTATTCAGAGAGAGCTGCATTCCTGGCTTTTACCTTTGCTCATAGACTGGCTTATTTAACTGCACAAAAAGACATCAGAATGAGTCTTCCAGATCTTTTCTTCAAGTAATTTTTATGTGTTTAGTAAACTAGAAAGTCAGCTGTTACTAGCAGCAGAATTAGAAGCTATGTATTTGCAGAAAGAGTAAATTTAATAGCTCTGGAAAACTTGCTGTGTCCATCTCTAGGTAAAGGAAAACAAAGAACCCTGTTAGAGCTCACTGGCTATCTACTCCAGCCCTGGACCTGAAGCGTGTTAGATGAGAGTAGTGGGGGCTTGATGGCAGTCAGATGCAGTTTTAAGCTGACAGAGATGAAGCACCAGCAAGCAATGCAATGCGCAGTTCCAGCCCAGCTTAGTTAATGGACTCTCTCCTGCTGGTATGATTGCTTTAGTACACTGTGTTTATGTTATTGATACCAACAGCACTGGACTGTTAAAGGATGGAAAGGTCTGGCTTTTGTTGGGGTGCTGTTCTGATGTCAGTTTGAAATACGCTGAAAGTAAAAGTTCCAAAAAGCCAAAGTGCTGTTTTATTGAACCAGCTATAGAGGAGACTGAGACAAATGAAACAAGATCCTTATGAAGCACTGGAACATACATGATGCTGGATGCTGAAATGCAGTATGTCCAGTGACATCAGTGAAGTTGCAGCTCATTACTCTACACAAGGAAGCCGGAGTATGGTGACAGAAAGCAGGTCATGTCATAAAATGAGTAATCTTAACATGAGACTGTAATCAAGTGAAACATTTCTATGCGCAGTTGCTGTCAAAGGTTTTGTTTTTATTTCTGCCTTTCTCTGTGCTTTGTACCTGTGCAGTCTCTCAGTCTTCCCGGCTATGGATCTAATCCTGCTGCCATTAACATCAAAATAGAGAGGGTCAAGCTTTCTATTATCTGTGTGTTTGGAAGGTGAATGTGATGTGCTTTTTGCCCCAAGCTTCTTGTGTTTTTTGATATGTGGGGTGTTCAAAGACTTAAAAGATTGGAATCTTAATTTTAAACCCTTAGGAGGAGGAACCTTGCATTCAGTGCATGGGGCTAAATAAGCTTACTCATACCAGCTAATGACAGCAAAATGGTGCCTCAAAGACCACACGTTCCCACTGTGACATCATTTCGGTCTCTAAATACCTACTGCAAGCCTTTAGAAAACTGCACTTTCACTTTCCAGCTTTTTCAGCACACAGAGCCTCCCCACTAGCAAACTCCTTGAGACCACCAACCTTGAGACCACCATTGCTTTCATCACATGGCAATAGAATGTGACATCACAGCTGAAAAGTTTAGAAAAGACATGAGATGACATCATGTAGAAAGTAGGCTGACCTGTGAGAGCTGCATTTCTGCCTTAGCCATGGCTAGTATATGTGCAGAGGGAATGGAGGAAAATGCCTTGTCAAATAAACTGAGTTGCTCCGCTATGTTAATCCCTCCTTTGAGTACCCTGGGCTTAAGGGAGTCACTGGAAAATGCTGTTCTTTGAGAGAGTAATACAGTTGACTTAACTTGATATGTCGGTCACCCGTCCTCCATGAACCCAGGGGAAGTGGCCCATGGTTTTCTCTGAAAAAATGAAAAATAAAAAAACCCACTCTGTAGAAGGTCATGGGTTGAGAAAAGTAAAATCAGCTGTGGGTTAAGACTCAGGGGAAATAAAAGTCACTCATAAAAAGTTATGGAGCAAGTTTTGATTAGTTAAGTGATCTGGTACATAGAATTTATTAGAGCTTAAAGCTTTCCTGTGAGACTCCCCTAATAGTACACAAATAGAGTAAAATATCAAAGAAATGTGTTTTCTGACAGACACAGAAAGCTGCTTTAATCCTGTCCTACTTAGCACACATCAAAAGGAGGGCTAAATCCCACCCATTCATTCTAGCACAGTGGTCCAGTTCTCATGTATTTATATATTTGGGTTACTGATTACTTTCTTAGTAACTTAATCAATGCTTCCAACACTCTCAGGCTGCTCCTGACAAGCACACAGCGAAAAGACAAATATTGCTTCTCTGATAGATTCAAAGATATCAAACTATTCTGCAAAAGGCTCGAATATAAAATAGTAAAGGTCTGCTTTCTCTCATCAGTTTGAGGCCCTTTTCTTAAACTTGTTGACAAGGTGAAATTCACCAGCATTTTTCTGTTGGTGTGGATGTACCACTAGCTTTACCAGTAAAGCAGACCTTCTTTTCTGTGGAAAAAAGCATTTTCCAAATCCCTCAAATATAAGAAAAGTCTTTCTCGTTATGGAAAGAAAGTGTTCACGTGGTAACCACTTGTGACAATGTTTATAAAGCAGGACTAGTACTCCTACCAGGTTTTCAGAAAGCTATTTTATTTCTGTGTTTTGCTTGCTGCCCAACTGTTTAGTCTCCTATTGCTCCTTTAGGGAGTCTGAAAGCTGAGAAAGAGCTACAGCAGTGTGATGCCTGACAGAGGAGATGCTAATAAACATTTCACTTCCAAAGCTCAACATAATCTTGTGGCACAATTGGAAAATAGTCCTGTGTCTCGGGAAAGCCACAGGTTTTACAGCAAAGCAGAACCTATTTCTCTTGTGCAAGCTAAAATCCAAAAGTCATTGCATCTCTAAGCTGATGGTTTAAACACCGTGGAGGCTCTCCTGGCAGAATAGGCAGATAAGCACTAATAAATCATCTGCTTACATAAATAATTTGTTCTTTAGAAAATGGAGGAGAGGAAATGGGGAGATAAAACCTGCAATGTGTTCTTTCCCATTGTTTTAAAATTCTTAAAATCTTCTTTTTCAGGTATTCAGGAGGGGACTCAATGTACGAAATGTAAAAATAACTGGGCACTGAAGTTTTCCATCATCTTATTATACGTTTTATGTGCCCTGTTAACGATCACAGTAGCCATTCTGGGATACAAAGGTAGGTATGCATCAAGCCAAACATTTCACTTTCAGCCAGGCATCCAAGTGTATTTCTACTTGCTTTTTGTACACACATAACAACAAATTGCAACCTTAGCTTTTCCCTTTCAAATAATTATGGAGTTTTGAAACTAGATTGGACATTTGAAAGAGAAGAAAAAGTTTAGAACAAAATGATCATTCTTCCACCACGAAGAAGTTCTAACTGGAAGATTCAAAGCTCTGTAACATGTACTGTACCTTGATTTCAATGAGCTCTTTTACATATATCGCACCTGTCCAGAATAAATGTCTTTCTCAACAGGAGAGCCAGGAATAGTCTTACTGATATAATACTTATCACAGGAACAAAGTTTAGTATCAATATGATTTTGAAATATCTGGAAGAAAGATTGAACCAGGAGGTGACAGTGTATCGAGTTATCTACAATTATTTTGATGAACAAGGACACTTAGATAATTTTGACTGTGATTTCAAAGACTTTGGTAGTGCAAGTCATTGGTAGGGCACATTGGAAAGAACAGCTTAGAATTCCCATACATCCTCAGCACTAATTAACTGTGGTCACTTAGGCATTCTTATGATTGTTTCAATGTAAATGTCTGTTTGTTGTGTAGTCATGGGTATAGTAAGTTGACTAAATAAGACATGGGTTTCTAGTAAGAAAAAGGAAGTGACTAACATCATTATGAGCATTATAACAGGATATTGCAGCATGTTGCAGAGAAAACCAAGCTAGCTTTAAACTAGCTGCTTGAGTATGTCTCTGAGAGTAGCTTCAAAACCTCTCCGAGAAGCTGGGTATATATTCATGTGATTAGGATGCAGTGCATCCTGTGCCGCCAACAGCTGTGATTGTAGGAGAGCTGACATCACCTCTGGTCCTTTGCCAGTGAAAGAAAAGGAAATCGTAGAAATAGGAAGGGATAAATGCTTATTGGTTTGGTACAGTTTTGAGTAGGAAAAAAATTAAAAGTGTTTGGTTTAGATGGAAGATATAGCCAGGGAGACGAGAGAATGTGAAGGACAGATAGACACACATAGGTCTTTCTTTTTCATGATAAAGCATATGGAATGTGGCAAATTAAAATCAAATGTAGAGAAATACGACACATACATAATTGGTCAGACATTCTCCTCAAGAACACATTACTGGTCTCTGGAGGTTAGATGTTGGCTAATAAAAAAAGATTCCAGGATTCAAACGGATTTTTGATCCATAAAGAAAAAATAATTTGGTTATATGGACTAGGGGAGGACAAACTTAGGCCTTTTGCATATGCAAATCCGCAAAGATCTGCTTGCAGCAGGTGAGAACGGGATCCTCCCAGGCTATAATTCAGCCACTAAACACCTGGGGTTTAGCAGAATTTTCCTCACGAGAGTTTTGTACAAGCCTGTTGTTTTTGGGTCTCACCAGAAGACTCAGCCCTCACGCGGCATCAGAAACAGCATATCTGGTTGGAGGGACCATTGCTCTGTATCTTGCTTTGGCAAATGTCCATTCATGTGTGTATTGGAAGCAACAGCAGTAAGGAAACTGTCCAGAAGATCTCTTTTGGAGAGGAGGTTTCTCTTCCTCATTTCTAGTCCACAGTTCTCAAGCTTCTTTCTCCATGGAGGCCTCTAGCTCTGTCTTTTCCACAGGCTTCTCTTTCATCTTGAGGTCCCATCTTTGTTACACTCATTTATAAACCTCCTTCTTGTACTGAATAGTCATTGGTGCCTAGTATTACTCATAGCAGTACCAAGCCACATCCATCCAAGAGCAAGGACAAGGAATTTTCTCTCCCACAGAAAGAAAAAAAGGTACAGGAAAAATATTATAGGGAAGTAGATAATGCACGTCTTGCTCACAGAGTTTAAGTCATCTCGGTGACGACTGGTCCAGTGCTCACTGACTTAGTGATCCACATATGGAGATGAAAAGTCCTGTTTAGTCCAAGGAATCCGTTCTGCAATGCCAAGCAGCAAATGGTCATATGTCAGGTGTTAATTTTGCCCTTTGTACATGCAGTTATAAGCTTCATCTCCACGGTGCCTAATCACTAATTTGCAGGGAAAATGCGACTTACACAAACCCCCTAATGGTACATATTCAAAGTAATTATTGCAATATTTTTCATAACTGGGAAGGAATCAGGCCTTAAAGGAAGAACAAAACTCAAAATAAAACTTTATAGAGCTCTTGAACTCTCCTCCCCACATCAGAGTTTGGCTTGTCTTTTTTATTGCAATATTACACTGAAAGAAGAAATTCTGCTGGCATCGGGGATTCTTTCAGTCTCTTAGCTAAGTTTCCATTAAATTTGCATCCCACACTAATGTTTATAAAGCTCAAAACTACTTTTAAAACTTTCATTTCCTACGTGGTATTTAGATATCCTTTGTGATTTAAAACGTTAAAACTATTAATCAGTGGATTAAGTATGGCAGGCAAAAAAATAACTCAATGGGAGGCAAAATCAACACAGAACAAACTTCCAGACTGGTGGTAAAAATTGTATAGTAGGTTGGAGAAACCTGAAACCAAAACACAAATTAAACATCAAGGTCATGAAGGAGTAACAAGCTGAGTTTACTATTAGTTTCCTTTGCAAAGGCTTATTAAATTATTTTTAAATGCATTAACAAAGCAATCTGCAATTTTTTCCGCATGCTTTCTTAAATTAAATGCAAAATACAAAGTTATGATTTTTCTGGCACCAGCCAGTGTCAGATTAGCCTGTTGAAAGCGAATGATCTTCCTGTGACTCACTCCAGTTAGGGGAGCTAGCACGCCCTCAGCTCGAATTTCTGGTAGTTCTCATTCTCTGCTCAGTCCATGTTTTTAAGCTTCTTTACTAATGCCCACTGTGACTTTCATCTGCTTCTTTTATCTTTCTCCCAGAGTTTGCCTGCCATTACCTAGAGCAAAACACACCCTGGTGAGATGGCATATTTTGTCCCTGCTTCTGAAATAGTGGTTCAGATGCAGACAGTCCTCACTGTTCGGGTCAGCAACTACTTGAAATTTCAGATTCTTTTGGAGGTTCTTTGCCACGCTATCCACAATAACCTTGTCAAAAAGTGAGGTGCAATGTAGAGACATCTGACTGAGCTGAGAATTAAGGTAAAGCTATCTAAAAATAAGCTTAAGGCATAGACAGACTTTGCATTTCTGAGAGCGGCAGGCAGTTGGGAGCAGCAGAGTGGCCTTTATAAGGGATATTACAGCTGATATGTCTGGTTTGCCTTTGCATTTTTCTGGACGAGAAGTGTCTGTTGAAACCCACGGCACTCCCCAGAAGATGACTTCCATTCCTGAGAAAGGCTCCATCCAGAGATGATGGTGGGAGCGACAAGCAAGGAAGGAAAGGCATTTCCAATAATAGGATTATATTCTAATAATATTATAATATAAATTATAATAATAATCTGTCCATATTATCCCTTTTGACAGCAAGAACAACAAAACCTGATCTGACCATGGCGCTCTACTGACTCTCCTCAGAGTTCATCCTTTCCACTTGCTAGGCAGTAGCAAGAGCAAATAAATTACAACTTGCTTGGTGAAGGAGTTTGAGCAGGAGATCACGTCTACCAGGCCCATAATTTGTTTGACTATGGAGGCTAAGATCCTGCCTCTATATAAAAAATCAAATATGTGCATTGGTTTGTCTGCGGGATGACAAAATTCAGCTTAGCCTGTACCACTGAGAATCCTTAAGCTAATCCTTCAGTTCACTTTTGCAGAGAGCTCTACTGTTTCTGCTGCTGGAGCTGGGTGGTTTGAACTTGGCTCTGGCCTCTCTCCTCTACACTGCACACAACAGGACTGACGCCCTCTGAGGGGAAACTCAAAACAAAGGAAATTGTTTGTCTGATACAGCTAATTCTGTGCTTTGTGTCAATTAATCTGGGAAAATCATCACCAGTTTAGTGTCAAATAGACAAAAATCAATACCTTGTGTATTTGAAAGCAGCCTTCTCTTTGCAGTCTCTCTAAAGAAGTGTCATGTCAGCGCTCCAGATCCAGAGCTGCCGTCTGGATCCAGTTACGTACTAGAAGTAAAAGCCAATAGTTCCTGTAGGAGACAATCTGCTGGGGACTGGAAGACCTTTTAGTGGTGTTTCAGACAAGTGCTGGCACTCCCTTCCCTGCATATCATGGCCAATTGTCCATAGTACCAGCAAGGCTTCTGATTAAAGTCCTGCTTCAACAAATTTTTGGAGTGTCTCACACAAAGAATGTCCATAGCTACAGACCAGCTTTGGTCTTTTAACGGGGGGGGGTGGGGGGGTGGGGGGGAATGCTTTTGGCAATGAAAATACTGTACACTGCTGTCATCTTTAATTCCATCCAATCTGATCTTAACTGCCAGTGCAGACTACTACATGTTGATAGGATTTATAGTATTTACATTTGCTTTGAACTCTTCATGGGAATATTTTATCCCAAGTTTCTAGTGTTATATTTCATTCAACTTTGCAGACATTCTTGTTGTTACAGGGCAGTATAAAATCTCAGTTTTGCAAATTTCAGATCTGAAGTACTAACTAGCATTCATCTGAACAGCAAAAGGAAAAAAACCCTGTATTTTCCTTTCATTATTGATAGTGGTACCCTCTGCCTCACACAGGTTTACAGAATTGGCTTCACTGTCTCAAGACATAGGAAGCACCTGCTGTCTTCTGTTTGACAAAGGAAGCAAGCACAATAACTCATGTAGCCTCTCCCAGGCTTAGTTCAGATCCATTCTGCTCCCCATGTAGCAAAAGGCCTAAATAATCTTGTGGTGAGAAAGATTTTTTGCCCTTGGTTGTGGTTTGATGTGGAAGCTGAAGGCTGTCTCTAAACCTGCAGGCCCTTTGCATTTCTGCTACTGGAAGCCACCGCGGGCTCTATTCATTGCTCTGCTTTTTCCATTTCGATATCAATTCCATCAAATAAACAGATTGTCCCAGTGACAAGAAAATTACTCAGACATTACAAAATAAAAAGTACATCAGTCATAAATCTGCACTTGCTGAATGACCATCCTTTCAGTCTTAATGAGATAGAATGGTTTCAAGACCATTTTGAGTGATCTGCACCATTATCAAGATGTTTGTATTTGATCTGAAAAACACTTAGTAATTGCATCTTCAAACTGTTATCTCAGTCCAAAGTTTGCTATCCAGGTGGCAATTTTTTGTGATTAAAAGGCACAGGGGAAAAAATGTACTTTTTAAGAAGAAAATGGCTCATAGCAAGTTAAAAGGAAGTCTTCTCTCATGCAGCTGAGCATTTAGCAATGTCTGCCTTTGCCACACAGCACTGTGCTTGGAGCATGAAAATGTTGTTAAAAGAAAAGAACTTGGTTCATGAGG
Organism: Tapera naevia; assembly: GCA_033556795.1. Classification (NCBI taxonomy): domain Eukaryota; kingdom Metazoa; phylum Chordata; class Aves; order Cuculiformes; family Neomorphidae; genus Tapera; species Tapera naevia. The sequence continues at coordinate 13,410,385 of JAUMJJ010000022.1, forward strand.
AAAATCTACGAAGATGGATTTCCTCATTCAGGAGAGAGATTGTTAATGAGCAAAGAAATGTTTGGGGAGACTGAAGAACTGGAGAATACTGGGTGCTACTAGCAGGTAGTATCTCATCCTTCCAATATTTCAGAGTCATAAAGTCATAGAGTGGTTTGGGTTGGAAGTAAAATTAAAGATCATCCACTTCCAACCCCTTGCCATGGGCAGGGACAGCTTACACTAGATCAGGTTGCTCAAACCCGCATTCAACCTGACCTTGAATACCTCCAGGGATGGAGCATCCATGGCTTCTATGAGCAACCTGTTCCAGTGCCTTTCACAGAGCGAAGCAGAGTATAGTGGCAAGCAAGGCAATTTTAAGGCGTTTTTTTGTTGTTTGGTGGCAGTGATAGTTTTTTGGTTTGCTTAATTGTTTACCAGACTGTTTCGTAATTTCAGTTTTCTTCTTTCCATAACACACTGTTCTTTTCCCCGTAGTTGTAGAAAAAATGGACAATGTAACAGGTGGCCTGGAAACGTCCCACAGAAGATATACAGAAAAGCTCACAGAGGTGGAGAGTGATCTGAAGAAATTAGGTAATCTAAGCACAAACAAAGCCCCTTTGTGTTACAGCTTTGGGGTGTTCTCCTGGCAGAAAGTAGCAAGAAATTAATCTAAAAAAAATCTCTGAGTATGACAAGATGCAGTACTTTATTCCAATTTCTCAAGGACTTGGGAAAGCACTTTAAAATAGTGAAGATCAGCTCTACTTAGGATAGCATTTTAAGTATGCTTTAATATTTACAGTTCCCACAGATGTCACTCTGAAATAATTTATACTAAAAAACCAGACACTTAAAAGTTCCTCAGGAGAGAGTCTTCTGTGAGGTAGAGATATAAAAAGTAGCAAAAGCTATTTCACACCACAAGAGACTCTACATAAAATGGAAATCTGTCACACCGTCATCTCAAACCTGTTTTAGCAATCAAGATTCAAAACTGCAGGCTGTTTTAAGGGGTACAGAAATAATCAGCTGTTCAAATCTCTTATGTCTGAGGTGAGTTGATTACTTCCATGAAATATTTCTTAATCATCTCAGGGAATACAGAACAAAAGGTTGTTATGAGTTCAGATCTCCACAGTTCTTAGTTTGCAGAAAGATAGAAAAAGATCTAGACAGGATTCTATTCACTAAGTGTGCATTTGTACCTTTATTTTTTGTCTTGAAAGGAGACAGAGCTGTTTATTATCAATTTATGTATACATAAACATAGTTTATATCATTAGTTTTTAAATAAATATTAATGTACACATATATGCACATGCTTCTTGAAATAAATTTTATTTAGCTTCATAAACCATATATTGAGACATGTGTTTCTAGGAAAAATTACTTTTTTGCAGATGGATTATAAATTTTCACAACTTTTTCCCTCAAAAAATAGCTGGGTTCTGAAGTGTTTGCACACTGCATTTAGTTCAAAGACACGAGGTAATTCAATGACCTACTTTTACTGGTAGTTGTACCGAAATAATGTTGCAACTTAAAGCACATGCTATAACATGGGTTATATTTGAGTCATTATATTTTGCTGATTGAATTTTCACAACTTGGAGCACCATTGATTTATTCATGCCCACACATTTTTACACACTGCTCAATGGATGGTCGGTGAGGTGCTCAGGACCATCAGTTCCCGTTTAAGTGGACTTGCTTTGGAGGAAGTTAAAAAAGTCATGGGCAATGTGTGTGGGAGGCACAAAGGTAAGAGAACTGCTGTAGGGCCAGAAGGATAACAGCATGTGGTGAATGAAAGGCAGGCCTTCAGGGATTAGCTGTATGAGGGCCTGGCAGTTGTCAGAGCTGTGTGAGGAAAGCAGTATAATTTGAGCAATAACCAGGAGGTAAACACTGAGTCAGAGCTGAGAAGATCCTGGAGTGAGACAGGCGACAGGGAGAGCAACTGTTCTCGGGAAGATGTCCATCCACGACAGACTCCATAAACACTTCAGACTGAAGTCTCACAAGACACTATTTGATGTTCACCATCATGGCTCATTCAGACACCCCAGAAGAAAGCTCCATCCACAGCTGTATTCACTGCAGTTTATGGAAACCATTGTGCTCTCTGTTGGAGTCATCTGAAATGATGGATTTGAGACTGCATAATTCATAAATATAATTACACTTAGATGAGGACAAAAATAAATGGACTGTGTGTAGGAAAGGGAAGTGACTGAGGCCAAAAAGGGATTCTTCCCTGAAAGTGAATGTTGCCTGCTTCTTTCCTTGGTTTCTGTGTCCTGGTGAGCTGTGCGGCCTCAAAGCCTAATCATACTCAGGCAAGCTCCCAGAAGCAGACTGTAGGGTAGTGTAAGCAAGAGCAGACATGTTCCTCTAAGATTAAAGGGTTTGCCTTCCTGAAACTCAAAATATGAGGAAATGATAACAGCAAAATAAGTGTCATTACAAGCAATAATAGTAGTATGTTAGAGAGAAAAACAGAAATATAGGATACATCGTATCCTGTCATATCTGGAGTAGCCTTCTGGCAAAGCTCTTGCCGCACATTGTTTTGAAATAGGTATAGAACTTTTTCTAAAACTAAACCTAAATTTAAAAAAAATGAAGCTGTATGTACTAATTCACAATTAAGATAGTTTATCTGCCGAGAAAAGAAGGAAAAAAATGTGAACACCTAAACTTCACCTCTCAGCTTTCAGCAATAGCCAGTTGTAAGTTCAAAACATAAACTTACTGATACCTCTTTAATATTTTGAATTCTACTTACCTTTCAGTTTTCATTGAGAATACAAGCATTACTTGTCTGCATATATGCCTCAGTTTCTAACAGTAGTTTTTACTGCATATGACAACAGAATCGCTGTTTTGTCCTCCTCAGTAAGACACAAGGTCTTTAGCTCTTTCCATCTAGTGGCAGAACATTCCTTAGTGGTTTCTCTTTTCTGGAATACATAGTATAGAAGTTCTATTGGCAGAATATTTTGACAACCTGAGTGCACTTAAAATAGTCTGTGCTTTTTTATAGTGTGTTTTAAAAGACTCATCCTAAAGCCTTTAATTTTTTTTCCTGTACAACAGATGACCAAGCTGGACAAAAAGCCATGAATACTAACACTGAACTGTCTAGCTTCAGATCTGACATTCTGGCTCTTCGTCAGCAGCTCCATGACATTGCAGAGAAAACTACCAGAAATAAAGATACACTGGAAAAGCTGCAAGAGTCTGGAAGTTTGTTAGATGATAGACAGAGCCAAATGAGAAGTGCCTTAGATAGTAACTCTTTCATGATCATCAGTGTCAATAAGACTCTTCAGGCATATACTGGCTATATCAACAATCTTCAACAAGACACAAGTAGTATTCAAACAAACTTGCAAAACCAAGTGCATTCTCATAATGTGGTCATTATGAACCTGAACAACTTAAACCTGACACAAATACAGCAAAGAAATCTTATCAGTGTCCTGCAGAAGACAATGGAAGATACAAGCTCGGCTATTCTAAGAATCAAGAATGACTTTCAAAATCTGCAGCAGGTTGTCCTTCAAGCACGGAAGGACACTGACTGGCTTAAGGAGAAAGTGCAAAATTTACAGACTTTGGCCGCCAACAACTCAGCACTGGCAAAAGCTAACAATGATACACTTGAAGACATGAACAATCAGCTCAGCTCCTTCAGTGGGCAAATGGAGAATATCACCACAATTGCCCAAGTCAATGAACAAAACCTAAAGGATCTCCAGGAACAGCATAAAGAATATGAAAACAGAACTTCTGCCAAATTCAACCAGCTAGAAGAAAGGTTCCAGGTCTTTGAAACCGATATAGTCAATATCATTAGCAATATCAGCTACACTGCTCATCATCTACGGACACTGACTAGCAATCTCAATGAGGTCAGGACAACTTGTACAGACACCTTAAGTAAACATTCAGATGAGCTGATTTTTATGAACAGCACACTAGCCAATATTCGCTTAGACTCTGCATCTCTCAAGGTGCAGCAGGATTTGATGAGGTCAAGGTTAGATGTTGAAGTAGCCAATTTATCAGTAATCATGGAAGAAATGAAGCTGGTAGATTCCAAACATGGCCAACTCATCAAGAACTTCACTATCCTACAAGGTATGCAGCTTCTCTAATGACACCCATAATGGTCTATGCTGAATTCCTGCTGGCATTGTTTCTTTAGTTCTGTGGAAGTTAGTGCATGGTGGTACAAAGTTTTCCATTAGCTAATTCTAAACATTGAAAATGTAAAGGCATCTTGAATATTCCTTACTAATGTTCCTATGATTTCTCTACAAACCTACAATGGGGATGTTATGAAAGAAGGTTCTGACTTAGCAAAATTTTATTCTGAGCGACTGACTGACTTCATCTGCTTTTGATTTGGTTTCTAAAATAAGCTAGTGAAGGTGTGGAACCTCAAGAAACCAATCGTTGCTAAGGAGGAAATGGCTAAAAAATATACATTGGACTATTCCCAGAAAGGTCCACCCTTACTGAAAAACATGTTGCTATTTCACTTTAAGCCAGTTGTTATTCTGCCAGAAAACATGCTACTTTGCTTAGGTTTTAATCTTGGGGTATTATATTTTCTCCAGAAATAAATAGCATCAAGTTTAGGAGGTTTCTCCCAGCCAAGTATTATCCCAAATGAAAAGAACATTCATATTTCCAACCTGATGTGAACCAGTCAGCCCTAAAACTCTGATCACAAATATAAATCCATTGCTCAAAATAAACTAAAGCTGAATTAGAGCCAAGATTACATATCAATAACCTTAACCTTTCTCATTTCATTCTGGCCTAAATGATTCCAGTTTAGGAATTTATCTCTAGAGGAGTTTAAATTATGTAGATTGGAGGGCAAGGTGAGTGTATTGGCAAGGCATTTGCATATCCATAATTAGAATCCAAAATTATTTTGTTATTTATTGCTGTCACAATATTGCCACTTCCTATCATGGGTATTGTTCTCTATCCTGTTATAGCTGGCCAGTCAGCAATTAGTAAATCTGGTCATCTGGCCTGTTGCTCACTGTCCATCATTTTGTCGCTTTTTGACAGCCTTCTATTGACAAAGCAGCAAACAGGTTCATTGCAGGAGAAAGAATCCTGTAGTCTAAAAGAAGAGAGGTGGGTCTAGAAGGAAGAGGGAGCGTAGCAGAGTGAGGGAACAGGAGCATCAACTTGCAGGACCACATGCATCAACAGCATAGAGTGTGTTTTGCAGGGACTGGAACCTCAGCTGGTCACCTGGGACATATTGTCACTGTTCAGTTCACAGGACAAGGTGCATCAGATTATTTTCTTCTGTATCCTGTAATTCATGGAGGCTCAGGAAGGAGGAATGGTTTATGATGTTGGAGAAGCAGAGACATACTTTTACAAGCACTGCTCAAAGTAGCTGTTAGCCTGGTTTTCATAATGCTGAATAACCAATGTTACTGGTCTGAAACACATTTTAAAAAAACCCTGCATGGGCTTTTTGTTTTGTGTTTTTGTCCATATTCCCACTTTGCATGCTTACATTGTTTCAGGCCCTCCTGGTCCAAGGGGACCTAAAGGTGACAGAGGGCCTCAAGGTCTTCCTGGCCCTGCTGGCCTAAAAGGACAAAAAGGAGAGAAGGGAGAACCAGGACCACCAGGACCTGCAGGTGAAAAGGGCCCACCTGGGCCAGCTGGGCCACCAGGAGAAAAAGGAGGGAAAGGTTCAAGAGGATCGCCTGGCTCCAAAGGTCAGAGAGGTTCTCCTGGCAAGACAGGTCTGCCTGGACCAAGTGGAGACCCAGGACCACCAGGTCCCCAAGGCAAAGATGGTCCACCTGGGCCACAAGGCCCACAAGGATTTCAAGGTCTGCAAGGAACTGTGGGAGAGCCAGGGGTACCAGGACCTCGAGGACTACCTGGGCTACCTGGAGTCCCTGGGCCACCTGGTCCAAAGGGCCCACCTGGCCCACCAGGGCCACCAGGTCCAGGGATGCTAATGGCACTGCAAAGTGAACCTACGTCAGTGCCTGAGGCTAACGGTAAGCTGTCAACATACCACATGCATCTTTCACTGAGTTACAAATACATGTAGTGGAGGGTGCTCACCACTTAATAATTGGTTCAAATAATCTCTGCTACCCTTGAACTAAATCTCTGGGATTTATCACAAAGCATTCCTGTTAAGTGAAGCCATACCTGTTGGTCTTCCTTCTGATGGCCTGAAACAGGTTTAAGTTAACATTTATGGCTAAAGAAGAAGTGGCAGTAGTATGAGTAAAACATAATTGCCTTGACCTTGATCAAGTTTAGCCTTTATTTTACAGAGTTAGGATCGTAATAATTAAATTCCCAAACTGTACGTAAGGACTTTTTATGTGGCAGCGTGCTGTAAGATGAGTATGGGATCCTCTGCTTATTATTTGCCTTATGCAGAATGTTATTTTTGATCCCTTATCAGTAACTGGTTTAACATAAAAAAAATCGCATCATAGGTTGTTCACCTCATTGGAAGAACTATACAGAAAAGTGCTACTACTTTTCAACTGAAAGAGAAATTTTTGAAGAGGCAAAGTTATTCTGTGAAGAGAAGGCATCACGCTTGGTTATCATAAACAACAAAGAGGAGCAGGTAATTACCTTGTCTTTCAAGGAGAGAGTTTGAAGTTATTTAACATGTGGAAACCACGAGGTAAGTGGGAAGCTGAGAACATTGTTAATTCATATAGTGAAATAGACACAGTGATTGGCTCCAGTTAGCATTTTGTCTACCCTCTGCCTTCTCAGCAGCTTCTCCATATGCAGAAGAGCAATGAGAGCAGAGCTGGTGATGACACTGAAGGTGGTGGGCACAGAGCAGCCAGAAAGGCTGGTGAAAATTGTCAAGTGTTGAACCTTTAAAGAAAGAGCCCATTGTGCCTTGCATATTGACCAAAATGTATTTTTTGCAGTGATGAATATAATTAAATTCTACATTTTCTGATTTAATACATGCAGTCTAAGACTACTGTGATCCAAAAAAAAATTTTTTATCTACCTATAAATCCAGCTGTACTTTTACTACTGTTCAACATAATTATTTGGTGCCTACATAGCAGGGGGACATCAAGGTACAACCCTTAGGGTTTTTTCAGTTTGTATCTATCAGACATTGGCTGTGACTTTGTCAACCTGATTTTCATGCCTAGCTCTCTACCTCATGTGCAAACACTGCGATAGATTCTAGGGTGGGCAAGGGGTCAAAAGGCCAACTCCTGAAACATATTTTCAGCTTAGAAAAATTTCTTTGGCCCTTCCTATTCCAATAACAAAGATATTACCAGATGAAAACAGAGTGGCTTATTGGTGTCAAGACAGTTGTATGTGTTTGTTATGGACTAAGATCTTCCTTCCACAGCAATGGATAAAAAGACAGATTTCTGGGAAAGGCAGCTTCTGGATTGGACTAACAGATTCAGAGAACGAAAATGAATGGAGATGGCTGGATGGATCCTTACCAGTTTACACGTACGTAAATGAAAAACAATGGTATTGATTTTCTGCAGATGCTACCGCTCTTGCTGATGCTTCTAAAAGCATCATCTAGAAATTATCCAATGAATCTAGAGAGCTGTAGATGCCAATTAAATATTTTGTTACAGAGGATACTGTTGAACTGGTTTTTTCTCTCTCCCTTCTCCACGCACAAGGCTTTCTTTCCTTGCCAGGAAGAAAACCGAATGTTGAATGAAAGAATCACAGGACTACGTAGTACAGTATTTCTTGCCAAAACATTTGCTCCTGACTTTTATTACAAAGTTGAGATGGAAAGCACAGACGGTTTTGCTGTCTTGGTTTGAATTTTCCTTATTTGCATTACAACTGGCTATAAATAGAGTGCTCATTCTGATAAAAAATGACCAGCCCCAAAAAAATGACCAGCTTTAGATAAGGCTCAAATGCAAGTGGAAAGCATTATACATAAGGAAAATGCATGAAATGAGGGGGTCTCAGTTTAGGCCAGATGAAAACTGAATTGGCAACTCTCCAGGAATGGAACAGATTGCAACCACCCAAATTTTTAATACTGAGGAGTGGACTAAAGAGTTTATAGAGCTGAGCATGCTGTGCTCCAGAAAAACAGGCTACACTCAGTCAGATGTTACAAAATGATTAGCCGTGATCTCATTGGTGTTCATCTTGATGAGAAACATGGAAAAAGTCAGATGTGTTTTTCAAATGAGCCATAGTATTTCCTCTGTTTTCATCTATCTTTCTCTTAATGGCAACGCTCTGACTGGCTCCCACTTCAGCCACTGCTTTCAATAGGTTTCCACCACGCTGTGGTTTTGGGTGCCCTGTTGTAACCTTAGAGCTGTTACAGATTTTCAAAGTATTTCATTACTTCTGGAAAGCTGTGTGTCCTCACAGGTGCCTGCTCAGACAGGCATGTTTTTTAGCTGAGCACGGACTGTATCAGCCAGTAATCACAAGCTCCCTTCAACAATCTGTTTCTTCAGAAAAATGAAGCTTTTAAGTCCCAAGGTTGGAAGTGTTTCTCACTTGTTAAACAAAAACAGGATGAGGAAACACTTGCTGCAATATTTTTACGTGCTGCGTTGTTTCACTCTTAAAGCTAACAATCTCGAAAGATACACATATATATACTTTGTATATTCCTTATAAGCCCAAAAATTCACTTCCCATCCAAATATGAGTCTGTAAAACAGATAAATCTTTGCTGTGCTTCCCAAGATGACCACCTCGGTGCAGTCAGAGGGTTGAGGGCCTTTGCAGGTTATTGCCGTCCTGGGGAGCCCTCATGAGCCTGCCAGCTCTTCTCAGTCCCATCTGCCAGCAGGAATGCCGGGCACAGGTTTTGCAGAATTGGAGCAATACACATGGAGCGTGGAGCACTCCCGCTGTATGTGCATGTACATTCAGAAACTAAAATAAAGTTCATCGGTCTAATTTTAGGTCTCTGAGTTTTGGCGGCCTGAGGGCGAATAGATTCCCTTCTCTGTAATACATCTGTTTTTCATTTTCAGCGAGAGACATGTATTGTTTGTTTCAACGTGTATTTCCCTTTCAAAGCAAATCTCATGATGTTTTCGTTAATTTCTTGTGGTAAGAAACTGTCATATGTGCTGCATTGTGCAATCATATCATATCTCTTGCTTTTTCAATTGAAAGAAACTGGAAAACTGGGCAACCCGATAACTGGAGCCACGGGCATGGGCCAGGGGAAGATTGCGCTGGGCTGATCTATGCTGGGCTCTGGAATGACTTCTACTGTGAAGATGTTAACAATTTCATTTGTGAAAAAGACATGGACAAAGGTAAGCAGGCTGCTTGGTTTGATTATTTCACCCTGCACCTACCAGGCCGAACTCAGGTGAATTTTCAACAGCTAGAGGGGAGAAGATCCAAGCGCAATGCTAGATGCTATGGCAGGGCCTTGTTGAGGAAGCGGGGGAATCACACTTGGAGCACTTCTGCTCAGATCCAATACTCTGTTGGATTTATTGCAATAAATCTCGTGCGCTTCTGCTCTTTCACAAGAAAAGAGCCTTTAAGCAGGCTGTAGGCATAGCCTGCTCTGCGACTTGACCATCTCCTGAAGACTTCAAACACACCTAAAATTTCAAGCATGATTTAGCTCGTGTGCTTCAGACCCTGGCGTCACTGGAGCTTTTTTGTAGGCTCGGTGGCCGTTGAGGGGCGAAAGCTGGCCTTAGGATGACTCAGGAACAAGCATTTGAAAACCTTAAGGACTCTGTTTTGAGAGTTTGTGGAACAGGATGTACTTGGTGGTGGCTAAGGAAATCTTGAAATTCCCACTACTGTCAGATGTCCTGTTGGGCTGGGAGGCTGGTTCCACAGGCCCTAAGCAGCTCATCTATTGCAGTTAATGTGGAGGACTCACTCATAATATGCCAGTGTAGCCAAGCTAGGTGTTTACCATGAGGCATCTCTTTCTGCTTTTATAGGCATTTCTGCAATGGCTGAGGGCAGGTGGTTCACATACTGCTTGAAAGCTAGACCTGTCTTCACAGAGCTAGGCAACGACATTTGTGTTCATGGTGGAGCTCTGTCCAAAACATTCTCTCTTCCGTTCAGTCTGTTTAAATATTGCTTTGGCAAGGGTGCCTGGCTGCTCCAGTTGCAAACATGTAAGATGAATTTCAGTGAAGGCAGATGGAAATTTTAGCTAGAGTCAAAATTACATCCCATGCACAAAAAATGCCCCCCTAAAATGCAAAACAAAGAGCTGAACAAGCTTTGTGTGTGTATAACTCTGGGTGACCAGCGTAAAGGATCGTGTGTAAGTACCAATGTAATTTGCCCTTGTTTTCCTACATGCATTTGTTATTCTATGAAAACTTCATGCTTCACAAATATTTATTAATATTTATTTTATTATACTTACAGGATTGGAATATAAGTCCACTTAAATTTTTAACACACCTTAATCTCTGTAAGTTTTCTTTTTGGAAATGCATTTAATCTTCCAAGTTTTTTTTACATTTTTTTTCCCCTTCGTTTTTCTCTCTTACTGTAGGGCAAATATTTGGAGCATAATAGGCTGTGACTTTACAGATACCTACATATTATGGAAATTTGCTTAAAGAAGAAGAAAATCCTGGGAGAGAGCAACATTGCCTACCAAAATCGAGAGGAAAAAACAGCAAAAGCAAGCACTGAAAACTTGTTTAAATGCATAAAGGAATTCAGCAGCAACTCTTCTCCAACATCCTGCAATTGTCTGAGGCCTTTCAACCCACAGCATCAGGAAATACAGTTGGACTAATTCTGTTATATATTTTCTTCCCAACCAGTAACCATATACATAAGCGACTTTTGTCTTCTGAGAAAAGACATTCTGTCAATCTGAGTAAGACTGATGGTCACTCATATAGAAAAACATATAAAGCAACTGTGTAAACATTATGTTTCATTTGCTAAAATCCCAAATGTAGGAAAATTATACAGATACACGAATATATAGATTTTATATAAATATATATATATAGTCCAACTCTTATCAATAATATGGAATATACTTTTAAGAGCTTTTAAAACTTTGTATTTTTGTACAAAATATTTGCTTTTTACGATTGTTCTCTTTTTTACTGACTTTTTTTACAAATATAGTGCACAGGGGCCAAAGAAAACAATAAAGGTACTAATAATTCATTAAGATTTGCTGTCAGGCCTAGCTCAGTTATAGAGAAATATTTTTCCAGTTAGAAATATTTGTACTTTCCCAGATGATTTGTTCTGGTTAAATAACTTTTAAAGCAAATTTTAGATAGTGTTTTCCTTACTATATGCAGTCTAGTCTGCATGTGTAACAATTAACTAAGGACTAGATACTCACTATAGCTCCGATCACAGCCAGTGTTCCACCAGGGTACTATGGAAATACCATGTTAATAACAGCTTTTCCTTCCTTCCTGCCTACCTCCCTGCCTTCCTTCTTTCTGGTCTATGTGCCTGCCATTTCTGCCTACCTTCTTTCCTGCCTGCCTTCTTTTTCCCGCCTCCCAGCTCACCTACCTTTCTTCTTTCCATCCCCATCCTTCCTGATTTCCTGCCTTTCTGTCACCCTATCTTCCCCCTACTTACACAGAAGTAAATCAGAATTTTTAGAATGATTTTGAAAAGTTTTCACTCCTTCTCCCTTCTTGTGAGGAATTCTGCCCCATATAGGTGCTACCCATATTGAAAGTTAAGCCTAAATGAAGGATTTTTTGAAAACAGAATTGAAGGAGCTGCCCACACCAAAATGTGTTTCTTTTTAAGACAGATTTCAAAATTTGGTAAGAAAAATGTGCCATACTCTGAAAAGTCTGATCAATATGCCCTTCTCCAAAATGCTTTGTAAATCGATGTCTGTTTTCTTGGATGAGTACTTCTCTCCCAAACAAACTAGAAAATAAAATACACTGCAAAACAGAAAGCAGTGTGTTTAATAATATGATATCATCACCCAGCCAGTTTCCTCCATGGTCTCATGAGCCATTGTCTAGACAGCAGTACTGCTTATCAGGAATTTAAAAAACTAGCAACTAGTTCAAGTTCATTAGCAGAAACCCTATGTTGGATCCTGATCTTTATGGCCACATGCTAATACCACGGAGGAAGTTGTTTTGGCTTTTTGGGAAGGAGAGTTGTTTTTCCATTGCCTCCTGACCTGCCGTTTACCTTGGCTGAATGCATATAAGTTTCTTGAAATACTCCAGCTCTGTTGGAAAGAGACAAGACTTTGGACTTTTGATTTTCAAGTATTACCCTTAAGACCAACTAATTAAAGAACAGTGCTTTCCTATATCCCACGCTTCCTCCAGTGTTCATTTTGGGGAGGTGGCTTTTAATTTTAACTATAATTTTCTTAAAATACAAAAAATGTTACATTTGGGAATCTGTCTATATATCTGTGCATATGTTTAATTAAAAAATGAGAGGTCTATGTATTACAGCTGCAGAAACTATGTGTCACCATCTTGGAGGCAGGACTTTTCATCAGACAGTCTGCATTTCCTAAGATTTTCCTTTTGGCTTTTTCATCAGGTTTTGAATATAACATGATTCTGCCCTACAGCCTGTCATGCTGTGCTTAGGAGTTGGGTGTAGATTCACACTGTAGTGTTTATATGTATATTTACATGCTGTCTGTGGAGAGAAAGTTGAAGTGCTATTTTTGGATAACAAGGTACAAAACTATTACTTTGCACACCCAGAGAGCCTCACAAACCGTGGTGATGTTTGCAGAACCACACTGAGTTAGAAGCGCTGCTGCTTTTGTTTTGAATGTTGGTTTATTTCAGTGAAATGAGCCCATTCGGAGCATCTGCCACATTAAATGAAGTTTTTCTTGCTTTTTACTGATGTGATAGATTTCTGTCCACAAATGAAGTTCATGAGGAACCTTTGTAGAAGCCCCAGCTGTACTGCTTCCTCTCCCTGATTTCATCCTTCTCGTCCTTCAGCAACAGCAGTGATGAGATGTCAAGATGAGATGATCCAAGAGTCATCTAGTGTCCTCGACAAAGAGGCTTTTATGTGCAGAGGAAATCAACTGCCATAGCTGCACTTATGCCTGCTTCAGGTTACAGAAATGGCTCTTTATCTGCAATAGTTGCTTAGGTTGATTTAAACTAGCATAGCAGCTATGCTAAACTGCAGGCAGTTGAGTGACTTTAGAGTGGAAATGGCCTTTGAACTAGGACAGTTTAAGGATGCAACATGTTTATGAATTCAATACTCATTTCAAAGTGAATTCCAATGCTAGGTTTTAATTATCTATAATATCACTCTAATTATCCACCTTTAACTGAGAAACTAAACGTGCCTGGGCTCAAGTTCTCTGTTCACATGTTTAAAGCAAAGAATGTAACTGTTAGGCAAAACTGTCTGGAGAGGGATGCTGCTGTTGCGTGCCTGGCATGTTCAGCCATCCTTAAAACGTGGCCTGAACAGCCAGGCGGGCTGACACAGACCATCCTTCTGACCCAGTATTCCTGCAGGAGAGAAACAGAGGTGTCAAGTGGCAACAAAATTTGAAATCATTGGGAGGATCGGGTGAGTGTTAAGACAGCTCAGGAACCTGTCAGAGAAAGGAGAGTTTGGCAGGGATGCAAGAAGGACACCAGTAATGGCCAAGAAATTGTCATGAAAGTCAGAGCTACCACATGGGGTCTGGAAAACATCCCAGTTAAATCTGCTTTCTGTATGGTTGGAGTGATAAAGCAGGTTGAATGAAAATTTTGAGAGATAGGAAATCATTTTTGTCCCAGCTCGAGTTTTGGTTTTTCTTCGTATGCACAAATACGATGTCCTGGTATACTGAGTACACATGTCCATCATCCTTTTTCTTGTTTTACATCAAAAGAAATGCAAGTTTATAGACCCTGGCAAGCACTGGGACAGTTGCAAGAAGGGGGAGGAAGGCAAAGAGGGTGCAAAGTCATTGTGATTTACATCCAGTGCTGGATTTCTTAATGTCATTTCTGACTCCTTTCATTAATTTATTTGGAAACATTTTCAGCTGATTAGAGCGTATAAATCTGAAACTCTTCTTCCCTTTTATGTCTATAAATAATACCTGCAAATGTTACAATAAAGGAAGCACTAAGCGGAGACATGGAAGTGAATACTGTTTACTCTGTGCATGCTTGTATAACCAAGACAGATATGGAGATGGGAAAGATGTGGAGCCGGAAGCATTTGTAGGTATTAAAAATCAAACTGATGAAAATTATTTTCAATAAAGCCTTTCTTGTCACTTACACTGTCCTAGTTATAAGTACTACCGTGGCTATTTTATCCCTTAATTGCAGTTTTAGTGTATTATTCTTGCGGCACCCAGGTGCTAGAAACTTGATTTTAAAGGTCTGAGTTGAACAAGGCCTTTAAGAAGGTCTTAAGAAGCAAGAATGCCCTCTTGCAGTTCACTCTCCTAGCAGAAGCATGCAAAGCACCTCAGATGGGCCCCCAAGTGAGGGATGTCTTGACTCAAATAGAGCAGGAGCAGTCCCTAGATTAGCCGTTATTGCGTCTAGCTTGAATTGGCTGTTTATAATGACTAATCTGATCTTGCTGATTCTCGCTCTCTCAGATGGCTGACCTCCTCTTTTAATTTTCTGTTCCTGGCAAGTAGCTCCCCTGTTTTTAACAAGTAGCAGGATCCCGTCTCTGATCACTGGCAAGGCAAGGAGGTGGTCAGAGGGCGGCCGCTGGCTGTCAGAGGGAGTTGCGCCACAGCGAGTAGGGGAAAGGTAGCTGAGTGAGAAAACAAATCCACTTTTCCCCAGTGCAACTTTCTTGGTTAAAAACACAGCAGCTCATGCAGATGTAACATCCAAAGGGAACAAAACGTCTCCAGCCCCAGCCTCCAGACTTGCTTTACTTATTTCGTCCTCACTGCTGCGGATCTCTCTGTGCACCCTGAAGATGTTTGCTTTTCTGTGAATGGGCAGCTGGACAGCTGGCCCTGGAGCAGGCTCCGTGCTGCTGTGTGCAGGTGTCAAGGCTCACACTGGTGAGGGTCCAGCAGCAGGACAGCTGCCTGTGTCTGACACTCCCCACCACTGGGATACCCTGCTCCTCCCTGCGACTGGGCAGGAGGAGGAGGCAGCTGTAGGGCTACTGGAGGTAGTTTGGGTATCTATAGATGGGAAAGCATAGTGCCTTATGGAGAAAAACCTTGTTCCCAGAAACCTTCCTAAAACCAGAGCCTGTTTGTTCATTCACCATCTCCACTTCACTTTTTCCGTGCTGTTTCATAAAAAGAAAAAAAGAAAAAAAAAATCTTGGCTAAAAAATTTTTGAAAGTTCTTATGTGTTTTCTTTCTTCGGGTGGAATACGTTTGTTTTTTCTTTCCATCTGGCTCAGAGATGAAAAAAACATTCTTTGATTTCTTTTTCAAAATAAACTCAGCGTAACGCTCCAAAATTTGTGTAGAGAATTTTTTTTTAATAGCAGAACAATAAAAACAAATCACTAGGCAAATAATGCTCTTTTTAAAGAAGATCTTGCATACTGTGAGGATTTTCTTACCCAGAGGCCTTCCCAGAGGTATGCAAGTATTGCCAGCCCCATTTTGTGACTGGAAGAAGAAGGAGACTTTCAAGAATTTGATTCATTTTAGTGTCTCGGCTTGGGGGGTTTTGTTTTCATGTGCTGGGGAGGTGATTTTTAGAGGTAATTTTTTCTAATGAAATTAACACTGGCATAGAGCAAATTAGTTTTCATACACCTCAGTAAAGGGAATGGACTTTTCAACACTAAATTAAACTGAATGGTAGCTCTCACATTACCACGTGTATGGGAGGTGGCCATTTCTGCTGCTGTTTTGGAAGCCAGAGTTCAGTATGATCATACCAGAGCAATATCAGCCCAGTAGAGAGCAACATCTTGTGTGGGTAAGAGTTAACAGATTACACTCAGTTACCAGGAGACCCCCTTGATCAGAGGAAAACAGTTAGAGGACTGCTCAGTCTATTGACTCCTTGGCAGCCCAACATAAATAAATCTTCCAAAAAATGTACCAAGTTCTTCTTTAAAAATAATTAGGGGTTTCTTTGTCCCTTTAATGATTTTGGCTGTTCTTCAAAAACTTTATTAGGAACCTTCTTTTAAAAAACAACACAAATGCAATTATGTCCAGTTTAAACACATTTGTTCTCATTCCAGTGCCGTCCTTTAGCTTAAATGGCATCTCTCCTGGGACTGTCAAGCAACTGTAGTGGTCAGTGTGGAGTCATTCATCTTGAGACACAGTAAGGGATGGTTGGGAACAAACAAATCCTCTGACCAACCAGGGAGCCCTAATGACAGAGCCTGGCTCTGGTCCCACCATCCAGCCCCACAAGGGATTATCTGAGGACACACTGGCCTTCCTGCTGAATGGTGGAAGTTTCCATACTCTTTTCTTGTTAGTTCTTCTGGAAGTCAGGGAGCAACAAAAAGGGTATTGAAGATGGTTTCCTGTGGAATCAGAATAGGTTGCAAGCGTGTGGCTTTTTATAACGTAGTGCTGCATTTTACAAGGCTTTAAATAAATTAGTTTGTAGATCCAAATTTCAGCACATTTTTTTCTGGCTTTACACCAGAGCAGAATCTAAGTTCAGGTCAGATTTAGGCCCTTGATCTTCAAGAAATTAAAATCTACGATTCAGAGATTAGCATGTGACTTCTTCTCATCTATCTGTCTGCTGAGACAAAATCCACAGCTCAGGCATCAGTGTGATTCCAGGCTCTGAGAATTGCTTCCAAACTCCCTGCATTCATAGTCATGTTCTTGCCAGCCCTGTCAGAGGTCCTGCTGGTGGAATCTGCAAATCTGAAATGTGACTTTGGAAGAAGCTTGTTCAGGGATCCCTCTCATTCAGAAGTCTGGGCATATTGCAAAGATGATATTTCCTTAATTCCAGCTCTATTATCCACACTTATATAAAACAGATGATGAATTATTTTTCTGAATGGCAACAATGGGTTTTTGTCCACTTTTTTTTAATGTCAAAATAAAAGTCTGGAAGTGGAAATCGAACAAAACATCACTTGGCATTGCAGAATCCAACTGTAGCAGCAAATAATGTTCCTGGACTAATGGCTGTGAGACTAGCATGAACTGATACTTGAACAACAGACAGCTTAGTGCTATCTGCTTGTGGAAGAAAACTTAGCTGCAGCTACAGCCTTGCCACTGGTCAATATTATTATAGGCAGGGGCAACCCTGTATGCCTGCAGTGCTTGAAAGAAACTGTGGGAGATAAGAGAGGGAAAAAAAAGGTAAAGAGAGAAGAGCTGAGGACAGAAAAGGAACAGAGAAAAAGAGAAAGGGACTGATAGGGAGGAGAAGAGAAATACATGGAGAATGACTAAGGAGGAAAATGAACGCTAATATTCTCATCGTGGTTTCTAGTAAGATCAACCACAGAGGAGCACTCTTCTCAGAAACAGTATAACAGTCGTGGTTCTCATAATTCCCATTCTCGGTTGTGAAAAGAATACATTCTTGTCTTGCAAGAGACCCATGTCATTCAGTTGGTGCCTGAAGTCATGTACTACTTTCCCAGCACAAACAAAAATTCCTGGTGGCTCCAGGTCTCCAGGGAGCTGGGTTGAGGCTTTTGTTTTGGTGCTTGGTTGTTTTTTTTCTACACGTCCTTTTCCTCCTACACAAGTTTTGAAACAGAATATTTTATAGTTTTCCAGCTGTATTACAAGTACATATCTTGACTCTGGAAGAAAGATTAAAGCAAGAACATGCGGCAGTCTCCAAGCAACAAAACAATGTGTGCAGTGGGAAACTGGGCCACAATGGTATTTGGACTTGTAACTCCTATTTCCTTCTTCAACTGTCATTGGTATCCACATTTGAACAGGTGCACTTCATGAACAGTCAAACATGCATCTTTAATAATAGTAGTAAACAGAAATGCACATATGTTGAAAAAGAGGACTTACTGAAACAAAAAGAAAGAGGTCATTTGGTTTAGAAACCAAGTAGACAATTATTGAATTTGAACAGCAGGGAGAGTTGACGTTCAAATGTCTGAGTCTTTTTTTTCCTTCATAGAGTTTTTAAAGATGGCATTTTAAAATGAGTGACCACCAGCTTTTCCCTATTTTTAACTTTAAGGGGCAAAACTCAGTGCCTCCAGGGGACTCTCAAAAGTCACAAGCTGGTGATTTCAAGCAAAAAGCTAATTTCAA
This sequence comes from Tapera naevia, assembly GCA_033556795.1. Taxonomy (NCBI): domain Eukaryota; kingdom Metazoa; phylum Chordata; class Aves; order Cuculiformes; family Neomorphidae; genus Tapera; species Tapera naevia. The sequence goes on from JAUMJJ010000022.1 coordinate 13,428,591, forward strand.
AGGCAAATCTCTGCATCCTGTTTTATCCAGATTAGTCATATTAGGAGTGGGAAGGTGATCAATAGCATGGGTAAGGACTCTTCACTAGCTGAAATCAACGCTCTCCTTCTGTGTGCTTTGCAATATTAGATAGGAATAACACTTTTTAAACAGTTTCACTCAGGTATCACTGGGAGCACTTTATTTACTTAGCAGACATCACCACGAGGTCTCCCAGTCTGTGTCCATCTCCTGACATTCTATATATGAGAGAAGTCTAAAAATAAAATAAAATGACAAAAAAAAAAAAGGCAGAACAGCTGTTGTTCTACCCAGACAAAGCTTTGAATGAAAATCATTATGATGGAGCAGACTCTGCAATTGAAAATCTATTTACATTTTTGAGTCTGATTCCAAATATAAGTCTTCAGTTATATATATATGACAGATTAAAAGACTCTGGCTCCACTACACTTCTCCCTGGCAAGAGAAAAATCATCTGTACAGCATCACTCGTGGTTGCTTCAACTCTGTAGGTACATTTTTTTAAATGACATGGTAGTATATCTTTTTCATTTCCCTTCCCCTCATTTTCAAGTGCAGCAAAATCACGGGCATAGCATTTTCCCCAACTTTGTGGTAGTTGGCACTGTGGCTAAGGAGACTGATGTGTGTTTTTATTTACTTTTTTCCCTCAATTGAGGGGCCTCTGCACTATTTCCTTTGCAACCAACCCAGCCAGGGTAAAAACCCTGGCTGAATATATGGCTGTGAAACCAGGCAAAAAAAAGCCGGGAATATTGCTCTCTTTCCAAGCACAGAGAGGGAGAGTGAAAAGGAGCATGTAACACGTAACAGGCTGCACAAACCCATCTGGAGCTGACTCTCATAGTACTGACTGCACTTTGGGCCCCATTACTCCTCATGCCATGTGTAAGGGATAAGGGATGACAGAGAAGAGCCAAGAACAAGCTTGTTTTGATAATTTTAGTGCCAGCTGAGAAGTGCATGGCTCTTGCACTACAGCTGTTGGGAGGGATCTCCCCAGCTATGTTTTAGCCAGAGGTGTTTCTGTGCCCAGGAATGCCAGTGAGCTAAAAGATTTTCAAGTTGGCTTCTAATCCTGCAATTAATATAGCAGGACAAATTATGTCATTTACATGCCAACCAGAGAGAGAGAAGCAAAAAACTTAAATAGAGAAGAGCATTGTGATGACTGTAACACTTAGCATCAGCTCTTGAATTTCATGGAGAAAGAGTTGCTTTTAGTAGTGCTCATACTGTGGTTGTGAGTGACTCTGAGTGTCACCATGCAGTGGTACAGGAAAAATGACAGTGATAAAATGTGGTCCACTCTTAAAAGGTTCCTCCAGGGTCAGCAGGAAAAGCTGGACTGGTCTTCCATAACAGGCAAGAGTCAGAGTCAGAAAGCTAAAGAACACTGTGGTATCTAAGGGAATATTTAGGGCTAATTCAGATGGAGTTAGCTGAAGGCAGTATGGCCACTCTGAGGTTTACATTGCACTTTGGAGGGCAGACAGGCCTGCCTGCCACAAGAAGCAGAACTTGCAAAGAATATTGGCTTCTTTTGTCCTGCTCATTGACTTTTTACTTTCTTCCAAACTAGTGTAGAATAATCTTGCATTAAAACACATGCTTTAATGAAACAAAACATTGATTTTAAATAGACTGCAGCATGCCTAATAGGGAACTACTGCATGCCAGTGTGATTTAAGCAATAGAAACTGGAGACATCTTAATGTTTTGGGCCTTTCAGGAAATTGCATGAAATTCACCTCATTTTAAAAACTCTATAGTCTGACAACAGAGGATTCACCCAGAAGACACCAATCCCTCTGCTTCACAGATTATCTGCAAACATACTAGGTCTTCAGGGTCCTTTCTCCAAGGGAGTCAACCAGGCTGAGCCCCATCTTGCACGATTTCCATGTGCAGCAGTCTATCACAAAAGATCATTTTTCTTCCCAGCTTATCAGATTTTTTTTTACTAAATTAAATGGCAGTTTTCTATAATAATTAAAGCCTGAACCTGGCAGAGCTGTAGGATATAATGGGTACTGCCATCAATTTTCTGGATGACATTTGGCAAATATTTGAAGGCCCAGTGCAGTAAATCACTTAAATTTGTGCTTGTCTTTAAACAGATCACTGGTCCCATTGATCAATGTCTAAATGACACTTTACCCCAGTTTCTCTCACTATTCACCACAGACACTGATAAAATTTGCCAAATAAAGAAAGGTTTTGTGAGCATTCCCACAGGAACACCTGCAAAATACTTTGAGAAAGTTAGCTGGAAGATGGACTAGAAATACAAACACCCTGAAAATTCCATTAGTTCACCAGATATTTGAAATAAACTAACTCAAACTACCCATTGCCCTTTTTACTAAATGACCAGACCAGCTGACCAATTACAGCTTCTCCTTAAATAAGGCAATGAATGAAGAGCCTAGCCTGAGTGGGTAGACAGAATTATGGAGCTGAATTTAGGAGAAAGATTCTTTGAGTTAAGCCCTACTCCTCCTTTTGCAAAAAACAGCAAAGATGTTATGCTATCTAGAGAGAAAATGATGAACTTCTGTTGCTGCTATGCATTCTATAGGACTAAGGCAGGGTCTGCCAGCCTCTACCTGCGAAAATGGGGGCACAGGAGTTGTGAGGTGTGGCAACATTCATTGACTGTGAACAGCATCACCAGTGCTCCAGGAAGGATGGCCTCCTCACCAGCACTTCTTGGGCTCCCCTCTGCCAAATGTTCCCTGCTCAAAACGCTGGGATAAGACTTGTGTGTACTGTTTGCTCTGCTTCAAGTGGCCTTTCTTGCAATGCCTTTCTTCCTGATTTACACTTTTCTCATATGAAGGAGACAGAGGTTTTAAAACATTTCTAGATCCAGGCCTGCAGCAAGAGCGTGGCCCCACTGGCTGCTGCTGCTGCTGCTGCTGCTGAAACAGAAATCACTCTTCCGGTGCTGGATTTTAAATAAAGCCTGCCTGTGGCTACACTTAGTCTATCCAGAGCCTAATAGACATAGCTGAATAATCTTAGGAAGCTTCAGGTGAATATTTGATAAGTTATTATTGTTCCCTTGGGTACCCCAGAGAAGTAATTTACATGCAAAATTTAAGTAGGCAAGTTATATTTAACAAGAAAAGATGTGATTGTTAGAAAGCTGTAGTGATTTTATTTTTACCATTTGATATTTTATCTTCAGACCAGAAACCCTGCTGTTATCTGAGCATCCCTGCCGCTGTGAAGCACAGGAGCACCTCAGATTACTAATCCTATTTTAAAGAAATCAGGGGAAAATAAATTTTTCACTTTTTTTTGCAGTGGACTTTGTGTGTTTGGTAGCTTTTTGCATGCATTTCTCCATGTAACAAGTTCCCTATTTTCTTCTCCTACCAGTTCTAACATGAGAGAAAACCAACTTCCAAATAAGGAGAATATGAACCACAAAATCATTTAAATTGACAGAGTCATGAGCAAGTAAAGAAGGTGAAACTACATCCAGTCCCTCTCTAAATTTGTTCTTCCCCCAAGAGCCAGGGGAACTTTTTCATGTGCCAGTGGATGGTCTCCTTCAGCTGCTTAGCCAGCTCCCATGTCCAGGAAAGCACAGAAATTTTTCTTTGGAGACACCTGCTTGCTTCAGACGGTACTTAAATGTTTTCTGGTTTGCTTCAGACTCTTAGCTGCAGGCTTTAACTTTTCAGCTTTCTCAACCTATTTCTGAGCAAAGCAAAAACCTTAGCAGACTTTATATTATTCACAGCGACCTGGTGAAACTTTGTTCCTCAATTGCTTTTACAAATCTGTTGCCATCACAGCCCTGAGGAGAAGCTCAACCAACTGGTTTAAAGTCCAAAACCATAGCTCAGTGTCTCAGTTTAACATGCTGCTATGCAAACTCTCCCATTTTAATTATATGATTGTGAAATTCCTCAAAAATAAAAAATCCATTGGTCAGTAACTATGCCAAAATATTAGAATAGTTAGAGAATTTAAGTCTCATTATGAAGAAAAATCAAAGTCAATATCAAATGTCATGAGGAAACTGAAATTGTGAACAATATGATCAGGACTACAGAAAGAATCCAGATTTATAAGGCAGTCTGGGGAACCACCTAACCAAGGACAGGAATCACAGTGACACTCCAGTACTACAGTGCTAGATATATCACCCAACACATGCAGTTTGCTATCAGTTTTCATGAGAAGTTTTTGCAACAGAGTCCCAGAAAAATTAATTAGGCTGATCTGATTTTTGTTCAGTTTTGTAAGAAGCATCTAGAGCAAGCAGGTGTCTGGAAAAGCAGCAGATTTGAGATTGTCTTGAGTAAGTCCATTTAGTCATTATTCCCAGGCTTCAGTTTGACAGAAGGGGTATGTGCAATGAATGAAAATCTTCCAGCCAGTGCGCTGCTCTGCTCCACTTGCCAGTTAGGAACATGGCATAAGAGTAATAGGGGAGATCATTAACTTATTTCTGTCTCAGCTGTGTCTCAATTTATGATACTAGACTGAGTGCCTAAGAGAGAAGCCTACTTGCCTTAGGCTCTCTGTAAGAACAACACACCACCACAGCATCACTTATCCCACCTAAAACCTGAAACTCTCGGTTTTACCAGAACAGGTGCTCAGGAAGGCTGTGCTCCTCGCCTAGGCTCCATAGACAACTGGGATCTGGGCCTTACTGAAGCAACAGAGGTAGTATGAGATGCAAAAGTGAGCACAAATTAGTAGGTTTTCTATCCCTCACCTTCTCTCAATGCGTCTGAGCCTCTCATCCCACATCTTTTGTAGGAGTGATGCTTAAGAGCCTGGTTTTGAGGCTTTTCTTCTAGCAAGGACCTCTGAGGAAATCAGCGTCAGAGCCAGAGAGAGTTATACTAACAGCCAAAGCCATTTTGCCATTATGGGCACTACTGTTCTCTTTGGTCATTTATTATCTCTTAGTCTGGTTCACCTGCCAGGAGACTGGGGAACTCCGTAACAGAGTTCTAGCAACCTGATTGCCACATGTCATGGGCATATGGAGTATGAGGAGCTCTTGGAAAGGAGTTGGGCTGCATCACCATAGTGGGTTGCACCAGAGCAATAACACTTGGCCTTCTGGGCCTACACTGGCATCTTACATCTAGAAAAACAGTTTGACTTGACAAAGCTAACAGAACAATGTGTGGATGCATGTGCACCTGAGAGTGAGAGACAGAGTAACCAGCTTTAGGTTTGCTACTGTTTGCAGTGTTAAAGGACAGTGCGTCTCTTCATGAGCTTTTTCCAGTACTGTGTGACACGTGAGGCTGCCTGGAAAAAGACAACTTCTACTAGCAACAAGCACTGGGAGATAACTGACGAAAATGTAAATACTGTGCTGATTTCAAGGCTGTTCAGACATTTTGATTGAACAAGCCATAAATCCAGACTCTTTTCCTTACTTCAGTAGGTGAACTGCGCTTGAATATTTAGATCAACAGTTGCATTAAGACAGTGTTCAAAACAAGAAATCCTCTGGAGCATTTATTTCATGGAGAGGTATTATTGATGTTGCAGGAATTTTTAAGTGATTGGATTCTCTTAAACAATAAGAATGAATAATTTCTCTTTCAATGAATCCACATATGCTCAGTTTTCATGTTTTGAAAGGCAGCCAAAGTGGCATTCTTTCAGACTTTAAGTTGATATAAATAAAGTATAACAGAGAGTCCCGACAGCAAAGTTTATCAATGACACGTGCTTTAGCCAGAATTTACACATGCACACAGCTGGATTTTCCCCTCTGTCTTCAGATGGCTCTTAAAGAACATCATCAGCTCCCATAAGACGGCAGTTTCCAGCCACAGTCCCTCAGAGAGGGTGACACAAGACCCCCACACACAGGTAATCTGGAATGACATTTGGAGAGCAGCAGTCTGAAGTGAAACACAGGTCCACAAAGTGCAAGGTGCTTTACAAACCTCCATTTGAGCATGAAACCCTAATAATTTTTACAACATAAAGAACCAGGTAAGAAGAAAGGGGCATACTAGTGACGCGAGCAGGAGATGTAACACATAGTTTGCTAATTGCCCTTCTGGCCCTCCCTATAGTTTTGTGTGTGTATCTTAATAAACTGGTTAGTTGTAGGCCTTACCTTTTTCAACATATTTAACTGAATTCCACCACAATTTTTAAAATCAGGTTTTTCCATTCTTTCTCATTTTTTGCTGGGGAAAACCAACATGTAAGAGCAGCAATATAGAGATGATGCAGCACCTAAGCTAGAGGTTCCCTTCTCCTAAACTTTGTCCTGCACTGAAGCACAGGAGATAAGTCACATCTGACAGAGCAATCACTTCTGATCTAAAAATTTTACCCAGAGAGTTTGCCTTGGTTTAGGGAGATTTTTTGATTCATTCCTGCTACACAACATCAGCAGGGCTTTTCCAGACTGTGTTTCTGCAGCTTGAACTACAAGAGTTGATTCCTTCTTTTCCTCTTGCCTGTGTGTGTGACAGTGAGACGTTATTGGACTAAACACAAATTAGGGATAATTTTCTCATTAACTAAGACCCACTCACAGAGGTATTTGACAGTCAAAGGATAAAGGTTTGAATCATTGTGAACTTCTTCAGTTTCAGGGCAAAGCAGGCAGAGCATTCAAGCCAAGACAGGCTTTCTCCCTGCCTTTACCTTCTCTTTTAGCTTCTTTGTTCCTCCAAGGCTTCCTTGTCTCCCTCTCCATTGAGGCCAAGCTCATCCTCCAGGCCTTCATGGCTCTGACTCTGCCTCCTTCTTACATCTTGTTAACTACCACTCCCTTTCCCAATGTTTTTCTGGGATGCTCACTTTCCTGTTTTCTTCCATCCCACCCCAAGCCTGGAGTGCTGAGCGGCTTTATTTCATACTTCGAATTCATCCCCAATGAAAATCTCATTTGCAAAACTTTATGAGCGGCATTAGTTGCTTACTTCTGCCACTGGCTTTTGTATTTTATGTGTGTTTTTGCACTAGACTTCAAGTTCTTTGGAGCAGAGCTGTATTTTTACGTGAATATTGAAAAGGAATGTCAAAAGAAGGATGACAAGAAAGAATGTGCTTCAGTAGTGCAATCTACATTAACTGAATCTTCAAAAATGTTATCACTTTTCACCAACATAATCACAAAACAGCATACTTCAGAATTCATACCAATGGCAGATGTAGAAGTAAAGAAGCAAACCCAGGCACTAGTGCTATAGAAGCATACGTATGTGGCCCAGAAAATTCCTTTGTGCATTTTTTAATAAGCAAGCCTGACATTATAAGGCACTCATTAATAAAATTAAAGAGGTCCATATCAGAGTATGATCAAAATGAGAGGTATGTTGCAAGGAAGTTCTAGCTAAAAAAACGTAAAGCTAATCCAAGTTCTCTGCTGAAGTCACAGTAGTTTTATTAGGTTATAATCCAAAAAATATTACCAACTGAGGGAAGGAGCTGTTGATAGCATGATTATTGTGAACAGCAGCCAGATGTGCGACACCTTGCTTTTGAAAAAAGCCAGATTTCTGTAGTATTAGTGGCACAGAGATATTAATTCTAGTAAATTCTTTTGGTAACAAAAATGACACATGTTCTCTGCTCTGGAATAAAACAAAGAGTATATGGTAACCATTTTTGCAAATTGATATTCAAGACACCCAGATTTGGATGACAAATTAGCCAAATATGAAAGAGACATTTAAAGGTAGTGAATAAAACTATTTGAAAACTTTTCATGATCTTATATTTCATAGAAAATTTGTATTTCTTCATAAATGACAACAATAAAATGCATAGAAATAGTGCAAAGTTTTATATACCCACCAAAAGAATAGTCCTTGTTCCTAGCTTGCCGCATAGAATCAAGGAATGAAAAAGGGAGTCTTTCCGCTCCTGGGTTTTGGGCCATTGAAGGGATCTAACTTCAGTGCCTTGTGTGATCATCATCTCTTGTTAGAGTTGTACAGTTTATTTGGCTCTGTGTAGATGGAGATGTTGAGCTCTACTTCGGGCAGAATCAGCCCATAAGCATTTTTAGCAAGCTGCAAGAGCATACCCCATGCTCTCAGCTTCCACTGACTCCCATTTTTATTCTACTTTTATTCTACCAGGTCAAAACCCTGGTCTTGATCATTGAAGACATTAGTGAGTGACACTCATTGCCATTTGTGACCTTATCTCCATCTATATGTGGAATGGCAGTATTCGAGGACAATCAAGCCAGTAAGACCCATGTCCAACATGAGAGATGAGGAGTAGAAAAGCCCATCATTCTCAGATTCACATGTGAAACAATCTTCTAGGTGAATCCAGGTAGATAAACTCTTTCTTTGCCAAGTTATCTGAAAAATGCCACCAAAATATATTGGTGAAATATTTCTGCTGTAAATGGCATGAGAGAATGGGATCATATGGTATATATTTCCCATTAATTTATTCATGAAATCGAGAAGAAGTCCAGAAAGCATTAAATGCAGCAGAAGATCAGCATGAGATTTAACAAGCATAAAAGTTCTATGCATGCTTTGGTGAAAAGCGTAACACACTAATAAAAAGTAGAAAGACTGTCTGCCACACACTTTTTTAAAAAGTAATTTAATTTTTCCTGAGGGGCTGTTTTTTTGTGTTAATCAAGTTTTTCCCTCATCAGTCCACACATTATTAATTGTATCTCACAGTCAGTAACAAACTAAAGTGGCTGGCAGGTTGCCACCTGAAAATTAAGTACCAAAGGCAGTACAGCTTGTATTCATAATTGCTCAAAAGATGAAAGTATCTTGTGCAACTTCCCATGACTGGATCGGAAATAACAGGTAAGCTACTTAAACTAGGCTAATAAGGCAATTTATCTACCTTTCATGCCAGTCCTTCTACATTGAATGTTGTGCAACCTTGTCCATGGAAAAAGAGGGATCTCTTGAGCACAAGGGAGGGCAATGAAGGAGAGAGAATGAAGCACCAAGCACTAGTGCTGTCACCGATAGGAGGCTTCTAAGGTTCCAAGCATATTCTTCTGCAGGAATGACAGCAGAAGTTAAAATGGAAACTCAATTTGCTCTTAGAAAAGGCTTTTATTTGGAAAGATAACATCTAGTTTAGGTGAAGTTTTTTTGTAATTCAAACTACACAACTTATTGGCATAAGGCAATGTGATCTCTGTTCTATCAGCTGCTCTCCAAGCACAGAGATGTTCTGAGGTACTGGTTTTGTTAATTGCTTTTATCCATCTAAGCTTTCAGCTGGTGATAGCATTTAAATCTAGGCTGGAAGCTGATTTTGCTTTAAAGAAAGTAATGTTGTCATTTGTTCTCCCCCACCCTTTAGCTTCTCACCTAGCACATCCTAGAAGACACAGCCTAATAGATGCTGTACTTTCCCAACATTTTGCTAGCTAATTTAGGACACCGACCCTTCTTCACATCAAGAACACTTATGACATTTTCATTTACTACTGCCTTAAAGACAGGCAGCAGTACTCCTCTGACTGACTTTCTGATCCCCAAAACAGAGACCAATTTTTTGTCCACTGGTCCAGTGCATAGTTTGGCATCTCTAAACAGTTGATGAAGATGGTTTTAAGCAACTTTGTCATATCTTGCACTGTGGCAGCAACAACTGGCAAGAAGAAGTGATGTGTTGCTGACATTACTGAGGGAATAGTAGTCTCTGCCAGAGGTGCAGAGCAACTACTGGGGTGCTAACATCTCCAGTAACTGCAGCCAGCTTGCTAGACTCATTCATCGATATCCCAACACGAGCACTAACAGCTCAGTGTCGATCCCCCCTCTGCATGAGAGCTACAAAGAAAGTAACACTGTTCTAAACAGAGGAAAAATTCAGCATCAAACAAGAGGTGGCTATACAGTGCTATTAAATCACAATGGCAACACTGTTCTTCCTCTTTATCTGTTCCTACCCCAGGAAAAAAAAATGTTTGTCTCTGCTGTACTCACTAACAATTATATTGCACTGCTTTCCAGCACACTGGCAGTCCTACTCTCTGTTCACTTACAACGTCAGTCTTGGCTTAAGGAATATTTGTATTCTAAAAAAGACTCCATTTACTTTGGCAGTACTTCCTTAGGACACTTGTAATTGGCTTTCTACTATCCTTGTAAAAGTATAAAAGCTTTTTTAAAAAAACTATTCAGAGAGCTCTTCCCTGTTTTTCTTTCATTCAGCAAGAGATGAGGGCTAGAATAATCCCAAATTATTTAGAATGGCCCTTTATTCAGCTAATAATAAGCTTAATTTATTAAAAAAAAAAAAAAAAAAAGAGAGAAATAGTGAAAAAGCCTTGTAAAAAAAACAAGTAAACTCTCTTCTAAGGCTAAATGAGTAACATTCAGTGGGTCTTATAGCATACACAGGTGACTCACTCAAAAGAATAAATCACATTGACCCTGTTTTCAATATTATGAAGCCCCTTTCCCTGTGATTTGAAATAAATTGGCAAGTCTCTGCCATAGCCTGCATTTTTTGGCAGTGTCAGGCACTAGTTTCATTTACAGATGAAGTGACAGACTCTGGGCTGGCTACATACACTCAGCTCCGCATTGTCAGAGAAGCATCAGCACCAAATAAACAAGTGCAAACCTGTTCCTCACCCTGCGCATTTGTTTTCTGGGCAAACACTTCCCTCTCCCGGTACAAAAACTAACTACAGCCACACTACATGGAAAAGCATGCTCCCGCCTATCCTTTCATACATTAATTTAAATATTTGCTTTTAATAATAACAATAAATTTAATCTTAATATTGTTTGCCTCTTACAATATGAACAGGATATTGGATGCTTGGGATTTTTCCCACCTATGCAAGAAGACTCTGTCAGTACCTGAGTTTTTGGCCAGACACCAAACAGCATGGTTAGGAAACCTACAAAACTACATCGGGGCTTGGTTTTTCTCTCAATTCTCTGAGTTAAAACACAGGCTGGAGCCATGGTAGTCCTTCACCTTGCACAAACAAACAGAAAAAGGAAAACTTAGCAATGGTGGATGTTTTCTAATGCTCCCATTAATTCTGGTCAGACTTGCCCCTTGAAAGCAACCTTGCTAATCGAAAGGTTTTCTGCTGCCTTCTACACCTACCTACTTAGGACTCGAGGGAATGTCAGGAAGAAGTGCTAGGGAAGGTTTAGATTGGATATTAGGAAAAGGTTCTTCACCGGAAGGGTGGTGGAGCACTGGAACAGCTTCCCAGGGAAGCAGTCACAATGCCAAACCTGGCAGTATTCAAGAAGCATTTGGACAATGCACTCACACATGCATTGGGAATGTTGGGATTGTCCTGTGCAGGGATAGGAGTTGGGCTCGATGATCCTTGTGTGTCCCTTCCAGCTCAGGTCATTCTATGATTCTATGTTTCTACTCCTGAAAATGCACATTTAACTGCACCCTCCTTTGGCCCAGGCAGCTCTTCTGCTGGAAAGGATCCTGGGAGCAATGAAGACATAAACAGCTGAGATTGCACAGACAGGTGTGGGTAAGCAAACCCTCTGACCCAGACAGCTCAACCCAAAGTGATCCTCGCTGCCAGCAAGGCAGTAAGGGCTTGTCACAACCTGCTGGTTCATGGTGGAGAAAAGCTGGAATCTCCAGCCCACAGAACTAGATGCAGGAAAGGACTTGAGGTCCAGAAGAGGACTTCTGCTCTTAGCCTGTTAATAGAAATCAAGCACTGTTTGTCATAACTCAGGGACACTCCAGCCAAGCATGTTCCTTTCAAGGATTCAGGGACAACAGCACAAGACAACTGCTGAAATACTCATGGGAAGAACCAGAGATGGGCAGGAGGGCTGCCTGCACATGCCATGCTTCAAACAACATGACTGACCAAAAGCCTGGTGTTATGGTACTGGAAAAGAGCAAGATCCACAATATGGACGGCTTCAGTGCTGAACTGAATTCCTTGCACTTTTCTAGTGATTTAAAAGACAAATGACTACTCAAGAATGAGATTTAAGAGGAGAAAAAAAAATGATTGGCTAGTTCGGTATCTGCAGTGGAGACTAATTCAGCAGCTTTTGAAAGAGTTATGAAAACAGTCAATATTTCTCTTTCCTGAGACAATAAAAATGACCTCTTGTAACTCAACTGAAATCAATGTTCTTGCTCCAAAAAAAAAAAAAACCCATTTGCAGTTATTCTGAAAGTCATGTTCCTGCACAAAAAGTGGTTATTTGTAACTCAGAAACTCTGAATCAATGTTCCCACTCCACTGGGAGTTTCCTCAGTATTTTTAGGATAACATGTTGTTCCTGTTATCAGCGTGGTACGATACCTGGGTGGGAAATATATTGATTATGGGTACTCTGGCCTCTGCAAGTTGTACATGCATTGGTGAGGGTGCAAAGGTCAACACAAATAAAAAACATCTCCTCCATCCTTCTAGAAGACCATCATAGCTGTGTGACAAATATAGCGGACCACAGCACTTACCATGAGATTTGACTAGTAAAAAACTATAGGACAAGCTTATTTGTATTTGAATTATGGCAGACATAGCCCCTCCTGAGAGCAAAAGTAGGAAGGGATGCAGGAAAATTAAAATATCTTCAATGCTATTCAGAAAAAAAAAAAATTCTATGCATATTTCCTATGTGTTCTGCATAGTGTCAACCCTCTGCTGCCTTCATATGCTGGTATCATCTAAAAAGGGAAAAGCATGTCACCTGGGGTAGGATTCATCCCACCTAACCTTAGCTGTCTAAATCAGAACACTGTGGTGGATGCAGAGAATCGGGCATTGAAGAGGTCGCATTCTTCTTCTGCTTTAACACAGTTGCTTAAATCTGAGATAACCCGTGCTTGAGAGATGAGTCTAAGCCTCCCTCTTCCCATGAAGTACAAAGGCCAAGCTCAGCATAGACATCTACGGTGCAGAAAATTAAATCCCAGCATGACTTTCTACGGATGCAATGTATGTCTCTAATGCCAATTTCGATGCAGAAGGGCATCCCGCCTGGCCCCCAGCTGCTGCTTCAGAAGGGTGCCGGTCCTATGGCTCCCACTCTCATCTGTCGGCTTTGTGTAGATGTCTCCAATACCCTAAGACATTTAATGTGGCACTGGGCACCTTTATTTAGGTACTTGAATTGCTCCCTGTATTTCGAACTGTAAAGAAGAACAGGCTGGGGCTTAAAAGTCTATTTTCATTAGGACAATTGGATAATTCATGACAAACTTCTGCCCTATTATATATTTGGGGTGAGGGGGAGAGGGGAGGTTCCAATTAGATGAGATAATGCTCTCTTTATTTAAAATGATCCGGGAGGGTGAAATGAGGGGAGTTGAAAAGCAAGATGGAGGAGAAATGGGTTTTGTTAAAAACAAAAAAGCAAACAAAAAACAAAGCAAAAAAAAAGAACGATAGTAGAAGTTCTCAGGTTTAAATCCATCATAAAATTGTGCTTGATTTTCTTATTTTTTTTAAAGGCAACACAGAAACATTTCAAGTAAAATTACACTTTTTATGATGCTCCATATTTTCTTAGAGCAATTACATATTTTCGGCTTGAGCTAAAGTAACCTCTTCAGAAAGAATTAATATGGGATCTCAGTGGTGCCTCACAGCAATTCCCACAAAGGTTAGAGTCTGTGTCATCTCCAGTGGAACAGGACCTAAGGGCACTTCTCCCTTTGCTGGCAAGAAACCAGTGGTTCAGCTGCTTGGCGAACTGCAGCCCAAAGCAACTAGAAATGGTCGATCAAAGGGTGCCAAGAAAGAACACTGCGTACATTGAGAGATCTTCGCATCACAGAGCCCCCAGGGTTTCTGGCAGAGCAGTGCTCCTCACCCACTGAATTGGGACTGGCAGGTCTCTGCATAGAAGACGAAGAAGCCTACCTTCATCAAAGAACATTGCTTTGTCTTTCAGGGGTCAAAAAAATCCACTCAATGATGCAACATGGTGATGGTCTTGACAGACTTGGACTGGTTTGTTTAGTGCTAGTTACACATCTTGAGGGCTATTTATCACCAGGATGGGCTGGTTGGCTCAGCCAAGCAGCTGGGGTTTTAATAACTGCAATTGCTTAAGGAGTTTCAGCACTGGCAAGAAAAAAGGTGAGGTGGGGATTTTTGTTTGCTTTTGAGTGTTTTTTTTCAGCAGGATAGGAAGGTGAATCAAATGCTTCTGCCTTGATAGCAAAAGGGAAAGCAGGATTGAGAAGCAGTGCAAGAAGCCAGTAACTCCAGTCAGTTCTGAGGTGCCCTTGGGAGTCCTAGGAAGAGGCCAACAAGGAACATATGAGATCCTGCACAAAAAAAACCTACAGCTCGAGAACCAAGATTGGGAGGAGAGAAACAAAGAGATGGTAATAGAACATGTTCTCATCTGACACAGTGAGACAAGGCTCACCTCGATGACTTCGCTCAATATGAGTGGATGCATGTTCAAATACAGATATTTTCTTACCCTTGGTAAGCCCACAATGTTTTGTCTGTGAAGCAGTTTTTAGATAATAACATCACTGTACTTCACATACCTTATTCTCCAGACCTGACTCCCTGTGATTTCTACCCTTTCCTAAAGGTCAAGTTGGTGCCCCAAAAAACCCCATTTTTTTCTTGGTAGAAGATGTCTAAGTAAAAATGACAGAGATCATAAACTCATAGAATGGTTTGAGTTGGAAGGACCTTAAAGATCACCCAGTTCCAAACCTCCTGCCATGGGCAGGGACATCCCCCACCAGACCAGGCTGCTCAAGACCCCATCCAGTCTGACCTTGAACACTTCCGGGGATGGGCCATCCACAGCTTCCCTGGGCAACCTGTGTCAGTGCCTCACCGCCCTCATCCTGAAGGGTTTCTTCCAAAGGTCTAGTCTAAATCTTCCCTCCCCTTCCAATTTCAAGACATTCCCCCTCATCCTATCACTACTTCCCTTGTCAGAAGTCCCTCCGCAGCTTTCCTGTAGCCCCTTCAGGTACTGCAAGGCTGCTATAAGGTTTCCCCCGAGCCTTCTCTTTTCCAGGCTGAACAAGCTCAACTCTCTCAGCCTGTCCTCATAGCAGCCCTCCTCTGGACCTGTTCCAACAGTTCCATATCTGTCTTACGTTGGGGATTTCAGAACTGAACACAATACTTCAGGTTGTGTCTCACAAGAGCAGAGGGGGAGAATCACCTCCCTTGCCCTGCTGGCAATGCTTCTTTTGATGCAGCCCAGGATATTTGTTGGCCTTCAGGGCTCTGAGTGTACACTGCTGGCTCATGTCGAGCTTTTCATTAATCAGCACCCCCAAGACCTTCTCTGCAGGGCTGCTCTCAATCATGTCGTTCCTCATCCTGTATTGAAACTGCAGATTGCCCCAACCCAGGTGTAGGACCTTGCACTTGGCCTTGTTGAAATTGATGAAGTTCACCCAGGCACACTTCTCCAACTTGTCCAGGTCCCTCTAGAAGGCATCCCATCCTTCTGGCATGACCACAGCCCCATTCAGCTTGGTGTCATCTGCAAACTTGCTGGATGTGCACTCGATCCCACTGTCTACATCATCAATGAGAATATTAAACAGCACCGGTCCCAGTATGGACCTCAATAGCACGGAACTGCTTTCAATTGTATGCAGCCATGTGTACACTCATGATGGAACTGTTTTGAAGATGTTCTTATCTGACTTTCTTAGTTTGTTAAATAAAAAGGGTTGCAGGCACAGTCTCTTCTTCTGTGTTGGACCTTGTATTTGGAAGGGATTTACAGCTGGACACCACATGCAAGCATTCCCAACTCACCCTGCTGATGACTGGTTGCTAGCCCGATGCGACCCCATTCACTGTGACCCTTTGAGTCTGGTCTGCCAGCTAACTGCTCACTCATTGTGTTTATTCAGCTGGATGCAGGACATTTTGTTCAGGAGGATACTGTGAGAGACTGTATTGAAGGATTTACTGAAATCCAGAAGGATTATGTGAACTGGTTTCCATGGTCAACCAGGCAGGTGACCTTGTCATAGAACAAAACTAAGTTTGTCAGGCAGGACCTTCCACTTGTGAACACGTGCTGGCTGGGACCAACTGATGGAATGGGTCCAGAGGAGGGCGGCAAAGATGATGAGAAGTTTGGATCACAGGCTGAGAGAGCTGGGGTTGTTCAGCCTGGAGAAGGCTCCTGGGAGATGTCAATAGCAGCCTTCCACTTACCTGAAGGGGCTACAGGAAAGCTGGGGAGGGACTTTTGACGAGGGCAAGTAGTGATAGGACGAGGGGGAATGGCTTTAAATTGGAAGGGGAAAGATTTAGATTAGGCATTAGGAAGAAATTCTTCATGGTGAGGGCAGTGAAGCTCTGGCACAGGTTGCCCAGGGAAGCTGTGGATGGCCCATCCCTGGAAGTGTTCAAGGCCAGACTGGATGGGGACTTGAGCAGCCTGGTCTGGTGGGAGGTGTCCCTGCCCATGGCAAGGGGCTTGGAACTGAATGAGCTTTAAGATACCTTCCAACCAAACCACTCTATGAGTCTAGAAGATTGGAAAAGAGAGGGCGGGACTGGGGGGGGGGGGGGGCAGGGCGATAAGGGGGCGGGGCTAAGGGGGCAGGGTGAAGGCGAGGGGCTGAGGGAAAGGGGGCGGGGCAAATGAGACGACACGGCGAATTATGGGGCGGGGTGAGGAAGGGGCGGGGGAGAGAGGCGCAGCTAAGGGAGGGGTCAGGTGATGAGGGGCGGTGCCAAGGAGGGGGCGGTGAGAAGGAGGGGTAGGGTGAAGGGCGGGGGGAATGAGAGGGGCAGGGCGAAGGAGGGACCTGGAGCGCAGGGGAGGGGCAAGGCGAGAGAAAGGGAAAGGGGCGGGACGAAGAAGGGGTCGGGGAAGAAAGAGAGGGTCAGGATGGTGGAAGAAGAGGAGGGGCGGGGCTAAGGAGAGGCCGAGAGGGAGAAGAGAAGCGGGACTAAGCAGCCCATTGGAAAAGCGGAGAGGGACGGGGTGAAGGAGATGGGGTGGAGCTACGGAGAGAGGAGGGATGGAGGAGGGGGCGGGGCGAAGGCGGTGTCGGAGCCAAGGAGAGGGCGGGGCTAAGGAGGGACGGGACGGGTGGGGGCTGGGTGGGGCAGGGGGCGTGGCTGAGGAGAGGGGCGGGGTGGGTGAATGGGCGGGGCGAAGAAGGGGTGAGAGCGAGAAGGCGTCGCGGAAGAAACGGGAGAAGGGGGCGGGGCGAACGAAGCGGCGGGGCGAAGGAGGCAGCTAGGGCGGAGTGGGGTGCGGCGGAAAGGGGGCGGGGCGAAAAGGGGGCGGGGCAACGTGAGGGGGCGGGGCATCTTCGGGACGCAGACAGCGCCGTTTCTCTCCGCGCGTGACGTCATCACCTCGCGCTGCAGAGCGCCCTTAGGCTGGGGAAATGTCGCCGCCGCTGCTGTTCAGCCTCCCCGAGGCGCGACTGCGCTTCACGGTGAGACCGGGAGGGGTTGTGCTGTGGGGTGTGGGTGGTCTGTAGTTTATATGAGATGGTCCAATACCCTGTCAAGCTGAGTCTTTAAAGTGTCCAGTGTAGAGAAATCTGAGGTTCAACAAGGCCAAGTGCAAGGTTCTTCGACCTGGGACGGGGCGATTCACGGTTTCAATACAGGCGGGGGCGGCGATATGATTGAGAGCAGCCCCGCAGGAAAGGGCTTGGCGGTGCTGGTTGATGAGAAGCTCGGCATAAGCCGGCAATGTGCGCTCCCAGCTCAGAATGCCAACCGTGTCCTGGGCCGCATCGAAAGGAGCGTGGCCAGCAGGGTGAGGGAGGTAAATCTCCCCATCTCTCATGAGAACCTGTCTGGAGTATTGTGTCCAATTCTGGAATCTCCAACATAAGAAGGATATGGAACTGTTGAAACAGGTCCGGAGGAGGACTGGGAAGGTAAACAGAGGGCTGGCGCCCCTCTGTTACGAGGACAGACTGAGAGAGTTGGGGTTGCTCATCCTGCGGAAGAGAAGGCTCTAGGGAGACCTTATAGCAGTAGAGCTGTGCAAGGCCTGGTTGATTGGGGCCTTGAGCAGCCAGACTGGTGGGAGATGTCCCTGCCTATGGCAGGGAGATGGGAACTGGGTGGATTTTGTTACAGGATATAGTGATATTTAGGCTATCTTGTTGCCGCGAGTCACATCCCAAAGCACTATGATAGTGCTTGGCAATTGAGACCGCTGTAGATGCAGCATCAGTCACAGCAGCATGTTCCTCTGTGTTTCACTTAGAAATACTATTTTCACCATGTTGATAGCCCTGGTTTCGTGTTCTAAGAAATTTTTTATTGTGAGGGTGGTGAGGCACTGGCACAGGTTGCCCAGGGAAGCTGTGAATGCCCCCACCCTGGGGGTGTTTAAAGCCAGGCTGGATGAGGCTTTGAGCAGCCTGGTCTCATAGGAAGTGTCCTTGCCCATGGCAGGGGGTTTGGAACTGGATGATCTTTAAGGTCTCTTCCAACCCACACCGTTCCATGATTTGTTATTTGCCCTACTTGTTACAAAACTCTTTTGTAAAATGAGACATGGTTGGTGGAAAATATGCTCCTTGGTATTTCTGTCCACTGGCAGATAGAGGAGGGAGGAGATCCTCCTGATTTCGTAACTTTTCTTTCTTTACATTTGGTAGACTTCCACCAGAGAGGCTCTGCATAACAAAAGTATCAAGCCGTTGTTGAATGCATTTAACCAGATTCCTGGGAGGTAAGTAAATGCCACTTGGTTTTGGCTGTTCAGATAATTTTTGGTAATCTTGTTCATAATAGTTGTTTCTAACTGATATGGAATGTTGTCATTTGCAGTGAAAATGAAAAGAAGTGCACTTTGGATCAAGCTTTTAGAGTTATTGTAGAGGAAGAAATAGTAAGTACTTCAAACTACTATAGCTTACCTCTTGATAAAGCTCAAATTTCTGTTTGCAAGTTAATTTTTTAACAGCAACTTATGTTAGTTTAGGGAAATACTGTTTATTAAAACCATTAATTATGCAGGAATTCTCTAATTATGATTGAATATAGATGATAAAACAAGTTTGGTAGGTAGGACAGAATGGCAGTATTTTACAGGTACTACACTATAGCGAGAGGTGTTGATTTAGCCTTTTCCAGGAGTTCTTTGTAATGCTTGTGACAGTCTGCTGTGCTTTAAAATTTAAAGTTCATTAGTATGCATTGTTCTACAACTGTACTTTAACAGTGGGGTGGAGTGGGTTATCTGTTACTAGCATGTAACGAAGCTGACTGTCAGATGCAGAGAAAACAAGGATGAGAAAAGGAATCAAATAATATTTTTGTTGGTATTACCTGAATGAAGGCTGAATGGGAGATGTCTTCAGTGGTAAATAATGCTTCCCAGTAGGTATTCTAGGGTCTTTTATGGCCAGAAGCAGTCAAGAAATGTTACTTACTCGATAAAAGCCTTATATAGTTAATTGACAGGTCTGATTTAATAGCTTGTTTGAAATTGTGGGAAGTCAAATGTCTGTATCTGTTTTAAACATGGCTACTTGGAAACAAGAATTTTAGTTTTGCTAAATGTATGTAGTGTCAGAATAGAGAACCCTGATACTATTGTCTTTGTTTAGATAAACAAAGCTCCATGTGAAAATCTCCTGGCAATTATTTCTCTTGCTATTAATGGAGTCACGGAAGGTGAGCATCTTTCTCAAATCACTTGGCAGTTGTACGGACTATTTAGGGGAATTTTAAATTCTTGATTTTTGTACGTAGTCCGTAGCAGTTGGCTTTGATAGTATATGGTCCTTACAGTACTGGTTATTAATTCTGTTTCACAAGAAGAGTGAAATATGTTTTAATTAAATTCAGTTATATGTGTGACATTTGTGTTGAATTTTTTTTAAAGGAGGAAAATGCATGGGTTTTGTTGCAACATAATTAGCATTTTCTGTCTTTGTCCACCGCTGTAAAATGTTGAGAAGTCTCCCATCATAATTTCAGAGATGAGACCGCTGAGGCAGAGAGGTTAAATGTCTCTGTCAGTTGCTGGCAAAGCCAGAAATCATCTCTCCTGATTCATTGTGCTTGTCTCCCAGTACTGCCATGTCAGCACACAGTGTTAGATACCTGAATCTGTTTCTAGAACTCTTTTGTGTCGGAAATCATTGTGCTGACCTCTTCTGAGGAGGCTTTCCCACCCTTCCCTTTGTTTATTTGTTCATATTACACATCAAATATTTGTTTTGTTAAGTATAGCTCAACTAGATACATTTCTGATGAACTGTAGAATAATGGGGCCTGTGATTATGAGGAATGCAGACACCATCAAACTACAGAGCATGGTTAGACAAACTTGGTCACTGTTTCAGCAGTGCTTTGCTTGTGGAAAAGAGTCTCAGACTTCATAAGTGTGTGTAGTGTAACTAACTGTGGGTTTATAAGTCCGAAAGTTCTTTTGCAGCCTGAAGAGATTTGAGATTGTTTCAGCCTTTGAGATTTTTTGAAGAGTTGTTCTTTATTATTTGTTTTACACTACTGCAAAGCTCTTGAAAAACTTATCTGCATATGTGTACATATAGAAATAGCTTTAATGGAAGGTCATGCTTTAAGCCAAGCTTTTTGTCAGGGTTTGTAGGAACCCAGAATTTTTTCTTTGTTTTCCCTTAACTGCCGTGCATACTTACTGCATTCCAGTTCAAATTTGTTGAATGAAATATTCCATGTTCCCAATAGGTATCTGCACAGCATCCACTCCTTTTGTGCTTCTGGGGGATGTTCTGGATTGCCTTCCTTTGGATCAGTGTGACAAAATTTTCACTTTTGTGGAGAAAAATGTTGCTACATGGAAATCAGTAGGTATTTTTTTCAAAATGGGTTATAATTGTGCTAAAGCTCCTGTTTACCAGAACCATTTTACAAACAGATTTTAATTTTCATTTATCGATTTGTGGTAAAAAGGTAGCATTTAGCACATTTTGTTTTGAGTGTTAATAATATCTGGGCAGCAAAGGTTAGAAGGCTAATAAGAAATCATAATTTTGCTTGTTGTATTTCTAATTTCTTTTTCACGGTGTACTGTTTTTGTCACATTTAGAAACTGGAAATTTTACTTCTGATGCACAATTTTTGAGTAGCTTCTCTCAACTTACTATTCAACCTCTTCCTCAGCTGCAGGAGGTTCCTTCATCCCTAATTCTTTGCAGAGCAAGAAGTCTTGTTGGTCACTTGCTTAACAAGCTTTCCATTACAAGACTGTAGCAGTGGTGAATACGTTACCCTAAAATATTTCCACTTGTGAAGAGCATTCAGTGTTTTGAAGTGTGTTTCACACTCTTGCTGTGCCGTGGTGCTATACCAGGAGAAGAGCTGCTGCAAGAGGCTGCCGAGCTTCTTATGCTGTGGGTGCTGTTAATTAAAGGGGGAATTTGAGGTCTCGGGCAGAAGTCCTAAGCTGCCTGCCTTTTTATTGCAAAGTCAGGAGAAATCTTGGATCTAGATATCCTTGGTTTGCCATTTGGCAATATTGCCAGGACCACAAGTGTCAGCAGCTGTATAGGTAACACCTGAAAAGCATTCCAGTCTTTCTGTGTTTTCCTAACCTGAATTTCACAACCAGAACTACCTCCCATAGGGATTCGTTCAGGCAGTTCTGTTTCAGGTTTAATTTTATTCATAAACTGTTCTTTATAGTTAATTCAAGTACTTATCAATTTCTTTCTTCTGCTGCCAGATAATGAGTACTTATGAATGCTCTTAATCTTTTGAGTTTTGCTCTTTGCTTATAAATAATGCGTGCAATAATAAAGACAACGAGTGGAAAAAAAGTGTGCTCTGGAAAAAGGAGTGGATACTGATCTTACAGTTCATTGTCACATGTGTTTTTTCTACATAGAAGCTGGATTTAAATGTGTGTTATTTATTCTTGGATTTTGTAGGACTGTTTTATGTTGCCTTTTTGTGAAATCTGCCTCTTACTGAAGGGAAAACTGAAATTTAGTATTAACAGTAGACTTATAATTACTCATGGCTTGTGATTTGAATTAGGTTCTGCTCAAGAAGTTTTTGGGTTCTGTTAATGATCTAAATACCTTTACTTCATTTCAGAATACGTTTTACTCTGCAGGCAAAAATTACTTGCTACGAATGTGCAATGGTGAGTTGTAGTTTTTCAGGGGGTAGTGGGGAATGGTAGTGGGGAATTAAAGATCTTCCTATCTCAGTGAATGAAAGTGAGTTTAATCTTTTGATTTACATGCAAATATGTTCAATAAGTAATAAAGTTAGGAGGCAGATCACTGAGCAGGTATTCATGAGTCTTCTGTTTCGCAAAAGTCTTTAGGGAAAATCTCTTCGTAAGTGGAGGTCGTTATAGCAGATCATCTGAGAAATATTTATTTCTCAGCAATGACAAGGCCCGTATCGGAAAATGTATTTGAGTAAAATTCATTTGAAACTGTTTTTTATTGCTGTTGGAAGTGTTAGGAGGATTGGTAGAATGCATTTGGAAAAATGTGGATGATGTGAGGAAGTTATTAGCATTTACATTTACGAATATTAGCTTCCTTTCATTGGCTCTGTAGGTCATGTAATTGGGAAGTCTTAAATCCTAGTGTGTGAGAAATTGAAAGAGGGATCAATACTAATATTCTATACTTTTTACAATATTTAGACCTCCTGAGAAGATTATCTAAGTCACAGAACACAGTCTTCTGTGGAAGAATTCAGCTGTTCTTGGCTAGGTTATTTCCGCTGTCAGAAAAGTCAGGTGAGATTTGTCATTACACTTACCATCAAACAGACTAAATATGCTGAATCTCTTTATGATGGTTGCAGACCAAATTCAGTTGGAAAAAATCACCTTGCATTTGTACCATGGTTCTTGTCTCTATCCTTGATTTTATAAGTTACTTTTATTTTTGTAGTTTCAAACACAAGTTTGAATGCTGTTTCTGAGAATTTAACATCAGCATCATAAACACCTGTGAATGACCAGACTTAGGACCTTCACAGCTTCTAAGACTGACTGTTTGTTTTTCACAGGACTTAACTTGCAGAGTCAGTTTAACCTGGAAAATGTCACTGTTTTCAATACCAATGAACATGAGAGCACTCTAGGACAGAAGGTGAAAATTCCTATGTTGTTTTTCACTCATTTTGCAGGAAATGTGTAAGACTGTGCAGAAATGCACTACTGTGCACAATAGAACTGTATGTTTGTAATTCAGTTGTCCTGCTTCCAGATCAAGATGCTGATTTGGGAAATAGGCAGGTTACCTGGTGCATTAAACTGTGCAGACTTTGAGGGGAGAAAATTGATTTAGTTGTGAGGGAAGAGCACTGTCTTTGCAAAATTTTCCCACAGTGTATGGAGGATAGTGCTCTCCCTTCAAGCTTTTTCTCAAGAGAAGTAAGGCTGCCCTTGCAAAGTGTGGTAAGGTGTTAAGAAAGGAAATTATTGTGCTTTTTACTGCAATAATACTTTTGAGATTTTTTTTTAATTACTAACTTCAGCTTTCTGATTAGATCAGTTCTAACAGGATGTTTAAAATAAAGAACTTGATAGAAACTTTGTAAACTGTAGTGGCATTTGGTTTTGATTATTTTTTCCTACTAGCACACTGAGGAGAGAGAAGAAGGTATGGATGTAGAAGAAGGTGAAATGGGAGATGATGAAGCACCAACAAGTTGGTGAGCTTATAGCAATTCTAAAAGTTGAAACAAAGTTTTGTAAAGTGAATGGAAGGAGCTGTTTGGGAAATACCCTTAAATGTGCTCAGAATTTTATGTACCTTCCGTCCTCTCAAGATTAGGTGCAACCTAGCAGTGTCTTAAGTTAAGTGGAGATGCGTAGAGGAGAAAAGAAATCTACACATGATTTGGAAAACTTACACACCCTGGCAGAGAACTGCTGTTACTCCCTCTTTTTCACAGTTGTCCTAATGATCTTGACAAAATTTGTTTTGATAAGATGTATTCAGGGATTCTGACTACATACTGTATGTGCTTTTAGGAGGAGAAGCTGTGTTCCCCTTCATTCCCCAGATAGATAGTAAGAAAAATGGGTCTTAGGAGAGTTTTACACTATTTTTGCTTTTATGATGAGAAGTAACAGTAGACTGGGTGGAAAAATCTCTTAGGGACAAATTCTTAATTATGAATTTCTCCATGAAGGCTCACTATTGACTTATTATTTCACTTGTAACACTAATTTCTGCGATTCCATGTTCCTGACTAGACTTGAATTTAGTAGATTCCTTTCAATATGGATTTTTGTAACCATTTGACTGTTATTTTTTCCCCAGTTCCATTCCAATAGATTATAACCTGTACAGAAAATTCTGGTCGCTTCAAGATTATTTTAGAAACCCTGTGCAGTGCTATGAGAAGGTCTCATGGAAAACTTTTCTTAAGGTAATCTGAGTTCATGCTTTCAACCCTTCAGCTTAAGTAAAAATAACTGTTTATAGAAGAATGACTGCATACAAATAGAACAGTTCAGCTGCTAATGCCATTAAATAGTAATAGTATGTGAGGAAATGAATTTTGCAGTTTTCTAAAGAGAGGCTTTGGCAGTAAACAATATATGAAGGTGTACAGTAAATCTCCTAATAAAACTTGTGTAAGTCACTAACAAAGACTTCGAGTACCTTTTGTGATTCATCATCTGGAAAAAGCAGAACTTGCATGTTTGCCTTGTTTTTTTTTTCCCCATAAAGAAATGTTTTACCCAGTCCTAGATCTTACTTTAGGATCCCACCAGGATTAACGTGATTATTCAAAAGATGATGGGTTTCTAAAGAAACAGATAGAAACAATGACTCAACCATCCTCTTCAGCTGGCTGGTTCGGTTTTGCTTAGTATGAATGTTACAGATGATTTATTGCTGAGCTCACAATTTGCCATTCAGTGTTTATAAATAGCAAGAAGCGTAGTGTAGCTTGTTTGGGTATTTTTGATCTTCATTCTCTGTGATCTGGTAGAAAGAGGTAACATCTGCTCAGACATTTTAGTATAAGTCCAGTTAATGATGTCTGTATTCTGTGCTTTCCTCCCGCAAAAAAGTGTGCAAAATAACTCCGTGTATGCTTAAGAGAAACTTAACAAGGCCAGGGTTAAGCCTTTCAGGTGAAATTTTTAAATTTTTCTTCATTGCAGCTTTAAGATTTTTAAGGGCAGTACTGCAAATTTAACTCTTATGTACCCTTCTTTTTATATATTCTGAGAAACTTAAGTTTCAATATAGCACTGCCATCACTTTAGTCTTCATAACATCTGAACAACAAAGCAATTATGCACTGGTCACAACCCATTGATTTTCCTAGCATATATTAGATGCTCCAAATGATTAGATGTTCTGAAATGATAAAGAACAGTTTCACTGTCATCTGTGTTGTTCAGAGAACCCCCGTGTATTGGTGGCAAATAGGTCTTGTTTTGACTGGCTGATAGGTTTATGAATTATTTTACTTGCTTGGCACTAAGTCTGGAGTTGTTCTGTAGTTAATTACAATGGGTTTGAATTACTCTGCTTTATAGTATTCAGAAGAAGTTTTGGCTGTTTTCAAAAGTTACAAATTGGATGACACTCAAGCTTCCCGGAAAAAGCTGGAAGAACTGAAAACAGGAGGAGAACATGTATATTTTGCAAAGTTCCTAACTAGTGAAAAGGTATGTGATTTCTTTTCTCAGAATCGCAGGCTAGTCGAGGTTGGAAGGAACCTGTGCAGTGCAACCTCCATGCTCAAAGCTTTCAGCTAGAGTAGGTTGATCAGCACTGTGTCCAGTTGGGTTTAGGTTGTCTCCACAAATAGAGACCCACAGCTTTTCTGAGTATCCTATTACATTGTTCGGTCATTTTATTTAGATAGATTTATTCTGTTTGGATTTTTTTAATTATTTTATTCTTTCTTTCTTAGTTGATGATTCTGGGACTTCTATATCTGGAATAAGAGTCTGCAGTAAAGCTGAAATTTATTGTGTTTGATTTGTATTGTTTCTTTTAAAAAGGGAATTTAGAAGAGTAAACATTTAAATATCCGTTGCTTTTTTATTGCCTTTAGAATTAAATTTTAATGATACGCTAAGTATATTTTCTACCTCATAATGAACTTCTTTAAATTTGCT
Source organism: Tapera naevia (assembly GCA_033556795.1). Lineage (NCBI taxonomy): Eukaryota > Metazoa > Chordata > Aves > Cuculiformes > Neomorphidae > Tapera > Tapera naevia. Next base: position 13,454,624 of record JAUMJJ010000022.1, read on the forward strand.
TTGAAAAAGATCTTAAGGGTTTTTAATTCTGTTTAATGTTAAGTAAAAAATACAACATTCTGTTGAATTAAATCCTAAGATTGTTGTCTTCATCTTGGAATAATACATAACTAACTTTTAAATGCATATGTTAGTAGATGACAGAGAGCAAGTCTCGGTGCAGCATAAGTTGTTTTTTCGACGATAGAAGAGTAGGTGAATTCCTCATAAGCCTTTGACCTGTGTATTGACAATTTTAAAACAACATAGTATAGAAGATATAGAACCAGTTGCATAATTAACACCCAGTAGTCAAAGGCCTTTTTCTTCCAAGAGTCTTCAGGTTTTCGCTTTATATAATCTGTCATGCTGTGCAGCACATGGGTTAGAAATCAAGAGTGTTGTCACTGTGGGAATGTTGATGAGAGTGAACGCTTCTGTGGTAGCTGAATCCTTATGTTGTAGCCAGTAGTTCATAGGAAAAGACAGCAACCTGTCCTTCACTTACTGAAATATTGGAATATTTGTTTTTCCAAATTCTTGTTCAACTTCAAAGTGAATGTTATTAAACCCACCAGTATAACACGAGTACTAATATCTAGAGATTCTCCTACAAGCAGTTCCTTGTGCTTTTAATAAATTGATTTCATTGGAAATTTTGATAGTCTTTCCTAAATTGCCCTAGGTGACAGTTTACCACTCCTAGTACGTTATGAAGCGCTGTCCCGAAAATATAGGTGATACTGAATAGAGGTGCTGTAATGACTTTTATCATCATCTTGTTGTAAGAACAGACTCCGTGGGAAACATTTGTTGGATTTCTTTTAGTTATGCCTGTTTAGTGTCTTTAAAATATGTGTAATTCTTTTTTTGTTGCTGTATTTTTTTTTAGCTGATGGATTTACAGCTGAGTGACAGTAACTTTCGCCGTCACATCTTGTTGCAGTACCTTATACTGTTTCAGTATCTGAAGGGGCAAGTCAAATTTAAAAGGTAACCTGGAAATACTTTGGGGGTGGGGAACTACGATGTTGGAGATGAACCAAAATATTTTAAAAGAATTTACATATACTTAGAATCATAGAATTATCTGCGTTGGAAGAGACCTCCAAGATCATCAAGTCCAACCCTTAATCCAACACTATCATGATTACTAGATCATGGCACTAAGTGCCACATCCAGTCTTATTTTAAAAACCTCCAGGGATGGTGAATCCACCACCTCTCTGGGCAGGCCATTCCAATGCCTGATTACTCGTTCTGTGAAGAACTTTTTCCTGATATCCAGCCTAAACCTTCCCTGACAGAGTCTAAGCTCGTGCCCTCTTGTTCTGTTGCTGGCTGCCTGGGAGAAGAGACTGACCCCCAGCTGTTTACAGCCTCTTTCAGATAGTTGTAGAGAGTGATGAGGTCACCCCTGAGCCTCCTCCAGGCTAAACAACTCCAGCTCCCTCAGCCTCTCCTCATAGCACTTGTGCTCCAGTCCCTTCACCAGTTTTGTTGCTCTTCTCTGGACCCGCTCCAGCACCTCAATATCTTTCTTGAACTGAGGGGCCCAGAACTGAACTCAATACTCAAGGTGTGGCCTCACCAATGCTGAGTACAGGGGAAGGATCACTTCCCTCGTCCTGCTGGCCACACTATTTTTGATACAGGACAGGATCCTATTGGCCTTCTTGGCCACTTGGGCACACTGCTGGCTCATGTTGAGCTTCCTGTCAATTAATACCCTCAGGTCCCTTTCTGCCTGGCTGCTCTCCAGCCACTGTCCCCAGCCTGTAGCGCTGCATGGGGTTGTTGTGGCCAAAGTGCAGGACCCGGCACTTGGTCTTGTTGAACTTCATCCTGTTGGACTCAGCCCATCTCTCCAGCCTATCAAGGTCCCTCTGCAGAGCCCTCCTGCCTTCCGGCAGGTCGACACTCCCTCCCAACTTGGTGTCATCTGCAAATTTACTTATGATGGACTCAATCCCCTCATCTAAATCATCAATGAAGATGTTAAACAGAACTGGACCCAACACAGATCCCTGGGGGACACCACTGGTGACTGGCCTCCAGCTGGACGCAGCCCCATTCACCACCACTCTCTGGGCCCGGCCATCCAGCCAGTTCTTAACCCAGCTGAGAGTGCACCTGTCCAAGCCACGGGCTACCAGTTTATCCAGGAGTATGCCATGGGAGACAGTGTCAAATTCTTTGCTCAAGTCCAGATAGATTACATCCACAGGCTTCCGTTCATCCACCAGGTGGGTTACCTGATCATAGAAAGAAATCAGGTTGGTCAGACAGGACCTGCCCCTCATAAAGCCGTGCTGACTGGGTCAGATCCCATGTCCATCCTGAAGGTGCTGTGTGATTGCACTCAGATGATCTGTTCCATAACCTTGCCAGGCACTGAGGTCAGGCTGACAGGCCTATAGTTGCCAGGTCCTCCTTGCAGCCCTTTTTGTGGATTGACGTGACATTTGCCAACTTCCAGTCATCTGGGACCTCCCCAGAGAACCAGGACTGTTGGTAGATGATGGAGAGTGGCTCGGTTTGTTCTAAGATTCCTGTGAAACTCACAGGGCCTTGAACTGGTAAATACAAGATGTGGCTGAAGTAATTTTATGTCAGGAAAGAGGAAGTCTCATTCCTGCCTTTCTCTGCATTATTCTCTGCCCTGTGTGAGAGTGGCTCTAGTGTTAGATTTACTCAAATTTGTGTTTACTAAACTAGCACAAAACAGTCTGCTCATCTCTGCAGAGTTAATTTTCTGCCACATTGATGAGTTGAGTGGGGTCTCAGAGAAGCAGAGGCCACTAAAGCTTGCTTAAGGTGAGTGCCAGCCATGAGAGGGAAGGAGTCTCTTTCACAGCAGCATGTTAGACCAATGCAAGCTATTTCTGTGTGGCATCATTTTCAATCTGTATTGACTCCACAATGTAACATTGGTTGCCGTTCTGTTTTTTCCTGGTGTGCTGCAGAATTCTGTTTAAAACAGCATAAAATAACAATGGTGATTATTGCTTTTACAAATTATTGGGACAGAACAAACCCCTAACTTTTCTTACTCTGTCTAATGACATGCTGAAAAAAACCTCTTTTCTGTTCATTTCCTGAGCTGTTGACCCCATGTGCACATAATGATAATGAAAGCAGCTGTCTTTTACTGCTTCTACACTGCTTTTTATAAAGAGATCTCCAAGAACTTTGCAAGCTAGCCAGTCGGTCCAGGGAAGTGTTTGTGCCCCTGTACTCAGCACTGGTGAGGCCACTACTTGAATAGTGTTCAGTTTTGGGCCCCTCACTACAAGAAGGACATTGAGGTGCTTGAGCATGTCCAGAGAAGGGCAACAAGGCTGGTGAAGGGGCTGGAGTACAAGTCTTACGAGGAGCAGCTGAGGGAACTGGAGTTGTATAGCCTTAGAGCAAGGGAGGCTGAGGGGAGACCTTATCACCGTCTACAACTGCCTGAAAGGAGGTTGTAGTGAGATGGGTGTTGGTCTCTTCTCCCAAGTGACAGGTGACAGGACGAGAAGAAATGGCCTCAAGTTGCACCAGGGGAGGTTCAGATTAGACGTTAGGAAAAATTTCTTCACAAAAATGGTTGTCAGGTGCTGGTGCAGCTGCCCAGGGAGGTGGTCGAGCCCCCATCCCTGGAGGTGTTTAAAAGATGGGTGGATGAAGTGCTCAGGGATCTGGTTTAGTAGTGGACAGGTACGGTTGGACTTGATATCAAAGGTCTTTTCCAACCAAGCAATTCTATGATTCTATGATTATCTTCATTCTATAGAGTATTTACCAAGGTAATGTGGTTGAAGAGAAGGAACAGTATTCATTAAAGTGTTCATTAAAAGCACTGATTTATCAATCATCAAGGGTAGTAGGCATAAAAAAAGTGGTGTAGAAGAACACTTGGTGCAATTATTGTAAAATTATACTAATTATTCCCTTAAAGATGATGGGGTTTATATCCACTTAACTAATAGAAGATAGTTCTAAAAGTCTTTCTGTGCTATTGACTCAGTTGTAGTCATGCTTGTATTTGCTATTTAAGGTACCCAGTCCTTCATAAAGAGCTGGTTTGCATTATTTTACTCTTGAACACTGTAAATGGAATGTTTGCATTTTATGCTTGAAATGAACTCTCCTTGAACCAGTGAAAACAAAAATTAGGATTCTTGTCTGATTTTTAAAGTGTTTAAAAAAGTTCTGATCTCTGCTTGGGAATGAAGTGAGCTGTATTATTTATATTTGTATTCTTTTCATTTCTACTTACTGATTGCATTATAATTCTGGATGTACCGAGCAACTTGTTTAATGACTTCAGATTACAATGTGTTTAATAGCATAAGATCTGTGCTCCGTAGATTTTTCTTTTACTATGAGTTGTCTACCAGTAGCTCTTTAGCTGGGCTTAGGAGCCCTTTTTATGAAGGATGTCTTTTCATTGTGCCCTCTTGCTGTGCTTTGGGTCCAACATCAAGGTGTGATCTTGTATCACGCAAACGGAATTCCTGTTGGAAGAAGCTAAATCTGAAAGTATATTCCATGATCACATCTAGTTAACTCCACGAACTGCTAAGTCGCTGGTCCATGGGACCAGGCCAGAGCACCAATCAAGGTGCTTTCTTTAAATCCTGTCTGACACCCCTCAGAAAGAAGGTAGTGTAAAAGATGTATCCTCTGCACCATGTTGATGTGTAGTAAACTCTTCAAATTTTTAAAAACAAAAGTAAGCTGCTTTGTTGACAGTTCTATGTTGGGGATTTTGTTTGTTTCTTTTTTCAATTCCAGTTCAAACTACGTTCTAACAGATGAACAATCTCTTTGGATTGAAGATACTACAAAAGCGGTTTACCAGGTTGGTACAGTAAATACTACTTCTATAAAAACTACATGAAAAATATTTACTGTAAAATATTGCTATCAATAGCTTTTTTTTTCCCATACATATTTCCCCTACATATCCTGCTACAAATGTAATGCAAAGAGTTAACTCTTTTCTCCCTCCCAATCATAGCTTCTTTCAGAAAATCCTCCAGATGGGGAAAGATTCTCCAAAATGGTAGAGGTGAGTACTTCGGTGGCTGTCTGAACGAAGTCTATATAGAGCATAAAAAAAAAGTATCAGTTTAAACTAGTTTTTGCAACACAGGCGTAACATCTGAGAGAATTTTTATCTCATCAAGAGAGCCTACAGGAAAGCTGGGGCAGTACTCTTTATCAGAGAATGAAGTGATGGGATGAGAAGTAATACTTTTAAACTGAAAGAGGAGAGATTTAGATTAGATATTAGGCAGGAAATTTTTAATGTGTCAATAGTGAGACACTTCACAGGTTGTCCAGAGAAGTCATGGATGCTCTGTCCCCAGAGGTGTTCAAGGCAAGGTTGGATGAGGCTTTGAGCAACCTGATCTGGTGGAAGGTGTCCTTTCCCGTGGCAGGGGGGTTAGAACTGGGTGATCTGTAAGATCCCTTCCAGCCCAGACCATTCTGTGATTCTATCTTGGTAAAAAAGGTCTCATAATGTCTTCTTATTTTGTAGTCACGTTTTCCCAATGCTTTCATTAATGTGCTTTTCCTTCTGTTGGGCCGAAATGGAAATGTGCACATACAGGAGACACTGGCTATTAGAAAAAACAATAAAAACAGTTTTTAAGAAGTCTTTCCAGAAAGGAATGCTCTACCCAAAGACATAGGAATAAGATGAAAGTGGAGTTAAAAAAACTTGTCATCTTGCTTTTGTTTTTTCTTTACCTTAGTTGCATCTGTTTTCTTGTTTAGAGAAGGAGGAATTAAGCCTTTTCCACAATTCTTGAGATGTGGAGATAAACTGTTTTTGAATGAACAAAACTAATCTTAAAACTATACTGATGACCTTCAAAATAGTGGCTGAAATACTGAGTAATAATTTTAATTATATGAATTAAATATATAAATATATATATTTATATATATAGAATATAAATATGAAAATATTTAATTATAATAGCTCGATTAAAAATTTTAGGGCCTGCTCTAAAGGTGATTATGATCCTAACAATGTGCAATATTATGTTTCTCTAGCATATCTTAAATACGGAAGAAAACTGGAACTCATGGAAAAATGAGGGCTGCCCAAGCTTTGTGAAAGAAAGGTAACTGATACGAAGTAGAAGCTTGCTGCTGCTTGTTTGAAATGGTGGTTTGACTTCAAACTTCAGAATATGTACCTGTGGTGTATATGGTTCACACGGTTCATACAGCTTTGAGATTTGCATGGTTGAATGTCCCTTTGTTTGTGTGCAGAAGGCTCATAGATTTCTGCCTGAAGTCTTAAGGATTTATCATGTTAGTGAAGGGGTGGTCAGACACCTGTGGAGTCTCATGAGAGCATTCCTCACTGTCTCATGGCAAAATTTTTTTCTCTTAATACCAAGAATGCAGTGACTGAGGAGACTGAAGCATGTTGTCTCCTCTCCTGCTGTCAGCAGACCCTAGATTGAAGAAGTTGATGCCTGACTTTCCCATGTACTGCTTTGGGTTGCCTCTATTGAAGTCCTTGGTGTTATGACTTTGATGGGGCAGCATACCTGGAGTTTTGTGTAGTAGTACTCCTCTGACATACCTGATTTATTAGGTTTACCACTTGGTCATCATCAGTTACCCAAAAGGACATTATGATTAGGTGGCTTTCACTATTTAAAGGTTTCCTGGCAAAACATGAACTTTGACTCCTTATGTCTACTTGACTATCATGAGGTGGTGACCAAACATTCCTCTTCCATCCTTATTCATTCTACACACAGACTGTAGTGCCTTTGTGATAAGGAGAACGTGGGTCACAATCTTTGCAAAGATACGTCGCTTATGGAGAGAGCAGGTGGAGACACCTCTTCATGACTTCATCTGTTTGCAAAACAGGGAGGGGGCCTGTGAGAAAAGAGGAATTACTATTGCAGGGAGGGACGTGAAATTACCAAGTTTGACTTTTATACATGTTCTGTCTCCTTTAGATCTCAGCCAGAGTTTCAGCTTGGGTAGGTCTTGCCTTAACCTCAGTAGTCTGGGATCTCTGTTCTCTGATCCCATGAAAGCAGGTGCACCTGGGGAAAAGCAAACTTGCAATCATATAACAAATGATCCCATCAGCAGAGTAGATCATACTAAGTATGTACTGCTGACATGAATGTGATTTGCTTCTTTTTCTATATTGGAACTCTCATAAAGCTTTTAAATTTGTGAATGAACTAACTTTGGTGTCTGGCAAATCTCTTTCTTTTTCCTTACTTTACCTTCTTTCTCCTCTTCCCCCCTCCCTCCTTCCACTCCTAGAATCCAAGTCCTTCTGAATACTTTCATAATGATTTAACTTGGCACCAGCTGGAGTGAAAAGGCTTGATTTAGTTATCAAACCAGTAATATTTAGAGACTAAAGAGCTTTTTCTTTTTTTCTTTAGACCTCCTGATTCAAAGCCAATGAGACCTGTGAGAAAGAGGCCAGCTCCAGAGGACTTCTTAGGAAAAGGACCCAACAAAAAAATCCTGATGGGGAAGTATGTTGGGGTTTTTTCATGACAGGGTTTCTGAGGCTTGGTTGGTTTACTGGTTTGGGGGCTTTTGTGGGGACTTTTTGCCACTGATTGTTTTTTCTAATCTGTAATCTTCAAAGCTCCTCACATTGGAACTGCCAGGAAAGAACAGCCAAAGGGGTATATGTCATTCTTTTAAAGCTCAGAGTAGGCTTCTTTTCATAACATCATAGAATGGTTTGTGTTGGAAGGGACCTTAAAGATCATCCAGGCTCCCTGCCACAGGCAGGAACACAGGTTACTCAAAGCCCCATCCAGCCTGCTCTTGAACATCTCCAGAGATGGAGCATCCACAGCTTCTCTGGGCAACCTCTGCCAGTGCTGCACCACCCTCACAGGAAAAAAAATTCCTTGTAGATCCCTTTTAGATACAGGCTGAAAATCAATCATTTGTACTTGTTAGATTAGTTTTTATACTTCTGTCTTTATGTTTTTGCTTAAAATGTATCTGTGCTAAGGGTTTTAAAATAACACCCACTGGTACTTCATCCATGGAACGAACTCTTCTTGATACGTTGTCTGCAATAAAAGCACCATAGTTTGCATGATACAAAGTGCTTTGTTTTTCCACTTCCTTTTTTAGGAGAAAGGATGGTCTTTTCTTTGTAGAAGTTCACTCAGCCTAGACATGGAAATTTTGACCTTGTCTTGAGCTTCAAGACATTGTACTGAGTGTTTAGTAAAATGTTCCTTCTGAAAAAGAAAGTGATAAATTTAATTTATCAAAACAAAATGGCCTGCCATTGGCAAGTGTGGCAAGAGAGTTTGTTGCTGTTTGTGACCATAGGTCAGCAAGAGAATAGAATAGAAATTGAATACATAATTTTCCTGATTTGTGGCATCAGATTTCTGTCATGTGTGGCAGTTCTTAATATATTGTTATGTATCACAACATTTGTATTATGTACTTGATTATAAAGGCTCTGGGGTGAGAATTTCTGTTGTGTTGTTCTGTGTTTCTGTCTTAGGTGAATGATGGAGTGTGGCAAGATGGAATGATGACTGTGGAGTTTAACATGTGTTTATGCCTCTTTATTTCAGTGAGGAACTGACCCGCCTTTGGAATTTATGTCCTGATAACATGGAAGCTTGCAAATCTGAGAGTAGGTAGGTAAAAGATGCTACATCACTGTTTAAAACTAACTTTCAGTACTGTAATTGCAGACAAAATTACAGCTATTTGAAAACTGGTATAAGTATATAAGATGGCCTTACATGGTTTGCCATTTCACTGTGTCGTGTGAGGAGTCAGTTGTTGGGATCTTTGCCTTAAAATCTCCCTACAGTTTTCTTCACTGGTGTTTATGCTGTCAGGAATTTTCATTGCTTAGTAAAGTAAAACGTAAGCGAAAAAGCAGATGGAAACTCCCATTTTGTAGATCATGATTGTATAATTAAGTACCTTGTATAATAAAGGAAGTTGCAAGTCGGGCTCTAATAAAGTTAGCATGTTATTTGGCTTTTATTCTCAAGGAGACGTGTGCTTTGGATGATACCAGATAAGAGGGAATTGTCTGGCAGGCGTTGTTTCAGTGCACAGCGGATCTACTAGTGGTGCAGATGTAGAAAAATACAATTATTGGTTATCCCTCTGCTTCTCCTTCCACAATTGTAGGAAGTACTGAAAATGTACTTTGCTACATAGCTTTCTATTTGATAAAGAGAGTGTAGTCCCTTTCTGGGCAGGCATGGTACCTAGTATGAAATTGTGGAGAAGAAATGGGACGGTTCGCAAAGAGAACTTTCCTAGTAGTGTCTGTGAACGCTGGATGCCTGGGGAGAGGTGCTAGCTGTGCGCATGTCCCAAGCAGTGGAATTGCTTTTCCAGGGATTGAGAGCTCTGCAGAGGAAGTGCCTTTCCTTCTCATGAGGCAGAGATGTGCAGGAAGGCCTCTGACAGGATACTTGCCTTAAGTAAGCCAAGGACCAGAGGTGGAATTGTGTTTGGAACCAAAGCTTTTTGATTCCTTGTGTGTGATTGTATGGTACTGCAACTTAGTTAAATAAAAAAAACAAGAAGCTAAACCAAGAGAATGGTTACTGTGAAAAACAGGGAAGAGAAAATGCTGGGGGATCTAGATTCAAGTTTTATTGTAGACTTTGACTGTAACCTTTTGCTTTGGTTACTAATGTCTCCGTTCCAATGGGGCAATGCTTCCTAACCTGTTGTCTTTTTAGGTAACTATTCTTGGGATAAAATCTGTCTTTTAAGTTTCTGCATGGTGCAAATATAGCAGGATTCAAATCACAGTTTGATGTTCCAGTCCCTGCACAGCTTCTTGCATGGACCCCTGTCTCTTGGGCTGGGGAGCCCAGAACTGACCCAGCACTCCAGCTGTACCTCACTAGTGCTGAATTAGAAGGGAAGGATCATTTCCCTTGATTTGTTGGCAACCCTCTTCCTGATAATGCGGCACAAGGTGCTACTGGCCTTTGCCAGAAGGGTGCATTGCTGGCCCATGGTTTTGGTGGTATCCACCAAGACCTCTTCTGCAAAGCTGCTCTCCACCCAATCAGTCCCCAGCCTCTACAGGCGCCTGGGATGGTTCCTCCCCTGGGACAGGACTTGTATTCCCCTTTCCTGAACATCATGAGGTTCTTGCCAGGCAATTCTTTCCATCCCTTGATGTCTCTCTGGGTGGCAGCAGAACCCTCTGGTCTATCCAACCTCTTCTCCCAGTGTTTGTTTGTCTGCAAACTTGCTGAGGCTGCACTTTTTCCCATCACCAGTTGATCAGTAATGAAGGTGCTAAATAGTACTGCTCCCAGTATTGAACCCTGGCATTTTAGTGACAGGCTTCCAGCAGGACTTTGCCACTGATCCCATTTCTTTGAACACGAGAATCAAATCATTTTCCCCTGATGCCTGTAGACTCTGGAACTGTCTTGAATGTACTTTAACTGAAGTACTTTCAGCAGAAGGTACAGGAATCACCATGGGGGATGAAATGAACGTGTTTGAGCAAGCTGGGGAGCCGCTAAGGTGGAATCATCAAGTACAGCTAATATTTTCCCACCTCTATTGATTGTAAATAATTGAAATTGGGGAGTAATGGTAGTCTGGGTTTCTCTGGTAGATGAAACTGGAATGGGGGTGTCAGAGGTAAAGAGGCCATGTTTTACTTATCCCGTCCTGTCAATTGCACAAAACTAATTATTTTAGAATTCTGAGCATTTGAGCTGGGTGGGCAGCAGCACTTTTTTAACACAGCCAGTCAGTTGTTACGAATGTTTTTGTGGAAGTTTTGCTTCCTTATTGCCAGAATTTCGTAGATCCCACAGTCCTTTTACACCGAAAGCTCTGGACAGATGTGCATGTTACCTTTTGGTAGGGCAGAAGGTTTGAATATGTCTAACAGGCTGTGCTAGCAACTCCTGGTACATGCCAGTGGTTGTGCAGTAAATAAGCTCATAGCAACATGTGTCAAACAGATTCTTTTCTTATTCACAGTTGTTAAATTTGAGTAGGTGTTTTTAGGTTTTTTTTCTTCAGTGGATGAGCTTGAGGTGCGTTTGAAGGAACTGAAAAACAGCTATTTGGGAGTAGATTTGGAGGAGGATTAAGCTCTTGATTTTCTTTTTTAGGGAATATATGCCAACATTGGAGGAGTTTTTTGAAGAAGCCATTGAGCAAGCAGACCCTGAAAACATGGTTGAAAATAAGTATAAGTACGTCAGTCTTTGTTATGTTTCACTTTTATTTTGATCTCTTTTGTGTTTGGTTTGCTAAAGGAAACAGATTGTTCTCTGCGTTACAAATATCTATGCAGAGCTCCAGTAATGTACAAAAAATTTGTTTTGACAGAATTATATTAATTAGTGAATGCCTCAGATCTTTTTCTGTTCTCTTATAGACTTATCATCCAAACGTGTTTTATTATAGGGCTGTGAACAATTCTAACTATGGCTGGAGAGCATTGAGACTTCTTGCACGCAGAAGTCCCCACTTCTTCCAGCCGACAAACCAACAATTCAAGAGTTTACCTGAATATCTAGAAAACATGGTAATCAAATTAGCCAAGGAGCTGCCTGTGAGTAATATCCTATAATAATAAATGCTGAATTCATTTGATGTCCTGCTTGTGTCCCTGCATTCCATTTGGTACGTCGAGAGGGAGGAGGGCAAAAAAACCACAAGGGAGGGAAAAAAAAGCTTGTGAAGTAAACATTGCAGGTAAAATTGGTGTGATCGATGGAGGTCACAGTAACGCTAAACTGTGAACAGCACAGATCAAACAAGTAGCTGCTGAGCTCTGCCTTGTGTGCTGTGAACAAACAGCCATGGGCAATCCTGAGCTTTTCTGCTGTGTTGGTAAGACAGGAATACTTTTGTACCCAGCAACTTGGGATCTGTGTGGTAGTGCAAGTCACTTTTATTGAAGGTGTAAGCGGGTTTTGGGGCTCATTTCAGTAGCTGTGGCTACTGGGAGGGCAGTAGAAGGGACAGGAGGTGCAGCTGAAGATGCTGTGTGAAGTGTTACCTGAGCTTCACAGCAAGATTTGCCAGAGCTCTTCTGTCAGCCCTTGATTTTAAAAATATGTAAAGAAGTATAGACCCGTGGAAATGTAAATCTAAGGCATTAACAGTTTGCGTGTTCATCAGTACTAGTTTGAGGCCAGAGAGGGGTCTTTCAGGTCACTTTACTCACAAAGATAAAAGAAACTAAAGTGGGAAAGGGAGCATTTTCTAAACCTTTGACCCAGCAATTTCTTCTTGGATTTGAACCCGTCCTTCTATTTTTGAGACCTTTCTTGTCTGTAATGTGAAACTACTGAGGTACAAATGTTGGACTGTAATATCTAGCTTTTTAATTTGTTCATCCATCAGAGTTAGCTAGATGCTAATTGCAATTTTTTAGAAGAATACTAGGAAGGAAAACTTTCATATCCTAAGGTATCACGTTGTGCCGTGGTCTTGGTGGTACTGCTGTCATGTACCGAATGTTATGGCGAGAATGAAATACGTAGATAAGTTTGTTTGTATATTCGTTTGCCACATCTAAGAAGTTTGAAAGTACAGAAAACTTGGAGGAACTCCCAAGTGAGGAATAAGATCAGTGAAGAAGAATAATGTAAAAAAACGTTCATCGGTAGTGGTCTCATTGAAAGCTGTTTATTTTTTTAAGTAAGTAATAAAGCAAGGTATGTAATGCTTAGTTGTACTTGCTGTGAAAAAGAGAGAATCCTGTGAAGTCAGTGGATACTTTTGTTCATTTTTGTAGTTAATATTGTGTTTTAATAAAACACTTGTTACCAGTGTTTTGGATACAGGAGATGGGGGGATTTTAGTTATCATGTGTGATCATGTCGGGTTTCCCATTCTAACCCACATTCCAGAGACCATCACAGAGCTGTAAAATTTCTCTCTAATCACAAAATAAATTCAGTAATGTCTGGTTCTCTCATTGTAGCCTCCTTCTGAAGAAATAAAAACAGGTGAAGATGAAGATGAGGAAGATAATGATGCTTTATTAAAGGAAAACAATGAAAGTAAGATCTGCGTGTTCTTGAGTCTTTTCAGTTTCTCTCTTGATGTGTATTGTGGAAGCTGTGTTTTCACATACCTTCTACTGAAGGTCACCAGTCCTGGTTACCCCAGTGCTTCTGACTTGAACCTGTCAACCTTGACATGCAACCTTTTCAGGACACCGGGTGCCAATAGCAACCCCTCAGTCTTGTGGCCAGCTGTGCTGAAAGCATTCAGCTTGAAGTTGGATCCGCACTTTCGTTCATTCTTCCACCTTTCCTGCTGCATGGTGCATGTTTACAGTGTTAGTAGACGTTTATAGCTAAAATGCCAGTATTGCTGTGTAGAAACCTACCTGTGTGTTCCTTGCCCTGCTTTCCTCTTCTTTCTGCTCTTTAACTGCCAGGGGTTAAGAACATCCCTCTAGCTCAGGGTGTCAAACTCATGGCTCCCACCATTCTGCTGCTCCTGCAGCGTAACGCATGTCACTCGCTGCACACGTGACCAGCGCTGGCAGGAGCGCAGGGACAAGGAGCTCGGTGCTGCCACGGAGTAGGAACAAGGTGCTGGGCTGGATTCGGCCTGTGGGTTGTGAGTTTGACACCCCTGCTCTAGCCCCTGCTGGGGTGCGTAGTTCCGGGACTTTCAGAAATGTGTCTGTTCCAGCTCTGAGATCTTTACCTCTGCTTTATTTAAAATATCTTAAAGGCAAAAGCTTCTCTGTGAGAAGAGCAGCCTTCCTGACAAACATCATCTCTTGTTCAGTCCACAAACCAGCTCTTCCGTTTTTGTCTCTTGCCTCTAACCCTGGTATGTTGTACTCCGAAGTGTCCTTCCCTCCTTCCTGTGTCTGTGAATCTGCCTTTGTCCCATTCTCATTCATACCTTCAGCTCACAGCACTTTCTCCCTTGCATGTTGTATCTCTGTGTGCCAGCCCTTGCATCCAGCATGGGCAGGTGGGAGAAACAGGGCATGGAAGCCAGGCACCAGACGCTGCTGGCAATTCCATTGAACTATTTTTCTGTTGGTGGAAAGCCTCCTGTGGGTCTCTGTGAATCTCTCTGCTGCTGCCCTTTTCTGTCTATCACCTGACCTGTTCCACAGTCTCCATGCAGATAGTGCGGAAGTTCTCTCCTCTTAGGCTTAATGCTGCCCAACACAGCCTTCATACTTTCACTGTGTTGGATTTGCCTCTTTCTTTAAACGTGGCTTAAAGCAAAGATGGCAGAGCAGGGGTCAGTGTATTTCCATACACTGTTCTGCTTGGAAATAATGGATGTGATCCAAAGTGCTTTTGTTGTTCTGCTGTTTGTGATCTTCTTTCTCTTGATGTAGTGATTTTAGTTTAGATAAATGAGTGCGTCTGATGAGCATTGGAGAGAGTTGAAACTTCCTCTCCCTGCCAGCTGGCTCATCAGCTGGCAGAAGGGTGAGATATTTATTAAAAATTAAGGATGCTATTAATTTCTGTGCATAAGTAATTCAGTCTTTAGGGTTTTATCTTTAAAAGTGGAACTAAACACAGATGGTGACCTGTGGGTTGTAGGCCATGATAAGCTGTAAATGTGCAAACCCACCTGTATAATCACTGCAGCACTTGGCTTCTCAGCAGAGCACAACATTCCATGTTTTTATCTTGATGCCAGAAGGTCAGAAAATTCCTTAAAGCACTGACTAACTGTTAAAGTTACTGTCCTGCTCACAGTCCTGCTGCTAATAGGAATGTGAGGCTTCAGTCACTCAGTAAAAGGGAAGCAACTGTTTTTTACCTGGGTTAACTCTTGAGTAAAGCAACTAAAGTCTGAAAGACAACATAATGTTAAAGATGACTCTGTTTTCATATTATAATTGACTCATGTATTGAAAATTGCAGGCTGCCTGCCAAGATCCTTGTTTTCATTTGGAGGAGGCAGCTCTGATGTACTTGAGGCTTTACCAGTTCTCTCTGTTGAACAGGAGATAACATAAAAAATAAGATTTTTCTTTATCAAGGGCAATAAGGGACATTACAAAACCCAGGTAATACATCTCAAAATCTTTCTGTTCCCAGAGCTCTTGATTAGGCTTTAAGAAGTGACAGAACTAAAGGGCATGGACTCAAGCTTTGTCAGGGAAAGTTTAGACTTGATGTTAGGAAAAAGTTCTTCACTGAAAGGGTGACTGGTCATTGGAATGCACTGCCCAGGGAGGGGGTGGAGTCGCCGACCCCAGAGGTGTTTAAGGGGAGACTGGATGAGGCACTGAGTGCCATGGTTTAGATGATGGTTGGTGTTAGTGTTGGGTTATAGGTTATAGGTTGGACTCGGTGATCTCGGAGGTCCTTTCCAACCTTATGATACTGTGATACTGTGAAGTAGAGGAAAGGTCTAAATCTCTAAGTAAATTAAGAGGAGGTTTGAAACGAGGCAAATCAGGGAAGATTCTTTTGCAGTACCTGGAGAAATTCGCAGTGTCTCACTGTCATTCTTTCTTTTCTTTTTCTAGGTCCGGAGGCACAACGGGACAAACCCATGACAGGCGAACAAATAGAGTCATTTGCTACCAGGCTGGGGGATCAGTGGAAGGCCTTGGCCCCATACTTGGAAATGAAGGATTCCGATATAAGGCAGATTGAGTCAGACAGTGAAGACGTGAAGATGAGAGCAAAGCAGCTGCTGGTTGCCTGGCAGGATCAGGAGGGTGCGCACGCAACCCCTGACAGTCTGATCACTGCGCTGAACAAAGCCGGGTTAAGTGACCTTGCAGAGAGCCTCACCAATGACACTGAGGGCAGCAGCTAACTCGCCTCAGGAGCAGCTCATTGCTTGGTTTGGGTGGCGGCGGCTGTTAGTTGTGACTGTTTTGTTGTTGTTGCTTTTTGATAGGTATTCTATGTTCAGTGCACAATAAACCTTTTTAATAATATTGTTCAGTCGTACAGATTTTCTGAGAAAAGGTTTAGTCATCCCTGATCCAGAGCAGGAAGCTTTATCTTGGATAGGGGTAACGTAGAATGTACCTGTTTGCCAGTGGATCAACTTTGAGAAGATAACCAGTTCAGGGTGGATGTCCAAGTCATAGTGTTCATTTTCAGTGAAGAACTGGAGTCCTTGGAGGGGCACTGTGGTCTGTCTGCTCTCCTGCTGAAGAGCTGGCGTTCTCTGGACCTTGGCAGTCAATAATCGTGGGAAGTTGATGCTTGGTTTTGTTAGTAATCATTGACTTCAGTTGCTGCCTTTGTTTGGCTGTGTAGGAACAACCCAGAGCCATGGTAAATGAGTTCATTCTTTTTTCAGTCCCAGGTCCCTGTGAAGTGGCAATCGATCGGTTTCATTTTAAGGCTGATATGGCTGGCTGGTGGTGGGTACCAGCTGTTTCCATCTAGTTAGATCCATTTTCCAGACAGAGATTTTTGTGGTATTGTAGCCAGCTGCAACTTGGTTTGTGGCTTTTTCTTGCAGAATCATAGAATCATTGAATGGTTTGAGTTGGAAGGGACCTTAAAGGCTATCCAGTTCCAACCCCCCTGCCATGGGCAGGGACACCTCCCACCGGAACAGGCTGCTCAAGGCCGCATCCAACCTGGCTTTGAATACTTGCAGGAAAGTGGCATCCATGACTTCTCTGGGCAACCTGTGCCAGTGTGTCACCACCCTCATTGTGAAGAAATTCTCCCTAATGTCTAATCTAAATCTTCTCCCTTCTAGTTTAAAGCCTTCCCTCTCATCCCATCACTACTTGCCCTTGTAAAAAGTCCCTCCCCCGCTTTCCTGTAACCAACCCCTCAGGTACTGGAAGGTTGCTATGAGGTCTCCCTGGGAATTTGTGTCATTGAGTGAAAGCTAATTGCTGAGTGTTTGGAAAAATGACCTATCATAACAGGACTCTTCTCTGCGGAGTATTGTTCCAGTTATTAAAACGTACCTGTGTATTCCCAGAGTGCTGAGCTACCAGCTTGGAGGGGCATTCCAGGCTCCAGAACTACTGTTAAGTGCTTTGTCTGTTTCTCTCCCTTTCGATTTAACTCTGTTAGGAGTTATTTGGTGCGTTAGAAATCATAGAATCATGTGTTTGGAAAAGACCTTTGAGATTACTACTAAGCTAATCCCTAAGCAGTTCTCATCTACCCATCTTTTGAGTACCTCCAGTAATGGTGACAGCCCTCTCCTTGGGCAGCCTTTCCAGAGCCTGATCCCTGCTTTCGGTGAAGAAATTTTTCCAAATGTCTAATCTAAACCTCCCCCTGTGCAACTTGAAGCCATTCCCTCTTGTCTTATCACCTGTCACTTAGGAGAGGAGACCAACACCACTCACCTCACTACACCCTCCTTTCAGCCTCCTCTTCTCTAAGTTAAACAAACAGCCCCAGTTCCCTCAAGCTGTTCCTGTAGGCCTTGTTCTCCAGCCCCTTCAACAGCTTTGTTGCCCTTCTCTGGACATGCTCCAGCAATGTCCTTGTAATGAGGGGCCCAAAACTGAACCCTGGATCCAAGTTGTACACACAGCCTGAGTCTTCCCTCCCACTCCAAGTGCAGCTTGGTAACCATTATTTGTGAACCAAGGGGTGTGGGATGACCAACATGGCCTTCCTGCCACCTTGATGCTGGGAAAGCTGAGGCTGAGGATGGCAATGGGGAAGGTGGCTGAAGGAAGCCACGCCCAGTGAGGTCTATTCATGATGCATCAGGCATGCATCTCAGTCTGGGTGCTCATGCTCAGTGAGAGACTCGGGCACAGAGCTGTCCCTTTCTCTGACCCAGCAGCAGCGCAGCCTGGTTCCATTTTGTGTAGAGGAGTCCAGAATGTTTTCTGCCTCATCTGACAAGCATGACCTCATCAAAATGTGACAGCACTGCTCCAGCCCTCCAAGAGGCTTGAACTGAGACCCCACCTGGGGAGAGATCCTAGTTGTTAGGATCCCTATCACTCCCCAGCCCTGTGCCCTAAGGCAGAAGCGATAAAGACCTCCACTAGAAATAGGGATGGTGGGCTTGTAGCTCCATGCAGGAAGTGCTGCTGCTTGGACAGGGTTCCCACTGTCTGAGCTGTTCATTGTTGTGTGTCTCATCCCAGTGAGGCAACAGGCAGTACAGTTGTTGGATGTGATAAATGCACACATCTCAACATGAGAAAAAAAGCAAGAGCGCTAAAGCAGAATCACAGAATGCCCTGACCTGGAAGAGACCCACATGGATCATTAAGTCCAACTCCTGTCCCTACAGGGCAGTGGGCAGAGCGTGCTCTGGGAAGTAAAAATAGTGAACATTTTCTTTATAACTACTAATAATTATTTTATAGGGGTAGGGCCATGCAGTTGTTCTGAAGGCTCTTTTCAATTGCCAGAAGATACACTGAACACAGGTCCACAGTTTGGTGGACTTTGTTCCATAGAAAAGCCATGAGGCACAGGCACCACCTCTCTTTCCTCCTCAACATGAGACAGAACAAGCCTTTAATAACTGTGGAGCCTGTCTTAGATCCATGGGGAACATGGGAATAGAGCCAGCATAGTATGCCCTTCCTTAATGGGCAGAGCCTACCTTTAAGCACTACACAACTTGTTTAAAATGGAATCATAGAAGGGTTTGGATCAGAGGGGACCTTAAAGCCCATCCCTTTCCAAACCCCCTGCCACGGGCAGGGACACCTCCCACCAGACCAGGCTGCTCAAGGCTCCATCCACCCTTGCCTTGAACATCTCCAGCAAGGAGGCATTCACAGCTTCCCTGGGGAACCTCTCCCCCTCTCCTACATCTAAAAAAAAAAAAAGTGGCTTTATTACACCTAACTGGTTTCAGACATTGAGCAGTAGAGGCCCATGAAGTGAAAACACACACATTAACTACAATACCACGAGAGAAAGTTCTTTTTTTTAATGGAGACACATCATTGATCACAATTTATTTTGAAGTCATGAGATGCCAGCAACAGAACAGACTGAATCAGCAGGTCAGGCTGGGCAGAGACTTGATTGCAGCCACAGCTGTTGGCTACAGGCAGCAGCAGCACTGAGTTACGCAACAAGGCAACGATTTCTCTACCTCCCTCACGGAATCGCCAGGAAAGGCAAAGGATGGGCAGCTACTGAACTGTGGTATAAACCATGCAAGAGTAACAAATGTGAGAATAGGTGTGTAATAAATACTTGATGACATCAGAAAGGGAGGGAGGGGGAGGGCAAGAGGCTCATTTAAAAAAAAATCATCTTCTGCAAGACATTAAAGCTATCTTCCAGAATTGTCACCACCACTGTGGTGGGCAGTCCAGCCCAGCAGTGACTCAACCAGGACATGGATCAGTTTGGAAACAACATCCCTCTTCACATGAAAAGGTCTGAATGAATCATTTATCCACTTGCTAAAGCTCTGGGGTTAAGAGAAGAAGTGATCAGTAATCAACATTTATTTCACACCTAGGCAGAATGACAAACTGAGGACTACTGTTCAGCTTCGTCTTCAACCACTTCGATTCTGCGAGGCCCGTAGAGCAGGACGTAAGCTATATGCCAGTCTCCACCCCCAGATAACCTCAAAATGTCTTCAGGTGTAACAATGCTGACCTTGTCATCATCAAATTTAATCCACTCATCTGTAACACATACAAGAGGATTATTTGTAACTGAAGTACAAAAGAAATCTAAGTGCACCCATGGAATTACAGAACAACTGGAGTTGGAAAGGACCTACAAGGGTCATCAAGTCCAACTCCTGCCCCTGCATGGGACAACCCCGACATTCAAACCATGTTGATGAGTGCATTATCCAAACGGTTCTTGAGTATTGTCAGGCTTGGCACTGGGGAGCTGTTCCAGTGCTCCCCCACCCTCTGGGTGAAGAACCTCTTCCTCCCTAACCTCTTATCCAACAGCCCCTTCAATGAAAGCAGCTGCACAGGGTGGTTAACAATGCTGCAATTATGTTTTTTACCTTGTTTCCTTTTAACCCAAGACACATAATGTCCAGAGGAACTTGATCTGCCTTGATGTGTCAGCACTGCCTGCAGGTCATAATACCCACAGTTATTAGAACCAATATCTGGAGAAAGAGGGAAAAAGAGTTATGCAAAGTCTCACACAAACAGCTTTAGCATTTTTAACAGGACGCAGCACAAAGACACATTAGCTGTACTGCAGCTCCGCAGCTGTGTAAAACCCCATTTACAGCATAGTTCTAAATTCCTAATTAAAAGCAGTGGCTTTCAGCCTGGAGAGCGTCTGGGGAAACTGGGAGTGTGCACCATTTTCATGATATTTCGGATGTAATGCAAACGCAATAAGCTTAAAGCAGGGCTGTCAAACTCATGGCCCATAGGCTGAATCCAGCCCTCCACCTTGTTTTATCCAGCTGGGCACCTTCTTTCTACCTAGCGGCAGCGCCAAGCTCCTTGCCCCTGCACTCCTGCTAGCACCGGTCACATGTGCAGCGTGTGACCTGCACTACACCTGCTGCTGTCTGCATTCAGGGTGAGCCACAAAACTGCAGGGACAGATATTCTGAGCCTCAGCTGTATGGTGACACTGCTGACAATACACTCAGGTGCAGACTGACCAGCTACTCAGCCTTTCAATAGAAATCCTGGATGTACCAAGAAGGGTTAAATAGTCCCCCAAGCGTCTTAACTGCATTTCTTGGCACTCCAGAGCACCTCATTCTCACTGTGCTCTCGGGCTGGTCAATGCTCCCCACCCGCTTCTCTCGCATTGCATCACACTCAGACCACTGTGAATGCACCAAATGGTAACCTGGATAAACAAGGCCTCCAAAAGGGTTTCTGCACAGTGTTCTCAATGTGAGGGTAAACACATAAAACAATCAAGCTCCAAACTCCCCCAAGTGAGGCAACACTGGTACCACTACAGCATTTTTAAAAGTCCGATTTACATTTTTGTTTTGATTTCAGCTTTCTACCACCCACCCACACGGAAGGGTACAACACAACAGTATGTCACATGCAAATGTCTTTTGATCTGCATGTCTCCTAGGTGTCATCAGCTTGTCAGGTGGATGACAATTAAGTCTTTGACTCCTCATCAGCATTTTGACTTGCCTACCCTTTCCATTCCTTAAATTTCCATCAGTTTCCAAAAATTAATTTTCAAAGACATTGCAAATAACCAGAATTCTCAAAATATTCCTACCATCAGGTCCTCTTAAGCACAAGTAAGTAGAAAGTTACTGGGGCAGATCTACTTCCCTGTACTCACCATCAGGAAATGAAAACGGCTCATATTTAACTTCTTTCTGTGCACCATCGCTTTTATTGGACTAAAGAACAGAAAACACTGGATTAATGTAGAAAGGTTTAGAGAAGCCTTTAGCACATTCACATCAAATACCAACTCTCCATTCATTTAGAGATGTTACTTAGCATAGACATTCTCTGTTCAACTTGAAACAAGTTCCATTGCCATATTTCCAGCTGAACATACAAAAGCCTAATCTAAACAGTACCACTTTTTAAAGCAAATATATAACCACTTTAGTACGCATTGCCCAGAGTGTTTAGTCACCAGATTTACAGGCCTGGAGCACAAAAACAATTCTGCAATTGAAGATTTTAAAGATTTGCTGCTAGCAAAGTGGCAACTAGAAAACAGCAGCGACAGGCTTTTGAGCATCCTGTTTTAAAATATCACTAACAGTGTGAAGAGAAATACAAGCCTCATTGAAGTGTTTATATGAAACTGCCAGGAGTTTCACCAGAAAAGAGCAGAAAACTTAAAGATTTGCTGAAATGCTACAGTTTTAGTCAGTTTACTTTTTTTCTTCAAAACAAGTTGTTTTTAGTACACACGGACAGGGCAGGAGGTAAAACCATTTAAGAAGTTTTTAGCTTCCCAGTATGTTTATGCTAAATTTAATCAGCCAGACAAGCAGTGCCCCCCTGGTGAGCAGGAAATAGCTACCTATGCTCCACTGAACAAGTGACCTGACAGCAAGCAACAATGTTCTGAGAGAATCACTGTGTGGAATTCACAGGAAGCCTTTAGGCACAGCCTCGGTAAGCAGAAGTGCTACATTAATACATTTCCAACTAAAATCGTAAGCAACGTGCTTGCCTATGGCATTCAGCAGTTCTTATCAAGCAGTTGTACCAAAACAGATACTGAATTTTCATGAAAATACACAAAAAAGATCTAAAACTCCACACCGAAGAGTTTGAACACTAAAGAAGAAAACCATATATTTAAGGATGTCAGGTCTTCCCTAGTCCTTACTGGTACCACAATTTCAGATGCTGTGACTTATTTAATCAAAACATCCATGTAATTGCCAGAAGACTTACATTCTTTGGCTGTTGATTTACTTTTTTGTCTTCTAGATCTTTGAATTTTGATCGATAAGAAACCATTTTTTCCTGAAGGTCTGGCGTACACAGCTCATATACATCCAACATCAGTGGAAATTTAACATCCTAGGAAGTAAACAGCATAAAGATTATAAGCATTGTTTGCAACTCCACATTAAAGCGTTCTCCCATGGGAAGACTACACTAAGGCCAATTAAAGTCAACTCTCATCACATTTATGACAACTTGATCTACTGAAATGTTGCTGACAGTAGTTACCTAAAAGGCTACAATACTTCCACAGAAGAAATATCTAATTCAGTATAAACAAACCATCATACATTACTATATTCAATGTAAATATTTAGATTCTTTATTATCAGCTCTCATACTTTTATATTACAGAAACACCTATGCAGGCCTAGAAAAAAAAATGCATGTAGCATGAACGTACACTTGCAAAAATGTCAACTTGTGTTAGCCAAACAGTTTCTACAACAGTTAACGTGTGGCTTCAATCTCATCTGTCTTGTAAGGAACAAGGATCACCTACCACGCTGCTCCCCAGGCAGCCTAGGACATGGGTGTCAAACTCACAGCCCACAGGCCAAATCCATCCCTCCACCTTGTTTTATCCATCCTGGCACCTTGTTTCTGCCTGGCAGCAGCACCGAGCATCTTGTCCCTGCTCTCCTGCCAGCGTTGGTCACGTGTGCAGTGTGTGACATGCGTTACGCTGCAGAAGCAGAAGAGCAGCAGGAGCCGTGAGTTTGACACCCCTGATCTAGAAGGTCTATCAGCCAAGGCCAACAGGAAGCAAAAATTGGAACATTCAGCTGTTCACAGCTGGTTCTGCATTTGTCAGTCAGAAGGCCAGACCATTAAAATAACTAATACAGGAAGCGTTTGTTAGCATAAACATTTCTCATCAACTATAGAACAGTGTCCTGTGACTGAAAGCATGGCCCTCTCCTTAATTAAACACTCTCCTCTGAACCACTGATGATGAGACCAAAAAGTATCCTAACAGTACCAGAGCAAATTCACTTCTGTCACCTACCTCCTCCCTCAGTCTGTTTTGGTAGCACAGTTTGCCACATATCATCATGATCAGGAGCAAAGCTACTTTGTACTTAAGCAAAGAAACTGCACTGTTAACATTTCTAAACGCAATCTGAAACCAAAAAATTTAGTAAACAGCTTTCAAGTGTATAATATATAATAAATATATAATAAAAACTCATTGAAAAGCATGAAGAGGAATTAAAACTTCAATATGCAGAAAACTTACCTTAAGAATTTTGGCATTCACAGATTCTTTCTCTTTGTAAAAAAATCTAACCATCTCAATAGTCAGGTACGCTGGCAACCGGCTGATTTTAGACTAAAAATAATGTAGAAAAAGCTATTACTTTAGATACTCACAGATATTTTATACCTTAAACGCTGTTCATCCTAAATTAAAAGGCTATTCTGGAAATACATTTGTAAACAAACACACAGGAATATAACAAGGTCTCCTTATTTTGAAGCTCTGTATAGCAGTGTACTCAAAATAATTTTCAAGTGGTCTTAAATTTCTTGGCACTGGATATTCAGATACTTTAAAAGCACAAATCACATGCTGTTGTAGCAATAACTTTGTGTTTTGGGGCAGAAAATTGACAACTGTTAAAAGAATCAGAGAGCAACAAAAGTAGCACTCACAGATTTGATATAGAGTGCATTTCTCTGCAGTGTCGGAGAGAGCTTGGTGATTTCCTCTTGAAGACGCTGTGAAAAATGTAATAACACACACGTTCATCATAAAACACTGCTTAAAGAAAAGCACAGCAGAGAAACAAACCATCAACAAGATGTTGTTCTGCCAATCTCTCCCGCTGCTGCTACAAGGCACTATGACTCACGGAATTTTGAAATACCCTGGCAGAAAGACCACGCCCATTCATTTCTTCAGCTCTGGGCCATCCCTGAGCCATAGCAACACTAACTTTATCTCTGTATAGAAAATTTCACTCCACAGGTGCAGAACTTACAAATGGATTTGGCTACAACTTGTAATTGGATCTGATTACAAATGTGCCATGTTGTGTGTGGAACACAGCTAAAGAAAACCTGACGTTTCTGGTGGGACACCTCCCACCAGACCAGGCTGCCCAAGGCCCCATCCAACCTGGTCTTGAACACCTCCAGGGAGGGGACATCCACAGCTTCCCTGGGCAACCTGTGCCAGTACCTCACCACTCTTATCATGAAGAATTTCTTCCTAATGTCTAAAATGAGTTCTAAAATAATTTCTTCCTAATGTCTTGCTACAGGCAATCCAGCAAAACAATCCCAGAAGATCTTTTTCGGCCTGAAAGCCATGTTTCTTTTTTCATAATGCTCACAAATTAAAAAGGTTAACTATTGTAACTAACTTTTTCTTCTAAATCTGTCAGAAAAGAAAAAGCAGATACCAAAATTAACTCAGAACCATGCAACTGGGTCGAGTCCTGTACAAACCAGCTCACTGCTTCCATGCCCGCTCTTATACATATACTCTGCAAGAGCAGTTACTATAAAGGTTTTATAGTAGCTTCTCTCCTTGCTCCTTCAGAATTTAAAAAAAACTCTAAAAACTGAGAAATACATATATATAAAAAGCACAGACTACTTTAAGAAGTTCTACATAAACAAATACAGATGATGATATGTCCTGGAAAACACAGCCCCCTTCAAAATATGCAAAATTAAGTTTAATTGTTCCATCATCTGTTTCTAACTTAGCAACCAAAATGACACCCTATTTTAAAATTGACTTTCAAACACTGTTTACATCACGCTTAAATCTCGATACCCCTCAGTCTGAAGTGAAATCCAGCTAAACAAATACGCAGCAAATTAGCTTGTGCTTGGTCACCTGCATAGGCAAGGCCATGTCAGGGTCGAGAAAACACTCTGGCCAAGTCTCCTTTGCACTAACACACAACTTTCACTATCAGCTTCTTATTGAGCCCCCTCAAAAATAATCCTGGACATCTGTTTGGACAGCAAACGTCAATTCCAGCTCATGGATTAAAAACACAGGCCGTTTAGCATTTCAGTTAGGTAAAAGCTGTAATGGCTTACCAGTTTTAGTCCTGTAAACAGATACTTCACTTCTTGATTGATGAAGCAGCTAAGCTGAAGCAAATTCTCCTTTCCTTTAGTTACTTCCTCCTCTTCAGCTTCTGTGCATTTCATGCTTCATGAAATTAAGGAAAACCACCACGCTCCAAGAGCTGAACTACTGCGCTGGAGAAAACAACATGCTGAACCGCACGGTAATTGGAGATGATCCTGTGCTTGTGCATCAACAGAGCTTTTACTTCTCGTGGTATAAAATAGAAGATTTGCAACAGACCTTCCTCTTAACCCATCTGTTCCTCTGTGTCTAATGCCAAGTAGTAGCTGAGGCAGACAGCGCACCAAAAAAAGTAAACCAAGTTTTTAATCTCCATTGAAGCTTGTAAGCCCTGCTTTGTTCTTTCTTCTCCCTCCCACCACCCATCCCCTAGGACACAGATGATACTAACTGGCTGACAGTACCAAGTTATGAAGCCTTCCTGCAACATTATGCTCCATGGTTGCATGTCCAAGAAGTTCTTCCATTCCTGATGCTGGCCAAGACTTCCCACTTCTTTCAACACGCACAGACTCCTTTCTCTGCCTCAAATCTGTACTATTCACTGAAATTAAGTCCATTTTATTCATTATTTTCTATACATTCTTCTAACCATTCTGTCCAACCTCTTCTTTCTCATCCTTTTACCCCAATCCTTTTCTCTCATTCTCTTCCTTCCAACTAGAGATTTTTCTGACTGCTCTGAATGCATCTATTCTACAAATGCTGCCAGAATCACACTCTGAAGGATCACAAGATTTTTCTGCCAAGTCTCTTCCTCCTGCCATTGCCTACGCATCATTCCTCTCGGCTACTCATTCCACTTCTCCCAACTATTTCAGGAATAACAAACATTACAATACAGAGAGAGAGAGAGATCATAGAATCATGGAATGGTTTGGACTGGAAGGGACCTGAAAGATCACCTGGTTCCAACCCCCCTGCCATAGGTAGCGACATATCCCACCAGACCAGGCTGCTCAAGGCTCCATCCAGCCTGGCCTTGAACACCTCCAGGGAGGGGGCATCCATAACTTCCCTGGCAACCTGTGCCACCTCACCACCCTCACCATGAAGAATTTCTTCCTAATGGCTAATCTAAATCTTCCCCCTTCCAGTTTAAAGCCATTCCCCCTCGTCCTATCACTACGAGATGCATGACTCTTACCTTAAAAATCTTACAAGGTGCCTTTACTCTTAATTACTACCAATCTATGAGATACAGTACATCATCTAAGGGAATGCTTTCTTATTTCAGACAAACAAAATGCACAGTATAATTTCTTCTAAAAGTGGTGGGTAGTTCATGATGGCCAGGACTTTGGAGTGAAGAAGTGGGTAAAGAGTAATACTTGGTATAAGGTGTGTGACATGTGGTTATATGCTTTTTGTTCTATAAAAAAAGTTGTCAGCTGCATTAGTTTCTTACTCATCTACAAGTGAGCATCTAACTTATTTCTCAAGAGATCAATCAAGCTATCTTTTGAGCATGTCTAGTATGCCAAGTATACAGGCAACACTCCGTTACAAACCAAAACCAGGATATTTAAGACAATAACTAATTTTATTGGGATAAAACATGTCAGCATCCTTGAAGCAGATAACTAGCAATCTACTCTGGGGAGGAAATCTGGTATTTAAAGTCAGTGGGTTTCTTCTGTAAATTTCCACTGCCATTCTTTCTCCCCACATCATCCTCTCTTTCAAAGTATATCCAATCTTAACCTCTGTGTACTCCTGCAATACATCATTCCCTCTCTTCCCAAAAGCACACCTTTTCTAAACTACTCTGGACACTGCCCTTCATCCTCCTTGCACTCAACTGCTCAAGTGTGAAATTATTCTCATTCTTTACTTTTTGCCTTAGTCTTTAGGATACGCTGTTTCAAATTCAATGCTGAAGAACTGATCAATTAAACTCTTCTTTTTAGAAGATCCTGCGGTAGCTCCAGGTTCTGTCTGTAAAAGAAATTATCTTGTGATGTATCTTTAAATAGCACGTAAAGTGTTTATAAAAATTCTTCTAAAGACTTTATATGAATATAAATTAAATAAAATAAAAATTATAAATGTATTAATAATATTATATTTCTAGATAATATAAATGTATATTTACAGAAAGTCTTATAGTTTTATCAAGTTTTTAAATAACCCCATTTAAATTCTTTAAAGCCTATTCCTTCACCTTTCTGTAGGTACATTTTCTCCTTGTCAGTCAATCTCCTCACATAGTGTAAGTTAATGCACGTTAAATGCATCTGTAGCATGCTGTTAAAACCACCTCAAAGCGTATTAGCAAGCAAGATTTCAATCAAAAAGTCACACCTCCCTGCCCCACAACTTATATCAGTCTTAAATTTTAGAGTGGTCTTTCAGATTTTTTGCCTCTGCCAAGACTCTCCTGAAACCAGTTTACAGAGAAAGAAGAGAGTTGGTCTGGTATTGGGAAAAACCTTTAAGTAACTTCTCATCAGGCTGATTAAGCTGGTTGTCTGTTTGAAATAGCACTCTTGGCTACAAGAATGTAGCATGCCTTCCAGAAAAAGAGAGTTCTTATGTGCTAAATTCACAAGTTATCAGGACTAACTGCAGCAAGCTCGCAGTCACCACCACTCTGGTCCAACAGACACCTTAAAAAGCTCAAAGAGAGTGTATTCCTACAGTGCACTGCACAGCACAGTTGATGTGACATAGGTAGCCTTATGCTGATCAGACACATCAGAAAGCAATTTTACTTACGGGACTACAGACATGTTAAAGAAGTCACAAAACAGATAACCCTTTGCAAACAGTAGGTGAATCACAATATTATAAATCCTAACACCACTTAAGAGTGAGACTACAATTACCTCCATAACTGTGTCACCTTCTATGCCTTCCAGCTTCTGCTGTAGTACCCTCATCATCTGCACCCAGCACTCATTGGCATCCTAGGAAGAGAACAGAACATTAGATCTGACCAGTGGTGTTACAATTTAGTAATATAAAGTTTTAAAATATTCTTGTTCTCAACTACCAACATGCTACAGAGTTTCCAAACAACAAGCTAATAATTGATCATTACCTGTTGAAGGTACTGGCCTTGATCGCCTTTCTCTGCAAACTGTGGGAAGGCCATATGTAAAAACTGCAGGAGAATGATAGGTGGGATACTGGAGGAAGTTTTATCCATGGAATCAAACAAGTCTCTAAGAGCTTGAAGAAAAAGTAAGTGAATTCTTTGAGAAGCAGAAAAACAATTCAAACACAGCAGGAAGTTTACAAAGAACAGTAAAACAGTGGCAACACTTTAAAGACTGATCATTTAACAGCACACAATTTGATTCTTCCAAAGCAGGAACAAGTTTTCCAGGCATAACAGGTGCACTTAAGACCTCATTTGTGTACATGACTTTGCAAGCAGTTATGGTTTGAGTTAATTGGGATGACTGACTGTCTCAGCCTTAGTATAAAGTAACTTCATTTTCTGAAAGCTAACTACATGGGGTTTTTTTCAGACAGTTTCTCTCTAGAAGTGATAACAAGGGGCATTAGTATGCAGAAAGGCCAATATTTACACTTATTTCTCTAGTAACAAAGGCCATCCTCGAGCTGATGAAAAAGGTCACACCTTCAGAGAGGGGCAGACAGGATAGGTGACACCAAACTGACCCACAGAGTATTCCATCCCATATATATCATACGCAGTATAAAAGTGAGAGATCATGAGGGTCTTGCTCTCTCCTGCAATGGCCCATGTCCAGTGAGGACCTCATTCGTCTGACTGTTCCTGGCCCTGGATCCATGCATTCTTGAATCCAGTTCCCGAGTTCAGCTGCCTCCCAGCTGTGGACTCGTTCCCTCATATCTGCTTTACAGTAGTTGTGGTGATGTGTAGTCATGGAGGGGTGGGGAGGGGGTGCAATCTTGGATATCTGTATATATTTCATTACTGTCTAATTATTTTAATCATTAGTACTACTATTATCATCATTTCATTAAAGCTGTAGTATTAATTTCCAATCCACAAGCCTTTTTCCTCTTATTTTCCTCTCGCTTTCTGGTGGTTGGGGGGGGTGGAATCTGGGAGCCCAACTGCATGAATTTAGCTGCTGAAAATTAGCCAGGTCAAGGCTAAACCCTGACACAAGCATAAAGATGACAATTCTGAGAGTTTAGCACACAGTGCCACGTCTTTCCTGGCTGCTACAAGGAAAAAAAAAAAAACAAAAACATTTTTAAGCAGTTAAGATTTCATTTGAAACACATCTGAGGAACAATGTTTTTACAAGAGGAGTACACCTAGAGAAATCAGAAGGCATTCACAATCTATCTTGCAGAGCAGTTTTAAGTTTCACCAACTACTGGGAAAAAAACTTCTATTTTTTCCAACTAGAATAACTAGAAAACAACTCATGCTTAACTTAAAACCCAAGAAAATAAGTATGTGTACGCATACGTGCAGACCGCTCATAACGCTGTGCAATTCAATGAATGCTACTGATTGCATGACAATACACATGGCTTTCTTTTTCTGCTCAAGACACACTACTATAGATGTCTTATCCAGTCAAGTTACAGCAATTTAAATCCACAAATTGCTTCAGAGACACCTGTTAATCCTCACAACAACCCTGTGAGGTAGGCAACAGTCTGCATGGTCACTGATTTACAAGTAGAGACACTAATGAATTAATAGTCTTGAATAAGTGAATATAGGCAAGATTACAGCAAATCAAGGCCAGTTGCTTCCTCTCTTTAAGAAATATCTTCACTGACCTTGGCATGAGGGACAATATGACACAGCAACTAAAAAAAATGCCATAAGTGTCATGCAGGAGTTCTTGACCAGCTCAGCACCAAAGAATTAACTACAAATTACTTTAACTATTAAGATTCCTAAAAAGCAGAGCTGTCACCTTAAAAAGAAAACAAGGGACACGAAGTAAAGGCAGTGAAAAGGGGAGGGGCAAGCATGGCTGTATAGAGTAACCATTGAACTTACCACCCCAAAATTCGATCAGCAGGCATACCCACAAACTGGACCTTTCCTTCCTTATATTGTTTTGTTTTTCCTTAAATGGACTGGTAGATATCCCAGTGTCCTGGCCCAGCATCTTAGTGGGGCAATGAAATAGAGTAAAAGAAGAAAAAGTGGACAAGTAGTACCCTTGTTCAAGCGTAAGGGGTGGGTCTAACTAGAATTCTAGTTAGAACTTGGAGATGAGAGGCCATCATGAGCTCCCGCATTGTGAGCGCCCAGATCAACACAACAAAGAGTAATTCTCCTTTTTAAGACACTATTTTCTACTTCAGCTATGAAATCTGGATCTTTAGGATAAAGGCTAAGATCACCGATAAAGCATCAGCCTTAACAATAATGCTAAGCCAGTAAGTCCTATTAAAAAATATCAGTGAAACAGACATTCTAGGAAAATAGCATTAGCCTGCCTTTAAGCAAAACAAGGAACTGTACATTAAAATATTTCTACACAAAATGATCAAATGGATGGAGTCTGCTTTGGGAAGTTCCAATTAATATATGCCTACATGCCAAATCAGTTAAGAGATATGAGTGATTTCTATTTAAGCCTAGATCACCCTTGAGCATGTTTTCCCCAGCACACAGTGAGGGAATATGCAGAGACGTATGCTTTGCAGCCAGGACTGGAATAGCCTTTAAGGATATTAACAGAGCGGAAAGAAACCTCCAGCACTAGCAGATCTGAAATTCCTAAGGCATTTGTGCTAAAGAAAAATACAAAGAGCTCCAACTGCAATTTTGATCTGCAGCTAGCAGGAAATCACACGCTAGCTGAAAGTGCTGTGTTCTACTCTGAAACACCAACCTGCAGTGATGTACTGAGCAGAGGCCATATCTCCTGAAGCTCTTAAGGCACCACCATACCTAAACGAGAAGAAAAAAAATTAGAAGCAATTAAGCACAATGAAGAACAACAGTCATGTTTTTAAACTATAAAATAGGCAGCAGATAGGTTTCCTTAAATGTATCAAAAGAAATCACTTACAAAAACAAAAGTAACTGAAGATAAGATTTACTCACCTCAAAGTCTCAGCTATTTTGCAAGCACTGCATGGATGCAAAGGAAAACTGGCATCCTTGAGACAGTAAATAAACGCCAGCTGAGAAGTCTAGACACATCACTGCTGCCTCCCTAACCCTTCTGCCCCAAAGACTCAACCTATTTTTAAGGAAATTGAGAAAAATTCTGAATAGAAGCTCCCCCATTTCTGAAATATCTGCCACAGCTTCTTCAGAAGATGATGATCAGAGGGCTGGAGCACCTCCCATATGAGGACAGGCTGAGAGAGTTGGAGAGAGTTGGGGTTGTTCAGCCTGGAGAAGAGAAGGCTCGGGCAGACCTTATAGTGGTCTTCCAGTAGTTAAAGGGAGCCTATGGGAAAGGTGGGGAGGGGCTCTTTACTGGGGAGTGCAGGGATAGGATAAGGAGTTTTAACAGTTTAAACAGTTTCAAGCTGAATTAGGGGGAGGTTCGATATCAGGAAGAAATCTTTTCATGTGAGGGTGGTGAGGCACTGGCACACGTTACCCAGAGAGGTCATGGATGCCCAGTCTCTGGAGGTGTTCAAGGCCAGGCTGGATGAGGCTTTGAGCAACCAGATCTAGAGGGAGGTGTCCCTGCCCATGGCAGGGGGGTTGGAACTAGATGATCTTTCAGGTCTGTTCCAATCCAAACCATTCTACAATTCCATGATTCTGACATATGGAAAGAAACACCTTCAGGAACAGACAGCAGATAAAGTGTACACAGACGGAGGGCAGGCTTGATGCCTCACGGCACAGCAGAAGCAAAGCAGTGACAGGCAAGACATTCTTCTAGGAGAGATCTTTCCTACACTGAAAAAGTATGTGAGCCCACCCGTATTACTAGAACTTACCACTCTTACTTGAATGATTTCTTAATTTACCAGCCACATGAGGAACAGAGTGATTCCTCAAAGGAAATGAGCCTTCAAGCAAAAGGACTGTCCCATGCACCCTTTAATCTCAGCCTCAACCTTAAAAATTCTGTCCATTGATGAGTAGGAAACGTTCCCCATGATACAGTACAAAATAGGAAATACCTTTGCAGAGATCAATGGAGCCTCTGGGCAGAAATGAAGCCATTAACAGTAAACTCTTCCAGGTGAGTCCCTTCATTTCTCTCCCACTGCCATGTACCTTTCTATGCTGTCATCAAGCAGGGAAGACCAAATGAAGGCTAAGTCTCCACAGGAAAACAGAGCAGCTGCCTGTGAATCTGACTTCCCACAGACAGCAAGGCCACATCTTGTAATGCAGCATGGCAGCTTTGCAGGGTATGTTCTGACACCTGGTATGTTAAATTTGTTAAATACTCTGATTCAGTGCAGTAACTCAGAGTTCTTTACATGGAAATAAACAGCATTCCCTAAAATGACTATACTGAAAAATAAGAAAAAGCTTTTAAAAAAATTGTTTTTCATAAATAGCTCTTAGTGCTAAATCATTAAGGTTCACCTGCTCTCAGAATGAAGGAAAAAAAATCACAAGTACTTTAAAGCTACTGTTTGCAGTAATCTAGAACAACCAGTTGAGTACTGAGGTACTAAGAAAGCAACGTATTTTAAAGAAATTAAGTCAATTCTAACACCAAAGAACCATAGAATGGTTTGGGCTTGAGGGGAACTAGAAGCCCATCCCTTTTCAACTCTCCTGCCATGGGCAGGGATACCACCCACCAGACCAGGCTGATCAAGGCCACATCCAACCTGGCCTTGAACACTTCCAGAGAGGGGGCATTCAACCTGTGCCAATGT
Source organism: Tapera naevia (assembly GCA_033556795.1). Classification (NCBI taxonomy): domain Eukaryota; kingdom Metazoa; phylum Chordata; class Aves; order Cuculiformes; family Neomorphidae; genus Tapera; species Tapera naevia. The sequence continues at coordinate 13,487,839 of JAUMJJ010000022.1, forward strand.
CTCACCACCCTCATTGTGAAGAATTCCTTCCTAATGTCTAATCTAGATCTTCCACCTTCCCATTTAAAGCCATTCCCCTTCATCCTATCTCTACAAACCCTTGTAAAAGTCCCTCCCCAGCTTTCCTGTAGCCCATTCAAGCACTGGAAAGATGCTATGAGGACCCCCATAGCCTTCTCTTCTCCAGGCTGAACAATCTCAACTGTTTCAGCCTGTCCTCATAGCAGAGGTGCTTCAGCCCTCTGATGATCTTCATAGCCCCCATGTGGACCCATTCCAACAGTTCCATGTCCTTCTTATGTGGGGTATAATGCTCCACCCAATCCTTTTATTTCTGTAATACTGATGGTTTTCTCATTAGAGTCCATCTGGAGGAAAAAAAATCTGTCTGACATTGCCATGTGTTCTTTTCTTGTTCCATCTTCATAATTTTCAAGTTTCTCATAGATTCCTTGCCAAAAAATATCATCCATTTTCACATTTTAGTCCAGAATAACAAAAAAAAAATTAGAAAACTTACTATCAGAACAAATGAAATATTCCTTAAGGGCATGTCTGCTGTTCCCTACACATCCACTGACAGTAACTTCAGCTTATTCCAGTTTGCTGCCACAATAACACCCTTGGTCCTGCTGTACCTCCAAGCACCAAATGTTGGTAACATCAGGATTTCAGAGCTGAAAACACATCTTGCAATAAAGCCATTGAATAAAATATTCCTCAAAGGAACAGAACTCCCATTGGATTCTTTTATACAGAACAAGATCATACAAACTAACACCAGAAAACAGGCTTAGGACTTCAGTAGCTTCTTTAAGCATTTTAAACAAGTATTGATAGGAACTCGTCTTTAGAGAGGCAAAACACATTCTCTCCACTAAAAGCCAGTTCCAACAAATACAAAGGCTTAAGTTCTTCAAAAAGTACACACTAACACAGCCATAGGATAAACTTTAATTGATCCTTATGTTAATCTTGAATAGGTTTAAAGAATAACAGACTGTTATGATAATCCTTATCAGTATTAAGACAATCATTCCACAAAATACCTATTTGATAAGCTAAAGAAAACAGTTTAGTCATGTTGGGTTTGTACTAAATCCTACCTTTTAAGGGCCTCTTTCACTTCTGGCACTGAGCGGATACACTGAACCGTAGCGTTCATGTAGCAAGTGTTGCCAAGGTTTGTCAATCCACAGGGTAATTCCATCTACCAAAAAATTTACAAGGGTGCTTGAAGGTCCGAGAGAGATGTGCAACCGTTCCTGTATAAACACTACCATTTGACAACAACTTCTAAGAAGAATAATGATCAGAAAGATGTAAAACCTGGAACAGTCCAAACTTCCAGCTCCATTTTCTGATTATATGAATCATTTCACCATTTGGTGCTTTTAGAGGACATTCAGGAATACTTTGGGGTTTCTTTGCATGCATTTTTACTGTAATGAGCATATTCTTCAAGCAGACAAGTCATTCAGAAAGTTCAATTATAATCTCATTCAAGTTTTGACCTTAAAATTCTATTTCTATGGCATTTCCACACAAATACGCTCTCATGAAACCTTGATGTTTTAATTAAAATCAGTTTTCAGTAAAACTCTGACTGTGATGAAGTTCACAATAAAAAGCATTATTTAAACTCCTCTCCAGAGCTCTGCAACAGATCATTAATTCAATTCTTTTAGACAACTTGTGAATTTCTAAAGTTTTGACAAATGCAAAGGCCAACTAATAATTAAACCAATTTCAGAAATAACTATAAATCACAATATAATGGCATTTTTCCTTTCTTTTTCCCCCTTGAATATTTGAGTAGCTGTCAGCAAAAAGCACATAGTTTTATGAAACTGAAGTAGTACTGCTTACCAATATCCCTTAATTATTTTAGGAAGAGAGAACTCATTTAGCTGTGTATTCCATTTTTAATAAATACATGCAGTACAAACAAATGAATTTTAATGTATAACACAATTTGAATTAAAGAAATGCAACGTGACCAGCTTCTTCAAAACATTATCTGACACTGAAATATTCTCCTTGTTTGCCTCTCAGTTTTCTCGAAGTCCATGTATAGGGCCAGCCTCAAAAACACGTAAGGACCCTTCACCTGATAATGTCATGGAAAGCATTAAACACTGAAGCACAAAACCTGTCCTGAACTACATTCGTTTTCATACAGACTTGCATAAAATAATTCTGGTTCTGCATGCACTGTTGACAACAGTCATGCAACTGTTCAAGTATGATGAAATTGCTCATAATTCAAATAGCAATGAGAAAATCAGGCCATTCATATTGTAAAAAAAGGCAACAACTCAAACAGGAGTTACTTCATTAAAAAAACAGATTAATTATACTCTTCCAGAATTTACTCCTACAAATCTATTTCACTACCATCAAATTATTTTCATTTTTCAGACAGAAAACTTTACCTAATGCTACTATCAAGGACAAACAAAACCCCAACCAGACTCCATCCCAAACAAATCCCAGTTTCCCTTACAGATACGAATAAAGCCGGTTTTGCACATCTAAGAGCCCTTATTTAGGCAAAGTCCAGGACAGTAACACAGCAAGGGCAATACAACTTTGTCTTTAGAAATATCAGCAATGCTAATTTTGGAAAATTCACTAAGCTGCCTGCTTAAAAGAAAAAACAGCACCAGTTATATGACTTTTAAATTAAGTCCCAGACTTCCCATAACTGCTACCAGTTTAGTCATCAATATGAATGTGTGTTTCTTCGAGAAGCTACAAATGCTAAGCAGACATTACAGTTTCAAAATCCACTTTAAAGCAACTGGAAGTATTTAAAACCTTGCCACTATTCAAAGGTTCACAAGAAACCCGAGTTCGAAATACGCTTACAGCTGAAGCTAACTGCTCCTCTGTCATGTCTTCTACAAAGACAGGTCGAGCAATCGGCTCCTCCGGAAGCGCATCTGCGGAACCCATCATTAGCAAGGTCATTCCCTTGAAACACAGTAAACACAGAAATAAATATTTAAGAATGGTTATTTCCAATTTTAAAGAATAAATAAATCATTAAGCTCTTGACATATTTCAGCTACTTCCCCAAAGATTAACACAATCTTTCTCTTAGTTCACAGAACTGATACCGCACTATTGTTTAAGGGTATACTTTAATTTTCCTCATCATTTTGAAAGTACTTTTGAGAAATACTCCTCAGTGTTACCCATGCTAGATGTTTCAATGAGCCTGGTGAGCTTGCCAGCAGCTGACAACACATTATTCCAAACAGGACTAAATTTAACTTTCATGGAATATCCCAATGTGAAGCGTTCAGAAAAGCTCCCTAATGGACCACTAGAGATCAAGCATCTTCAGCACTTCAGTGCAAGTACTCCTCCTTCTCTCGTCTAGGAAAATACCTTGGAACCAAGGATAGCTGGGCAGCTAACTTTGAAATGGGAAGAAGCTGCAATGTTTGAGGTTCTCAACAGCGTCTCAAGTTCTCAAATTCAGAATTCTCTAAACAACAACAACAAAATCCTCATCTTTATACTGGAAAACGGGGAAACACTTCAGACAGACATGGGTAGCAATGAGCAGCACAGCTCTGAGTTTCAAATACTTTTTTTTCACCTGAAAAGCAAGTAGGAAAGGGAAGTGTCATTCTTTACATTAAGACATCAAACTAATTGAAAAATGAAAAATAACCAAAATGACCCCACGAGTTTAGGCATGAGGACTAACATCCAAGGCAGGGGGGAAAGCAATCAAGTTAATATGCTTGCAGGACTAGCGTAAGGAAAAGGAGTTTTTCAGCATTCAACAGGAGCACATCTACACAGTAAGATCCATCAAAAAGGGAGAAAGTAAGTGTGCGGAGCCTTGAAAAACACAGTGTTAAGTAAAAGGATGGATCATAGAATGGGAAAAAACTGCTTTGACAGTGTAAATAAATCCCTAGAACTTGTATTTAACACTATTAAAATTAGTAAAGGCAGCTGCTAGCATAGTAGTATGCAGAAAAGGACAAGAATATTATGTATTGGGGTTTTTGCTCATGACTTGGCTACAACAGCTGCAGCTACAGGCTGCTAATAGGTGCTTGTAAACTAATTACAAGGGTGAGAGTAATGCTACCTAATGTGATCTGTTCAGCGAAGAACTGGAATAACATCTATTTGGTACAAGTTTTAGAAGATCCCTACAGAAATGACAATGGCCAAAAAAACTCCTAACAAAAATCTTTGGGATTCCCCGTTACAATACTATATTGGCAAGAAACACAAACACATTCACCTTTTGCTTTCTTTTTGAACTACTCGAAGGTCTGAATAACCATTACTAACAGTCTTTGTTTTAAACAGCAGCTATTTAGCATGGGAGAACAAATTTCAGCAGGCTGATAAAAAAAAGAAAGCAGCAGAGCTGAAACTTCAGTATTTGCAATGCAACAATTTTCCACGCTGGGGAATCAGAAGCAGAACAGACCTCAGAGTATCCAGGTTCACAATCTCTCTCTCTAACATTACTTATTACTGTGGTCAAAGACAGACAACACGGAAGAAGTGCTGATCTGATTCACAACACTTCTTATAAGACAAATTTGCTCCCAAGTACTTCAGGAAAATGTTTTATTTCCATACTGATGCCAACAGTTACTAATGTAACACCAGTAAAATTAAAAATCAGGCCTTGTTGAAAAATAAGAACAAACTGCCCATTCAAACAAACAGCAAAAACTTTAAATCTTTCTTTAAATTCCAAAATAAAAATCAAACTAGTAAAACTTACATTCTTTATTTTCAGGTTCCCCCAGTCATCATCCTGTATTTGAAATAAAATAAAAGATGAGTTAACTATCTTGCAGCAAAAGACAAGCAAGCATCTTCATTAATATTAATCACCCATTTCTAAACATACAATTGTGTTTCATCCAAGATTGTGCAATATTAACTATCTACATATCACGAAGTCTTGTTTGACTAAAAGAAAAAGCAGGCATGTTGTCTGCTCAATACGATTCTTCTTCTGTTGTTTAACAGGTGATACACAGATGACTTTTTGTAGGAAAGTTGCTTGCATTGCATTACCCTGATAAGTCTCCAGCAAAGAAATGCCAGAGAAACCTCTCTTTAACAAGCTAAAAAGCCAAAGGGTGCATTCAGCTTCTGAACATTAAAAAGGAATGGAAAGAAACCCACCGAGCAGAGCAGTATTTGGTATGAAAGAGTGCGGAAGTGTTTTAAACCAGCAGTGTGCATCACAACCATTTAGCAACAAATTTTTGCCTGCATGTTCCAGCAGCAGGGGAAGAATCATACAGAATTATTTCTGAGAAGTGCAGTCAGTTTAATACATACTATGAAAGGTCTTCTGGAGGAACACTTAGAAAAACGGTCATTATCATATTATAACATGATTAACAATGTTAGAAATAATATTGGAAAACATGGATTTCTACCTTCAGAGTCCCTCCTTTAACCATAACCTTCTGTCTCGTCGGCTGGACTCCAGTCAGTGCAAACAACTGTGCTTTGAAAACCATTGGAGGCTCGTCAGTGTTAAGCTCCACACCACAGAATTTCTCTTTTCCCCATTTCACATTAACTGTGAACAAAACATTTTGAAACATTTTATTTCTTTATATATAAGAATGTAATTACCAAGATTAACCCAGTATTTCAAATTCCAGATTTTATACCATCTCAAAACATTCACCTTTGAACTCTAAATCTTGCCAATAATCAAGTTAAGGGAGATATTTCCTACAAGGTGCATCAGCCATCAGAACACGCCATTTCCCACCCGCCTAAAGACATCATAAAATACAACTGTAAGCAACTACATATGACGGGTGTTAAACTCATGGCTCCCGCTGCTCTCCAGCTCCTGCAGCATAACGCACATCACGCGCTGGCAGGAGCACAGGGGCAAGGAGCTCGGTGCTGCTGCCAGGTAGAAACAAGGTGCTGGGCCAGACAAAACAAGGTGGAGGGTTGGATTAGGCCCACGGGACATGAGTTTGACATCCCTGCAAGTAATGAATATATGTAACAGCATAAGAAATTCTTTGGGTACGTCTTCACAAAAGCAATTTGGAAGTAACTCATTCAATCTCTCAGCACTGATCATTGCAAAACAAATTCTGAAGGAAATTTAGATACGTGATTCCAGTTTACTTTTCCACAGCCCTTCCATCCTCCTTCAATGGCAAACAATACCATGTCCTTTTTTTTAAAGAAGTAACATATCAGTATGTAACAGTAACTGTAATGTATCGGGACACTGGAAAATCACGGAGTAGGAATATATAAGCTGCAAAGCTACTGTTTGACAGCCATAGTTTTGCCTACCAGTATCGTTCACATGGAGGTATGTGAGGACGTAAGCATGCATAAAGATAATGCCCATAAAATAGCACACCTTCTGCTTCCTTTCAATGGAAAGGTAACCTCATGGCGCCATGGACAACTCCATCGCTACTACCCTCCTCAGTTTTGACAGTGTGGATGCAAAGAATGCACCTGTGCACAAATATGGACAACAGCCCAGCATAGGTTGCAGCTCCAGAAGACATGACCCCAGTAAAGGTGCAGGACTTGAATTAAGTGATGTGAAATCTGGTCACAGAAAGTTAGCTCCCAGCGCTGGAAATGGGATCACACACAGGAACATCAAGCAGAATGTCACAGAAGCACATTAAATTCACTTTGGTGAAGCCAGTACTGACCAAGAGTGGATACAAATGCTTGGAATAAATAGCATGTTTTTAAAAGAGTGGCTGATCATTTCCAAACACTATCATACGTACACGAGGCTACTGTGGCAAACTGTGGTTTTGCTGAGAATCTGCAAAATACAGTACAAAACAATATCCTGTGTGCACAGTAACTGGCTGAAATTCCATGCTTTAAGAAAGCCATACCCTTCCTTCCACCTGTGCTTCAGTTCTAAATAAATTTACTACAGCAATGTAGGGTTTTTTTCCAACACAAACCTCTTAAAAGTTGTGATTTAAAAAACCCTTCCAAGAAATCTAAGATTTCAGATGTGCACAGTGCTTGTGGTGAGTTACAAGAACAACCAAAACTTAGTCTAAATTAGCCTACAAAACAACTCAGATGACTGGCTTTTCAGTATTTCTATCAGAAAGTACCTTCTGATTTGAGCAACCTTCCCATTTTTTTAAAAACAATTATAATTTTGCATATTTCAGACCTACCAAACACAAGTCTTTCCCCGTTTCCCAAGAAAATAACCCACTCAGTCACTGAACAAGTGAGCTGCACACAGCCTCTTAAGTTTTACATTTTTGAACAGTCATGCATCCACTGCTAAATACTCAGAGGAGTTGGCAATTACTAATCTGTAGTGTCACTGGTTCTGACAACTCAGTGCTCAAGAAGAGGAAACATAAAAGTGTGCCTCCTTCAGAGACAGCAAATGAAAATACCACCAAGTTTGCCAAATAAAGGAGAGAATTTTTCATTTGAAAACAATGGCAACTGAGAAAAAAAAGGCTTATTTGCCCCACTGAAGAGGGACCAGAGGTGCTGAGCAGCCAGGCTGAGTTTGTAGGCATTCTGGTGGTTTGTCCAGAAGGGGTGATGGGAGGGAGATGGTGGGGAGCAAAAAGAAAAGGCTTTTGTAGGTGAAAGCTCCAGCTTATACAGACGTGCTGGAGTTCAGGAAAAGTCCTGTTATACTGACATCAGGATCGCAGTTTGCCAGCCACAATTAAAACAGTGTGGAACCAGGGACACAACTGCATCCTGAGGCCTTCTATACCTGTTCCTAACATACTGAAAAGTCCCAGGAGGAGCTGTGAAACACAAACAAGCCAGTAAGTGCTCCTAGAAGTGTCACCAGTGGTTCTGCTCCTATACTCCTATAGTCTTCCCTGGAAACTTTCCTTCACGGCAAGGAGGGCGAGTTGGATGCAATGCAATTTAAGAAAACTCCTTCAGTTTTAACCAAGGGATAACTGGATTTAAAGAGCAAGGGGCAGAATTACAGCTTGCCTGGCACAAAGTAGCACTTGCCTTATAAACAAGACAGGCAAGGGCAGCACCAAGCCACAGCTGCCAACATCGCAGCCTTGCCAAGAGGAGACCCTTGGCCACCACCAGCACTTGCCCCTCACCCTGGCTGGGGCAGCCTGATGCCTCTGCCTCCTCCTGGTGGGGTGAAACCTCACGGCCCTTCTGCAACTGCCTGAATGGAAGTTGCAGCAAGGCAGGTGCTGGTCTTCATACAAGTAGTACTTACTGTTACAGAAAGTGGAATATTTTGGTTTAAGCTAAAGTAGAGCAAAGTTTCATCTAAGTAACTGTATTTTTTTTTTTCAAGTAAGACAGAACGTCCCTCAGACAGTGGGTTTACTTTATAGCACTTTTTTTCCAGTGTTATTCCAAACACTGTTCAGAGAGAAATGATAACAGCTCACGTTAAGTATGGTCTGTGCTGAACAGACGCGTCTCCTATGATCATCTCTGATTGCAGTCTATCCCTGTCTAAAATGCAAGGTCAGACAGAACTGGCTCCAAATCTCCAATCAGCAAGAGATTTGGCTGTTCTGAAGTTCGTAACAGTATCAAAATTGGTCCCTGTAAGATAACAGAGTATGCATAAGATTTCTGGGAAAATTTATACATATCATGAAATCACAGAATGGTTTGGGTTGGAAGGAACCTTAAAGCCCATCCAGTTCCAATCCCCTGCCATGGGCAGGGACACCTCCCACCGGAACAGGCTGCTCGAGGACCTATCTAAGCTGGCCTTGGACGCTTCCAGGGAGGGGGCATCCACAGCTTCCCTGGACAACCTGTGCCAGTGCCTCACCCACCTCATCGTGAAGAATTTCTTCCTATCTCTAATCTAAATCTTCCCCCTTCCAATTTAACGCCACGCGCACCTAAGTGGGACATAAATTCTGTCCCCAGCTCCTCTCTCCTCACGCACAACTGAGGGAAATCATTCCCTGACGCGCACAGCGCTGAAATAAAGGACGCTGCTTTCGAAAACTCCATAAGCGAGTCTCGGAGAATTCATTTCCCAGCGTTTCCGTTCTCCCCGCTCCCGCTGCCCCTCGCTGCAGTCCCGGTACCCGCGCTGCACCCCGCACAGGCGGGGCCGCCTCACCGGAGAAGAGCGGCATGGCGGAGGGGCGGGCGGGCGGCGCCGTGTCCCGGGAGGCCGACGAGGAAGAAGAGGAGGCGCAAGAGGTGGAGGAGGAGGAGCAGGCGGCGGCGTTAGCGGGGCCGGGCCGGGCGGGTGGTGGCTGTGCGGCGCCGCTGCCGCCCTCGGGGTCTCATTCAAACCGCGGCCCCTCGGGATGACGCTGCAAGCGGGGGCCTCGCGCCGGAAGGGGCGGGGCCGGGCGGGGCGGGGCCAGGCTGCGCGCGGCCAGGCTGCGCGCGCGCGCGCGGAAAAGGCGGGGCCGGCCGGGCGGGGCGGGGCGGGGTGGGGGAGGAGCTGGGGTGGGTGGTGGGCACCCAGCGGGTCAGGGTCCGTGTCCATGTCCGGTTCCCAAGATAGTCACAGAATCACAGAGTGCCCTGAGTTGGAAGGGACCCACAAGGATCATCGAGTCCAAATCCCGTCCCTGCACAGGACAGCCCAAGCACCTGTGTCTGAGGGCATTGTCCAAATGCTTCTCGAATGTTGTCAGGTTTGGCGCCTTGACTGCTTCCCTGGGGAGCTGTTCCAGTGCTCCACTGCTCTCTGAGTGAAGAATCTTTTCCTAATATCCAGCCTAAACCTCCCCTCGCGCATTTTAGTGCCATTCCCTCAGATCCTGAATCTCTCCTGGTGTAACTTGAGGCCATTTCCTCTCATCCTATTATATTTATGTGGAAAAGAGACCAGCACCCACCTTGCTATCAGGCAGAAAGGCGATGAGGGATGAGGTCTTGCCCCACCCCAACACTGGCACTCCCTGCCTGTGGCACCAAGACCCAAGGGATTTAACCAGATAAAAGATATGAAAAGCAGGAGGCATGGAGACATGAGTCTTGACTGCTTCTTCAAAAGCTCTTGGTATGAGGCTGCAATTAAAGAAACTAAAGCAGGATTTAAACATATAAAAGGAAGAGAATGCCAGGAAGAAATAGTTTTCCATTCCTGAGATGCTTCCTATCTACCCCCTCTAGAAACCCAACAGTACCATCCTCACCAGCTCCTCTGGCTGTAGTAGCTTCTGCCACCAATTCTGCCACCCTTTGGTTGTCTGCGTTTGTGCTTCTGGCCCTGCTTTTGCTATAGAAGTGATACCCAAAACAAGAAGGACCTTTCCTTGATAAACGTGCTGCTCACCAAATGTGATTTTCAGTTCTAAGCAGTTGAATATACAGAATGGCCACAAGAATAATCCAGGCCTTGGAAGAAAGCATTAAGATGGAAGGCTTAGAAATTTCTGTCTTTTCAGTCAGTCACAGAGGAGAACAAAAATTCATTTTATTGTCCAGTGGAGGCTGCTAGACATGAAAATGAAGTTTTGGGGGGCCAAGGATTACATGTCATAGAGAAGCTCCAGTGGGTGGTATAACAAGCCGAGAGAGCTAGGATTGCTCCGTCTAGAGAAGAGGAGGCTGTGGGGAGACCTTATAGCAGACTTCCAGTACCTGAAGGGGCTACAGAAAAGCTGGGGAGGGGTTTTTCAACAAAGCCTGTTGAGACAAGGAGCAATGGTTTTAAAATAAAGGAAGGGAGATTTAAGCTGGATATAAGGAAGAAATTTTTTACAATGATGGTGGTGAAACACTGGAACATGTTGCCCAGAGAGGTAGCATTCAAGGTTGGGTTGGATGAGGCTCTGAGGAACCTGATCGTGTTAAAGGTGTTTCTGCTCCTCCGGGGGGGTGGACTAGATGACCTGTAAAGTTTCTTTCCAACCCAAACCATTCTATGGTATATAAAAAATAAGCTGGAACTTAATTTGAATTAAGATGGAGTTTCCAATTAGTAAGGTGATTCAAGCATCATTAAGGTTTACCAACAAGGGAGATAAATCTTCTGTTACTTTGACTTGCTCAAAGGAGCTTTCTAGAAAAGCTTTAATCCACTTCTAGGGTGAGATCCTGCAGACCATATATTGAGAGAGAGCAGATCCCAGCTGTCTGCCTGTGAGTTTGGGTGCAGGATATCTCCAGTCTAGCCCTTTGTTCTTAATACCAGCAGTGACCTGTACAGATGCCATTTGTCCGTGCCTGCTAAATGAAAGCTGAATTCTCTGCAGTCTGAAGCTGCACAGAATACATTTCTCACCCTCTCTCATCACGTCTTGAGCAATCTCAGACTGTTCGTGTCCAGGATTTGGCAAAGGCACTAGAGGGTGCTGCTCTGAAAGAGAAGAATCGGGGAGTATACTTGCAGGAAGACTCTTCCCGACCTCTGCAAGGTGAAGAACCGCGGTCTCTTTCTTTTTTCCTCCCCGATATTGTAGGCCTCTTCCTGCTCTAACAGCTTTGTGCTGTTTTCCTTGAGGAGGTCAATAGATGTTGATTTCCTTGAATCTCACACCAGCTGGCATACAGAGCAATCTGATGTATAAACATGATGTGTAAAGAATCTAATGTATCAACATATATAAACATGAAGTACAGATTACCTTGATGACATTAAAATCGTAAAAGTTTGGTTGGCTATTAATAAATGAATCTTTTTTCTTAGTGAAGACAAGCCCTGGGCTGAGTTGTGGGGTTGGGGACAGCAGAGCTGCCCACCCCAACTGTTTCTCCATGGCCTTTTCTGGGCCACCTGAGCACGCCGGCTTCCCATCCTGAGCTGGCTGGCTGCAAGTCAGCTTGGATCCCAAAACTGGGATTGTTAGGACAGTACTAGCAGGATTCATTAGTGCTGGAAGGTGGGTCAGAGCAAGTCCAGATCTATTTACAAAAGGCATTTACTCGGTGACAGCTCCTGTGGCTCCGTTCTGAGGAGCACAAGTAGTAAGCGTACTCTCAGATGGGGCTGCTATAGAGCAGAAGGTGTGGGGACACAAGGCAAGCCCATTTACAATGGGTGCTTTAGGCACCTTCATAATATCTGCAATAGAACAAAGAATGTAGTCTTCATTTTAAATAATCAGTCTCAGGAATTAAAATCCTGTGTTTACATTTCTTGTTTCTTTAAAAAGAAAGAGTGATCCTGTATATTGACATTTATTAACATACATTTTATTTTCTATGGAGAACATAATGTTCCTCGAAACCTTTCTGTGGATCTTCAGGCTTTAAACATTCTGATGAGCTTGCATTCACAGCACAGGTAGGATCAAAACACATTATTAACTCCTGTCTTACAGATAACTGCCATGCATGGTAAAATAATCCTGGTTTTAAGTGCTTTCGGTCAGATTTCCAGTGTCCTGATATGTCACAGTGCTTTATAAGTTTAAAGAAAAGTTCTTTTTCATGTTAAAGGTAAGCATCCCGCTCCACTCCACTGCAAATCTTGACTGTCTCCAAATGAGCACACAGAAAACAAGGAACAGAAACAAGATGCTTGAACTAAATTGGTGTGCATGATCTCCACAGGACTGCACAGGCTGAGTGATGGGTGATTCCCAAACAGAGATCACCATGGCTACCTTATGTGGTAGTGGCTCCTGGAGCTGACTTAGGGGCCAGGGGTACAGGCCAGGGATTCCCAGCATGAAAGCCACTACTACATTTGATCCCTATCTCACAGCAGCTAAAAACTGAGAAATGCAATGTCAATAAGACGTGATGACTGAGAACAGACAATATGGAACAGGTAATGGTAGGATAAAAAAACCCGTAGCAATCCAGAAGACCTAATCGCCCTCTAGAACTACCTGGAAGGAGGTCATAGTAAGGTGGGTGTTCATCTCTTCTCCCAAGTAACAAAGAATAGGACAAGAGGAAGTGGCCTCAAGTTGCACCAGAGGAGGTTTAGATCGGATATTGGAAACAAATTCTTAACTGGAAGTGTGATGAAGCATTGGAACAGGCTGCCCAGGGAAGTGGTGGAGTCTCCTTCCCTGGAGGTGTAGCCGTGGCATTACAGGACATGGTTCAGTAGGCACGGTGGTACTGGGATGATGGTTGGACTGGATGCTTTTAGAGATCTTTCCCAACCTTAATGATTCTATGATACTATGTTTAAGTAACATACACAGTATTCTCTCATTGAATCATGGAATCCTAGAATGGGCTGGGTTGGAAGGGACCTTAAACATCATCCAGTTCCAACCCCCTGCCATGGGCAGGGACGCCTCCCACCAGACCAGGCTGCTCAAGGCCCCATCCAGCCTGACCTTGAACACCTCCAGAGACTGGGTTTCCATGACTTCTATGGGCAACATGTGCCAGTGTGTCACCACCCTCACCATGAAGAATTTCTCTCTAATGTCTAATCTAAATCTTCTCCCTTCCAATTTAAAGCCGTTCCACCTCATCCTATCACTTTTTGCCCTTGTAAAAACTCCCTCCCCAGCTTTCCTGTAGCCTCTTCAGGTACTGGAAGGCTGTTGTAAGGTTTCTCCAGAGCCTTCTCTTCTCCAGGCTGAACAAGCCGAACTTCCTCAGCCTGTCATCATAGCAGAAGTGTTCCAGCCTTCTGATCATCTTTGTAACCCTCCTCTGGGCCCATTCCAACAGTCCTATATCCTTTTTAAGTTGGCAATTCGGTGTTGTCTGTTTGATTTCAGCAGTTTTCAACCTTTTTGCCTTCTGGTACGCACATCTGGGTGAAGGAAAAAGGACAGAACTCTACTTGCATTTTTTTATGTTGTCACTAGTACATAAAAACAACCCAATAATATTCACCAGCTCAGAGGCAAGTACAGCACCTGATGCCCTTCTTCTCCCTGCATGATTCTTGACTTACTTCCAGCTACAGCCTCAATGGCTGCTGATGAATCCCACTTGTGGGAGAAGCCCTATCCTTTCCTTATTACCCAGGCTGGATTGCTACAATTAGCTACTGTTACCATTTTCTTTTCCTGCTTCCTTCAGCAGTGGAGGCTTGAAGAGGGAATGACAAAGAGCAGATTTTGGCATTTCACCAGCATTAATGAAGCTTCAACCTAATACAGTAACAAAGAATGGGAAAAAAGGTGGAGCCACATCAACAAAAACTCATCACATGAGAATTTAGAATTCTTGGTTTCCCAAACAGCGCATAAAACTACAGCTTTAGTGACCCAAATGAAGCCAGACTGATTTCTGCCATATCTTCACAGCTTACACATTCCCATCTCTTGATGACTGTCTGGCACTGTATTAGATAAGCACAGGCAAAATGTTCCTATAAGAAGAATTGTTAGCGACAGGAGTATGAGTTGAGCAAATTAAGGTGGCAAGAGCTGGAAAAAGTGGAGCTGCGGTGAACACAGCAGCACACTGATGATTTTCTGCTGGATGGAAAGCTGATGCTTGCTGAAAGCTTAGTAACAATTATTTTTGCCCATGAAATCATAGAATCATAGAATGGCTTGGATGGAAAAGACCCTTGAGATCATCAAGTCCAACTGTACCTGTCCACTACCAAACCATATCCCTGAGCACCTCATCTACCTGTCTATTAAACACCTCCAGGGATAGTTACTCAGCCCTCTCCCTGGGCAGCTGTGCCAGTGCCTGACCACCCTTTCAGTGAAGAAATTTTTCCTGATGTCTAATCTGAACCTCCCCTGGTGCAATTTGAGGTCATTTCCTCTTGTCCTATCACCTGTCACTTGGGAGAACAGACCAACACCCACCTCACTACAACCTCCTTTCAGGCAGCTGCAGACAGCGATGAGGTCTCCCCTCAGCCTCCTCTTCTCTAGGCTAAACAACTCCAGTTCCCTCAGCCACTTCTCACAGGACTTGTTCTCCAGCCCCTTCACCAGCCTCATCGCCCTTCTCTGGACGTGCTACAACACCTCAATGTCCTTCTTGTACTGAGGGGCCCAGAACAGAACACAGTACTCGAGGTGTGGCCTCACCAGTGCCGAGTACAGGGACAAAATCACTTTGCTTGTCCTGCTGGTCACACTGTTTCTGATACAGGCCAAGATGCCATTGGCCTTCTTGGCCACCTGGGCACACTGCTGGCTCATATTCAGCCAGCTGTCAACCAACACCCCCAGGTCCTTCTCCTCCAAGGCAGCTCTCCAGCCAGTCTTCTCCGAGCCCGTAATGCTGCATGGGGTTGTTGTGTCCCAGGTGCAGAACTCGGCACTTGGTCTTGTTGATCCTCATCCCATCAATCCAGCCTGTCCAGATCCCTCTGCAGAGCCTCCCTTCCTTCAAGCAGATCGACACTGCCACCAACATAGTGTCACCTGCCAACTGACTAAGGGTGCACTTAACCCCTTCATCGAGATCATTGATAAAGAAATGCCAGTTGGCACAGCTGAGATCACAGACATTACTTTTCCAAACAGCAGAAACCTTTGGCAGAACTTGTTATGCAAAGCACAGCTGTTCCTGTAGGCAGGCACCTTGCTCACCATAAACAAGTGCCAACATCAGTGTACCAGGACACACAAACTGTAATTTGCATGTCTAGACTCTAGTATTACAACATTTCAGCTGCAACTTATCCCAGATACACAAGCCAATGTAATTTTACACTTCATTATGTCTGCTGCTTCTTTCCCAGGCAAAATCAGCATTTAAGAAGAATGGCAGAATTTCAGCATTGCTAAAAAGCTATGGAAGTGAGAGCGTGTGCCAATCTATAGAGCAAGCCCATTTTTTCCACAATCCTTCCCTCTTCCCACTAGTCATTAACAGCTCTTAACAGCTCTGCTATTTTTAAGATTCACAGAATACGGATCTACAAGATATGACTTTTTTTTATTAAGAAATTATTCAAGTGAAGAATTTTTTGAGCCTGTATAGGAGTCAGCTACACATAGGGGAAAGCAGAAAAGCAATCCAAACCTCATCTGGGTCTGGAGAATAGACTGACCATGAGCCTTTCCTATTGCTCTGAATTTCATATAATAATGTAAGTATTTAAGTAAAATACATTTAATCATCTTATTATTTCCCCTCTGGTTATGTGACAGGAGATTAAATGAGGTCATAGTTATCCCTTGTATTGCTTTATTGCTTTGCAAGCTAACAGTTGACGTGACTCGCGATGAGGAAGGCGTCTTTCGTTTGCTCCATCCACAGCTTTGAAAATTGCTGACATTTCTGATACAGCAAGCTCAACGCAGAGGAACTTTCTGAAATTACCACATCACCTATGTCTATTTATCCACACTTCCCAGCTCTGTGACCTTCAAAGGACATAGAATCATTCGCATGTAATTTATCCTTACTTACTCCATTGTTGTACAGGCCTTGGCGCAACATCCAGAGAGATTTATGGACAGCTTTGCCGGATGCACAAGCTGTTAATTATAAAAAAAACCCAAAAACAAAAGCCCCCACCAATAAAAAGCACCCCACAGCTTTTTATCTTTTGAACAGGGTCTTCTCCCCCCAAATACGTGGGATTTCTGCAGCTCCAAACCTGTATCATGAAGGATGAAGCTATTGTAAGGCAAGCTCAGGATGGTGGTTAAATAACAAATGTAAATCAGGCTACTATAGCAGGCCAGGAGAATAAGGGAATGAGAAAAATATTCACTACGGTATGTATTTATTCATGTAGAATAGTAAAAAGATGTTCTGGATTCCCCTAGGCATTGTGTTGCAAATGCACCGTGTACTGGAAGCTGCTGGAATGTCTGAATGCTTAGAAAGATGTACAAAACTGCCATCAGGAGAAAACACCATGCCAGTCGTTTTCAAAAGGGTCTTTCCATAAATTACTTTATTTCTCATTAAATGAGCACAGAGTCATTACCATATTAATAACAGATATGTTTATTATTACATATCCATCAGTGCGGCTTTCAATACCACTTGAAACATGCAAATCGTCCTAAGGACGAATCAGTTTTCCAGTGCTTCTTATTTAATACACAACTGCAAAGCCATTATAAATTACTGAGGAGGTATTTGGTTAAGAAATAAAATAAAATAAAACCATACTGCCCATACCATGAATGTATTCCTGCTACAAAGCAAGAGCCTGACAGCATTTACTGAAATTCCTGAATTACCCAGAGCTTTTGTATTACATGCTTTGTTTGCATTGACAATACATCTCTTGGCTGATGAGACTGAATCAGTCTTTCTTTGTAAGAGGAATTCTCATTCAGAGATTGTACTTAATTTAGAAAATGTCTCTAGCATCTACAATACTTCAACCAATTAAAATCAGCAAAAACCCACTGATACGCAATAGTTTTTTAGAGGTTTCCTTTGTTTAGTTTTAGATTTCTACATTTATTGATGTGGCAATAATACAATTCTCCCAAATTAAGGCACTAAAAGGACAATGTAAAACCCAGTAAAAGTGTTCAAAGAATAATTTACATTTCAAACAGTGCATATATTTCTTAAATGTTTGTTAACTTAATGTATGTTATCACTTAAAACTGTAAGGCAATACATTATAAAGTTACAGGAACGATGTACCCCAATATGCTTCCAAACGTGGTGGTTCTTTTTACTGTTAGTTTCTAATGCCTCTAAAAGTAAAATAATTCAGTATGGCTTGGCAAAAATGCATAGATTAAAGGCAATTACTTGTTTTCCCTCCTTTACAAACAGTTGAATCAGTATTTTGTAAAGCATAATGCAAAATCTTTAACACTTTGATCCATTCCATAGTGGGTGGTTAGCATTAAGGCTGTTAAGAACTCTGCAGTGAAGGCACTGAAGTTCAAGTGATAAGGCTTCATTTTTAAGCGAGTTCTGCAGTCTTCAAGAGCACAACTTTGAGTCTTGAAAGCAATTGCAGTCCTTCTCATTGAGAAACCTTCCTCCTCTACACCGTTTCTTATGCTCATCTTGACATAAATATCCCCTTTGCAGGGTAAACAGTCCTTTTCTTTCACTGGTACGAAGAAAGTTGGCTGCTTTTCATTATGATTGACAGGCTTTTTTTTTTAATCCAAAAAGGCAGCACCTTTTTTTATACACCTAGCTAAGCTTTATTTGCTTTAACTTGCATTACATAGTAATAATTAATCTAATCTACCTTTAGGCAAACCCGCAATTAAACACCCTCTGCGTGCTTTTGTGCCAAAGCAAGGAGGAGACAGTAATAGCAATCTTAACCCTGAAGCCTGTGATAGTTACGTTGAAAGGAACAACAGCCCGTCTGCACTGCTCTGTGTGGTTAAAAAAAGCCCTGTTTCTCAGACCGCATCTCATGAGATTCCATTAAGCGCTGTACACGTGGTTAGCTGGAACAAAGAAGAAAACAGACAATTAATAACAAATACAAAAATTAGCTTCATAATGCCAGTGCATGTTTGCCAGGAGCCTCAATGAAGAAAATACTTTATTTTCCGTTAACAAAGCATTTTTTCAATTGCCATGGTACAAAACTAAGATCTTACCTACACAATCTTCCACAAAGTGTTCTTAATTTTAAACAACACTAAGGAACACAGACATCAGACAGACCATAACATTACCACAGCTTTACAGTAAGCCATTAAGAGTAAACAATCTTGGGTGTATTCATGGCAAATGCAAGGTGACCCTCCTTCACTCGCAGGATGAGAAAAGGCTCTACAGGGCTAAAAGCAGGCATGTGCGACTGCCAGAGCTCATCTGATGCACCCCAGTTTTGGTTGTTTGTGTTTTTTTTTTTGTAAAACGCATTAACTTGATCAGGTGCCCAAGTCCAAATACGTTAAAACAAAACGCCTCAACTGTGCTGATACAAGGTGTATGAATTAGCATACTATAAACAGTAAGTTTCAGATCCAGAAGCAGTACTGCAAATGCTAGCAAGTTCATAATAAAGTTCTGATTCATATTTACTAGGGATAAGTTATTCAAATGAAGAAGAGAACTTCAGATGAACTTAGAAGTGAATTTCCTTTTCAATGGGTCTGATACACCTCTCCATGAAGCTAATGAAGTGCAACGAAAGGTGCATCAGACCCTAAATTAAATATAATAAAACATCCTAAAATACACGTCTGCATCCATTCAACAGAATAGTGAATGCCAGCTTACATGGTAGGACTCCCATCACTGAGATCATGTTCTGCTCTACTGTCCGACAACAGAACAATTTCCAGATACTCTATAAAAAGTTAAACAAGTAAATCCCATAAAACACCGCTTCTCTTGCTCCCTTACCTGGCTAAAGAGGCTGAGATAAGCACTACAGGGTGAAGCATCTTGAGTTAAGCTGATCTAACAACTTGGTGCTTTCTGGACTCTCCCATGAACCACTGCAACTTCCTAACCCATCAAAAAAACACGCTTTTCTTTCATGGGATTAGGGTTGGGTTTTCTTTATCGTTAAACTTTGGGGTTTTTGGCTTTTCTTTAGCGAAAACATTCCTGGATTAATTTTCTGCTGGAAAATAGTTCAGTTTTCCCTGGTAATCTGTGAAGCATGAGCTGACGCAAAAAAAAGTGAAGGAATGTGTGACTCTCCTTGTGGTGCTGGTGAGATATTAGGCTCATTGTATCTCTAGGATCTTAAAAAAAAAGAGCTTTAAAGATGGTGTTTCTCATTTTTTAAGCTCCCATTCACTACTTGCATATTTCAGTGATTCTCTAACAGTTTCACATGACAAATGCCAACAGGATTAGCAACAGGAATTGTCAGAGTCACCGATCTCCCCAAACAGACCCATTCCTTAAAGAGCTACTGTAAATGTTCAAATATGTAAATCTGTTCATCTACAAGAGATCAGCTGCAAACTCGTTCTTCAAAGAATTATAGAATCATGGAATCATTAAGGTTGGAAAAGACCTCTAGGACCACCAGGTCCAATCATCCAACCAGCATTTCTGTTACCATAGAGTGAAAAAGAATCAATTAATTGATTTAAGAAAATGGATTTGCTTCACAAAAGACTATGGGTGAAAGCTTCTGTGCTTCTCCAATTGGCTCTAAAACACCTGGGAAAAAAGATCTTTGACATGAAAAATGTAAGAAATCACATGGTTATATAATAATCTATAATCTATTGAAAAGCTAACAGCTTGCCCATAGTAGGTTTTTAACCTTCCTCACCCTTTTTTTTTTTTTAAATCCCAGTGTGCGTGCACATGCAAATTCCCCCTTCACACCCTGGCAGGAGGTAATTACAGTAACTGCAGCACAGCACATCTGAAGACCCTCCTGCAAACTGGGAACAAACATTGCAAAAGAAATTAAAAAAAATAAAATCTGGTTATCACAGACACCAGAGCACCTCCCAAGGACAATGGAAAGGAAAGCATACAGAGAATACAACTCCAACAGGCTCTTGCAAAAGATGTGAAATAAAGAAGTAGGCACTGTCTTCACAAACTGAACTCTACATAGATAAGGTTTGGTGGGAGGAGAGAAGAATCTGTCAATAACTCAGTAACAGAGGATGATTTCTAAAATGCACAATTGGGACTATGATCTTCCAAGCATTGTTTTAGATCAGGGGTGTCAAACTCATGGTTCGTGAGTCAAATCTGTCCCTCCACCTTGTTTTATCTGGCACAGCACCTTGTTTCTCCCTGGCAGCAGCCCCGAGCTCCTTGTCCCTGCGCTCCTGCCAGCGCTGGTCACATGTGCAACGTGTGACGAGCGTTACGCTGCAGGAGCAGGAGAATGGCGGGAGACGTGAGTCTGAAACCCATTTTAGATTATTCCAATTAATGCAGCTTAAAGATACATGTAAACAGTGTATTCACATAATTCTTTCCAACCCCAGTGGCTGGCTGGTTTTGGGGGAGTTGACTGTGTTGCGATTTTCTTACTGCCCCAGAATGCTACCTCATCTAAGAGATGCTCAGTTAATTTGACATCTGTTTCAATAAGCAATGCTGACTAGCATTATTTCACTGTCATATTTTAAAACTTTGTTAATGAATTTTACATTATCAGTTCTGGAGGTTTTTTTTCCAGAATTGATGGTGGGATGGCCATTCAGTGTCAAAATCATTCCACCTAATCCTTTCAAGTATCAACATGATATGCTTTTCTTTTCAGTCTTCGGTGGTCCAGGACTCACTCAAAAATCTTACTGATCCGTAACAGAGCTCTTTAACCAGTTCTAAGTACTTCTGCCATCTTTATCTGCCTCTTTAATAGATCTGCCTTTAGTAATTTGTTTCTAGAATCCTGATTAGTGTTTGAGTAAATGTATCACATAAAAAACGTATCATCATAAAAGCACTTCTCTCAACCACAAAACAGGGGTACATCTTCAACAGTCTTATCGTAAATAAAGATGATGTTAAGCAACAGCTGTTAGTGCTGCATGTTTTAAAATCAGCAGCTTATCAGCTGAGGGAACTGGGATCATTTAGCCTGGAGAAGAGGAGGCTGAGGGGAAATTTTATCATTGTCTACAACTGCCTGAAAGGAGGTTGTAGTGAGGTGAGTGTTGGTCTCTTCTCCTGAGTGACAGGTGATAGGCTGAGAGGAAATGGCCACAAGTTGCACCAGGGATGGTTCAGACTAGACATTAGAAAAAAATTTTGTCACTGAAAGTGTTATCAGGCACTGGCACAGCTGCCCAGGAAGGTGTTTGAGTCCCCATCCGTGGAGGTGTTTTTTTTAAAAAGACAGGTAGATGAGTTTCTCAGGGACATGGTTTAGTTAGTGGACAGGTATGTTTGGACTCTATGACCTCAGAGGTCTTTTCCAACCACGCAATTCTGTGATTCTATATTCAGAAGTCTTAAAAGATGTGGCTAAAGCCTATGGAGGGGTCTAATCTTTTTCAATAAATCTTGGAAAATTGAGGACAGAAGGAAAAATAAGTTTGGAAACACTGGGAAGCTCTTGGAAGATGGGAGAAATGGATATTTTGTAGACAACATGAGCAGTTTAACAAGATTCTGTTGTACAAGTACACAACACCTAAGCACATCACAAACATGACCGAAACCCCTTGAAATTAGCAATTACCCATTTGCCTTTATTTGGCACAATACTGAGGATGCTATTATTTAGTGAGCCAACTCTCATCTTACAGTCATTCTTCCTAACTCAAGTTTATCACTGTGGGCTTTTCTCCACACATCTCTTCTCAACAGATTTTTACATTGAAGGCTGTAAGGAAAAACTGCCCACTTCCCAGGAAATCTCCCCACAAACCAGAAGTGTTGCTGTGTTTCACAACTTCAGTTTGCTCAAGTGGCAGTGTTGAAAAACGTAAAATCACATCACCATTCACTTACGTTGCTGCCATTTGAACTGGAACTGGCAAACTGAGACTTCGTTCAGTGTTTGCAAATATGGCTTCTCCCCCAGACACTCTGTCAGAGCTACATACTCTTAATTCTTGGTCACAGATCTCTTTTTATGTCCTTCTCCTCATGCTGTTGCATAATCACCTCTAACACAACACTGTGTGCAACATCACTGTGGTTTATATTGACAGATTTGTATTCGAGGCCTGCAGTGATTTTCCTGAATGAGATTCTCTTGAGGGCCTTCACTGAAGCTATGAGTATCTCAAAATTTGGTCACTCATGTTTTGGCGTTAATTATGGGCACAAGAAAACCAGCACCCTTTGTATCTTTCAGATTTTTTTCCCTACTGTCCTTTGAAGGAGGATGTTTCATGACATGCCCAACGTCTCCTTACATGCAAATTTTTGCTTTTATGGCACTTCATGCAAAGCATGTTTGCAGGACGTTTATTTTGGTAGCATGGCCAGTGTAGGAGGACTCTTTCCCTACTGAGACACTCGTTTCCACTTCATGCTGCTGACCCTGTTGGTTATTTTGGGGGAAAGGAACACACATACCGTATGAGGAAGCTAATGCTATCACCTAGCATTAAAAAAGTGTATTTTAGATCTTGCCCCGGTTAATGCACAAGGTCAAAAACAGCTTACAAAACCAACTGAAGGGATGGGAGAAGACAGGGAATAAGCAGGCTGGGAGAAAAAATGGATTTAATACTGAAGCTGCCTCACCCCAAAAGACATGGTGTAACAACACACTGAGTTGTTACTCAGTTTCTTGTTTCACCCCCATTTGCAGGTGACCTGTAGCTTATGCAAGCTCCATAAGTCAATCAATGAATGACTATGCAGATCGTCCTTGCAGCCAAATGGCATCGCTGATGGATCTGCTGAGCCTTGCCTATAAACAGGAAAAAATGCAACCAGCTCCCTCACACACGCTGGCAGGCCAGGCACTGCCACCTCTACAGTGCCTTTCCAAATCCGAAGAACTGATAAAGTTACCACAACAAACAGTGGGAGAATTCTGTCAGTTCCTTCCTTCAGGATTTGAGCAAAGACTTAGATCAGCAGTTCAACAGTCGTAACTATGGAATTATTTTACAATTTCACATTAAATAAGACTTATACATGGAGATTTTTTTCTCAGTTACAAATATCCACAGCTTTTGTAGTTTCTCACCTAGTTTTTCCAGAAGTATTTTTAACAACTTTTCGGAATGACTGATTTGCTGAGGACCTTGTAGACATAGTTCTCGGAGAAGCACGGACAAAAGTAGACGGCGGTGTCTTAGGGATCTTCTTTACTAAATGAGTCACCCACTTCTTCTGTTCATCTTGACAGGATGCCAATAACAACATATCTCTTGCTGAAGTTACGTCGTAACTCACTGTAAGTAAAAGGAGGAAGATGATTCAGTGAAAACTAGGACTTGTCACCAAAACAAGAACTGTAACGTACCAGGTGTGCCACTGGAAAGAACAATGGCACCTACATACATACTTCTGTTGGAATTGTTCATATATTTTTGAAAGACAATAAACAGCAGGGGAAATTACGTCACAGTTTCTTTCAGTATTTGTTGCTCTGCGTTAAGATTCTTGATTCTAACAATATTCAGGAAATGAGAAAAGTTACACTAACTGCAGTCTTAATAAGCTAGAAAGTTGTGTGGGTGCCTTATGGCTGAATTCCAGAGTACACAGCTCAGATACTCCATGGGATCACAGAGAGGAAACTTTTACTCCAATCTGTGAAATGGCTGAAGAACCACTCTTCAAGGTCTTAGCACAGCTTGGTGATGTGGCCACTGCATTGTCCCTAATGTGGGCCGTGAATGAGAAAGAAGATGATCCGGGAACCAAGGGGCTGCCCAGTACTTGGGCGCAAACCTCTACAGACCCTTATGTTGTCATGGCCCTCAGCAGACCCACACCAGCTACACCACCAAAGGCCTCCCTGCAGCTGCCTCTTCACAAGAAGTGTTAGCAACCTACCATTTTAATAGCACCTTTTACATCTAAAATCATAGAACTGAAGAGCAGAAAACATTTAAACTAGATAGTTTGGCAGGTCTGGCTAAATGCAGAGAACACAGAATGCAAAAAGCCACGAGCGTACCTTTGCATGGTGCGATTAATTCCTCCTTTTTATCCAAGTGGTCTCTATGGCACTTCACGTGGCATCTTCGACATTCTAGGGCAGCAGGGGGTTTAAAGACATGCCAAAGAGGCTTGGCACAGGCCTCACAGTTGGCTGGGAAATGGTATAATGTTGGAATAAATTCATGGCCTTTGTGATTTAGAAAATTTGTCTTCTCTGCTGGTTGTACTTGTTCTACCTCCAAATCCTTCCTGCATTCCCCCTCATTAGCATAGAGAATCTGAAAAAGAAGACTGCTGTGTTACTGTTGAATACTATGTATTTTATACACTTTCCAAAGAAGCCACCAAACTTTTTCAAGATTGTTAAACAGAAATGAGTATGCACTTCTTTTTACCTGGAATATTTTAGGAATTTCTTCAGTTTCAGCTCTATATACATCTCCTTGAGTTACAGGCCGGACATGGAACAGCTTACTAGATAGAATAAACATAAATCAGAAAATGCTAAAACACTATGTATGTTTCTAACACAGTTATCACAGTGCTCTGAAGTTCTTACAAATCCTGTTGATGCAAGCAACATGATATACTTCAAGGCTGCAATATGATTTGAGGAATTAATTTATAACCCATATAGATCTTCTTTAACCAAGTAAAACCAAAACATTTCATAGCATGGAAAGAGGGTTCTTCAAGATCCATCACAGCAAATTTACTTTTGAAAAAGATTTTCAAATTCTTCCTCAGAACACTGGGAAGTCTAACTGATTATTGGTAAAGAAGCTGATTGATAGCCCTGAATGGAAGCAGCCACACGAAGTATAGTACTACTCAATAATTTTTTTACTAAACCATGTTATGAGTTGATAAACAATTAATGTCATAACATCACAAAAGACAATCTGGGGCAGCAGCTGTTGAAACTGCTATTAAAACTCAAAAAACATCATCTTATACTGGGTCAAGACTGTAAGTCC
Organism: Tapera naevia; assembly: GCA_033556795.1. Classification (NCBI taxonomy): domain Eukaryota; kingdom Metazoa; phylum Chordata; class Aves; order Cuculiformes; family Neomorphidae; genus Tapera; species Tapera naevia. The sequence continues at coordinate 13,513,122 of JAUMJJ010000022.1, forward strand.
ATCTATCCCAACATCCTGTTTTCAACAGTTGCTGTAACATATGTTTATGAAAAGAGAGTAAGAAACAGCTCAAAGAGAAAATAATTCTTTTCTTGGTTAAGAGCAATTGGCAGCTTAAGCACTTCCTAAGTATGAAATTTCTTCCAGACCACTGTATTGTTGGTCACTGTAGACCTAGTCATGAATTTTAAAACCTTTTTACAATTACTGCTCTATAAGGTCCCATAATGTCGATCAGTTGTTCAAATATCACACTCAGTCATGTACTGGCAATGGGCTTCACTGATATTAGACACAGTTTTTGTCGTGTATAACCAATGTAAAGGGATCACAATTCATTTGTTTTGTCACCCTAAAGAGAACCATCTGGAAGTTAGAAATGCTTTGGGCTTGCTCAACACTGATCCCTTCTCAGACAGCGAGAAAAAGGTATGAAGCAAAGGGATGAGACCTAAAATCAAACAGCCAGTTCCCTATGTATCTCACAACTATCATGCCTGGCTTTAGAAAGCAGCTTTGAAGCAACTGGAAAAACCAGTCATTACACTGAATCATACAAAGAGAGAGCATAATATGTAGATTTCACTCTCTGATCCTTATTTGCCATAATGAGATGAGGCTCTTTGTTTCTGTAAATTCAGACAAGCGATGACAGACAATGCCACGCTACTGTGTATTTAGCTTTTTCTCTAACTTTTAGCAATTGTAGGACAAAGAAAAAGTAGCATCTTCTGTTAATAGCATCCCTGAAACAAACACGTTTTCCAACTAGCACTGAAACTTAAATACTATTGGTGGAATTTTCATTCTAAGCTTCTAGATTTGTTATCAGTTATCTCACACACAATGCTCCTTTGCTAATTTGTATCCAAAACTAACAGTAACTTTACTTACTCTATATCTAGTACCATGGATGGATTAGACTGGTCCTTGTCCTTTTCATCATTGTAGAACAGTATCTTTTTACTGCTCACCACAACATACTGGGGAAAGAAAGGGTAAAACCAAGTTAAAGTTGAATTTAAAAAAGCAACATTTATCCTACTGTACTCCCGTTTGCACATAAAAAAGCCTGAATAAAATTTTTAAACTAGTACCAGGGGATATTTAAATAATCATGCAGACAGCTATACTACTGACACCTGTGGAACACTGCAAGCTGCAGGGACCGTGCATTGTCACTGGAGCACCCTAAAATGCTTGTGATGACTCTGGAAGTCTATCTGTACACACTCACAACTTTCAGTTGCTGCTGAGGTATTAATATCAAAATATTGTATCTTTGAGAAACTCTTGGAACGACTCATAAAGTTGTAAGCAACTTCTCTTGTTCTGGAGACCTACAGGACCCACAGATACACCAAACTACTGGTAAGCTAAAAGAGATTCTTACAGTTCCAGCTAACTATTTCCTATGCTTTCCATTAATGGACTGGCAAAATGAAGAGCAAAAATGCATCAGCAGAAACAGAAGTCTCACATAAACTCCAAATCTAGGACTACAGGGAGACTGTACAGGAAAGGTTTGCAGAAGAAAAGAAACGGACATTCTTTTGCTATGTGTCACTTTAAAGATCAAACCACACATTTTTGCCGGAGTGGTAAAGATGTTAAAGAACAGAAACACTTGGCAGTGCATTCATTATTTCCCGCCCCCCCGCCCCGTGTTTAAAAAGTTCTTGCTCAAAATCTGCATATTAATATATTATACCTATCTCATACCACTCCAAAATGCATGGGATTCTGGGGAATAAGCAAGAGCTACTGGGAACACACTCCAAGTTTTAGAGCAGAAGTGGACTGCAGGCCCCATTTCCAAGACAAGTCCCAAATGCTGAGCATGCCTGCAGTGTCCACCCCTCTACCTGCTCCACAAAGCCTAAGGATGTTGTCCTCAACCTGAAGAACACAGACGCCCTTCCAGTGCTGCTCACAATCACAGAATTATAAATATTTGTTCATATGAGAGGAAACACAAAGTAGGCTATTCAGAAAAAAAAAAGGTTTGTAACCTACAGGCCAGTAAAGATTGAACACCTCTAACCTAAGCACTTCCCAGTGAGTTGAAATCTGTAGAATTCACTGCCCGTTGCCCTTCACTGGGAGCTGCCAGGCTAATGTTTTGCTAACACTGTCCATAAGCCTAAACTCAGTGACAGCTGTGGCACTCCCCTCCCCTGCAGCTTCAGATGCTTTTATAAACAACAGATCAAAAGGTATGAGGAGTTTTAAAAAGAGGTTGACTGCTCTTTCTATATTGAGCTATCGATTCAGATATAACACAACCCAGAAGCAGGGGAAAGAAGAGTAAAGCAGGAGAGTAAATACATGAACAGTTCATCTTGAATTCCAGTAACTGGTAGGCAACTGAATAGGTTTCTGCATGATGCAGACACCAACAATTCAAGTAAATGGTGTTTAATCCCCTACGGACGGAGGTTGAAGCTCCTCATTTCACAGGACTAAGTCTGATGTTGAAACATGAACATGAAAGTTACCTTAACAAGTTTATAGAATAGCATTTTTAAAATGTGTGGTGCAAGCTGCACACTGCAGCTGTACATCTCAATTACTGAAATACACCTTAAAAAAGCCACAAAGGGTGCCTTTTCCCCTGGCTAAAAGGGCTTTGAGCCCCTCATTCAGGATTCTTTAATAGAAAGCCTGATCAACTTGAATAGGTACCAAGTCATAATCGTGTGAGCCTCTTGTGGTTTTTCCCCACAGAAGAAAACTCCTTTGATCTGCTTCAACAGAAGGCTAATACTTTCTTTGTCTTTGAAGTATGCACCTCTGCCTTTCAGAGGCAAGGGCATGGCCTTAACATAATGCAAATTCTGCCTGCAATGACATTCAGTTATCACCACGTATACAAATCTCGCTGAAAGAACAATTTAACTTCACCAAAGAAAAGTTACATTCAGCAGCCTCAATATCCCGTTGTGAGCATACAAACAAAAAAAATTCTGACAATAGTTCTGTTCTACAGTGGGTTTTGAAGGATATTTTTATCAGCTCTACTTGGGTGAAATGAAGTTCCATAGAACACCATGGCTAACCCATTTTAGCGTTAGCTTGAGGTGTAAGTCAACTGTTTTGTCTCAAATGAGTTTTCCACACTTACCCCTTTCTATCTTCAGCTAAATGACTTGGAGAGCACGGGGCAGGAACATTAGTGCTACTGACATTCAAGTCAGAAACATTATAACTCAGGCACCAGTCCAACTGCACTGCTAATGCAATTTTGCTTTCCACTTAAATTAAATTAATCTGAGCATGCCTATATTTGAGGCTGCATTCCTCCCACCAACCCCAAAATGGAAAGCACAGGAGAATTTGGAACAGAAACACCTGAGAAGGCTGACTGCAAGTCAGCTTGTTTCAGATGCAGCACAGATCAGCCTACAGAATACACATGCAAGTCAAGTCAACGTGGCCCCTTACTGCTCTGAACCTCAGCTAGTTTAAAGAATCTTATCAGCATGACTCATTTTAAGACAGAGGCATCCACCTGTAGTCGAATCCCTTCAAAATACAAGAACTATTATTCAAACTAGGAAAGTATGAATAGAGTAACTGCCTAGAATATCTCGAGGGAACTAAGCATGCCTATACTGGGCGTGCCTAAAGAAGCTGGGTAGTCTTTCACTAGAGAAGCTGCCTTTATCAGAAGGTTAAAATTTTAATCATCAGAAGATGAAAGAAAAATCTGCATTTCTAGAAGACAACCGGAAAAGTCTGCTGGAGGTATTCTGACAGGAAATGATGCAGTATTTTAGATATTCCAGAGCAGAATAAAGCTATATGACTTGTGCCTAGGCACAGTCACTTCCATTCATCGACACTGCTGAAAGTCTGACAGTAACCTGGAGAACCAATTCTAGAAGCAAGAGTCAAGCAGTCTTTGCTATCAAACAGAACAAGCTGTGGAACAGATTTACAAATAGGCGTGTTTCGTGAGACGCTGTCACCATTTGACTCATACACAGCACCAAACAGGACCTTGTAGATTTCCTGCAGTTCTGCTAACAGGATCTGTTGCATTTTCATGGCAAGGGTTTTGGTAGCAGGGCAGCTACAGAGGCAGCTTTTCCTGGAGGCTGCTGGAAGCCAGGGCCAGCTGGCTCTGGGGCAGACCTGTCACTGGCCAAAGCCAGTCCACTGCCTTCATGATAACATATTTAAGAAGGGGGGAAAAGTAGCGAGGGGGCAGCAACAGGGGAGAGAGAGAGCCTAACTCGCTGCGCTTGCCTGTGGCCAGGCTGCCAGAGCTCCTTGGACTGCTCAGGTCACAACAGCGGAGAGGGAAATGAGATGTGGGAGAAACAGCCCTGCAGACACTAGCTGTGATAAACAACTATGCAGACACCAGATGCAGGGAAAATTGCATGGCAGAGAACACCAAGGTAGTGGAAAAGCAGGCAGGGAGGTGTTCAAGATTCCCTTGCAGCCAATGGAGGAGGCTACAGTTGAGCAGGCTGCTCCCCTGCAGCCCACGAGGAGTTCCGGTGGATGTCCGCCTGCAGCCCATGGAGGACCTTATGCTGGAGCAGGTGGAGGCACCCAAAGGAGGCTGAGATCCCGTGGAAATCCATGCTGGAGTAGGTTGTGGAGGACTGCAGCCTGTGGGAAGGACTCATATTGGAGAAATTTGTGGAGCAACGTCTCCCATGGGAGGGCCCTGGACTGAAACCCTGGAAGAGGGTGAGGAGCCCTTCCCCACGAGAAGGAAGGAGTGACAGAAACAACGTGCTACGAACTGACTGAAACCTTCATTCCCCGTCCCTCCTATGCTGCTGGGGGGTGGAGGTAGAGTAAAAATCAAACCCAAGACAAGGGAGGGTTAGGGGAAAAGTGATCTTTTTGGGATTTGGTTTTATTTGTCAGTATCTTGTTGTGATTTCATTGCTAATAAATCAGACAGATTGTTTTTTATTCCCGAAGTTGAGTTTGGTTTGCCCATGACGGTAACTGGTGAATGATCCCTCCCTGTCCTCATCTCGACCCATGAGTTTTGTCTTTGTTTCTTTCAATTCTCCTCGCAACGGGACTCAAGGGGGAGGATTTGAGTGAATGGCTACGTGGGTCTTCGTTGTCCACAATGGCTAGTGGCTGCACGGTTCTCTGTTGCCAGCTGTGGGGCTCAAAACCGTGATATAGGGAGACAAACTGAAATGCAAAGAGACCAGAAACCAACTGAGAAGCATTTGAGGTATCTGTAGCAAGCCCTAGTTCCTAACTGTGGTAAGCAAGCATTTTCAATAAACCACTTGTTCATACAGCCTCTCATCTGTAGTTTTGGAAGAGCTCTCTAAGAAGCCCCTATTGAAACAGGGCAGAGCTAAACATTCGCTCTCTGCAAGCTACAATAGCTGGCAGATTTAACTTACAGACACGTCACCAGGAAGGTCTGATACTGATGAAAAAATAGGCAGGTCTGGAACTCAAAACACTTCGATTGTATAAAGAGGTCATATTAGCCAACTGGAAAATGAAGTACTCCAAAGGAGTTCAGCAGCTAAAATCCCAATGCAAACATTTCAGTGCTTCTTTGACAGGAATTAAATCCTTCTCCAATAATTTTTTGTAGGAACCACTTCTAACATTTGTAGAATAGGAATGTAAACAGGAATATCTGAGAAGGTTCCTTCATCAGGAATCGAGAAGTTATGTTGAAATTGTCATGAATAATTTCCAATAGTGTTCCTGGAATATAGGTAAGTAAGATGTAGGGAAATAGAACTATTTTATACAAATTGCTTGCAAAATTTACAGAATTCCATGAGAGACCATGCTCACTTTAGCAATTTGTTATACTAAAAGTCTTCAAAGACAAGAACTGGAAGGCCAGCAAACATAATCAGAATCTGGTTCTAAGCTTCTAGTCATCACAATTGGCACATCTGAGTTTTCAAAGAACCAGATCATAACCTCTGCAGAGGGAAAACAAATCTGCTTTGTTTAGAGTGGGTATTCCAGCACAGAGGTCCAGTTTCTGAGAATAAACCAATTCTTTTCAAGAGACACTGACTGTCCTTGGGAATCATGTGCAGCAAGTTAATAATGTGATGCTGTCTTCCACGGCCTTTGGAACATGTGTGGTATTCCCTACTCTCTGCTGTCAAGTGGCAGAAGAGCTTGTTTTTCAGAAACAGGATTATAAAGACTACTCAAAGAAAAAACGAGATTTTTAATGGAACCAAAATGCCCACTCTAAAGCATTTCGTCATCCAGTTGTTGCAAATTTGCAGATTTCATACTGAACTTGAATTTTCTTATTGGGTTTTTTTCTATTCAATAAAATAATGTACGCACACTAAATTCCTCTAATTATTTTGTTTGCTTCTTAAATGTGAGCTGTAAAACCAATTCACCATATGCCTAAAAACCTTTCCAAAGGAGCTTAGGAAGAAAAAAATCCATTTGTACCTGTTTCTTCCAGCCATGTCGCTTTATATTTCCTTTGTTTGGTACTGAAAGCCAACCTTCAAGTCTTGATTCTGGTTTAAAAAAAATGCATATTAACAATTTTATATATTTACAATAATAACGTAGAAGAGCACAAAAGCAATCTATTACTAAAAAGGAAGATGTACTACATGCAGTAATAGGCAATTACCTATTTAGCAAAGCAGAATAGAAAGCACAAGTAAATAAAATGAAGATATAAGCATTTATTTCATGCTTCATGGCAAGCTAACACCTGATGATAGTTACCGCAAAATAAAGTGAAGCTGTTTTCCTTGATGCCAACATCTAACACTGCAGTTTGCAAGGAGCCAGGCAGAAAAGACTTTGCTTTCAAAATGAGTTACAGCTTAAAAGGAGGATGATTAAGAGAATTTTGATATAAGCATAATTTAACATTCAGAGGGGCTATATCAAAATACTTAACAGGAAGATGCAGCACATAAAACAAATCAGATCCACATTTTCCAAGGGGAACAAGAAAAAGGACAGTGCACAAGAGCAAGCAAAGCTACACGGGTGTCCCATTACTCACAGAAGATAAGAATAGGAGATAAATAAATAAGTAATGCAGGAAGAATCAACTAGATATAAAGAATAAGAGACAAGATTCACATTTTCAGTGGACCATTTCCAAAGAGTAGTGTAATAACTTCTTTTCCTACCACAAAACTACTGAAATAATTTAACAATGATACAAAGAAGCATCACAAGAAAATTACCATCCTGCCCAATGTGAATCATAGATATAAAAAATCCCTCCAGCTATCTGATACTGGGTTTTGGAAGATATTTTTTTAAATTAAGAAGCCAGGTAATAGCAGTGAGAAGCTATTGCGATTCCATTAATCTGAAATGACACATTAAAAAGTCTCATGATTTTGTGCATTTGAGAATGAAGTAATCAAAATTTCACTCCATAATTATAAATTTATTTCACAATTGAGGAAAATTTTGTATATTTTAAAAAATAATTCTAAAAATGTGATTTGTGAAACAAGTGTCAGAGTACAGTAATACAGTCGATAGCTAATGTATGCATTATTTACTAGAAACTTCACTGGCAGCACTAAAAATTAAAAACCATTAAGTTAAAATCTGTTGAAACGTTCTCCACTAATATTTATGTTAAGAAGGAGCTACTGGTCCCTTTTATCCTTCAGGGATAACTCTCCGTGAGGTGTAGCTTAGGAAGCTCTGAAAATACATCCAGGCGTATAAAAGATATTGTCCATACACTTTGGTATGTACAATTAGAATGAGACTGACAGCCTAGACTCCTATAAGGCATTAAAATTAGGCATTAAAAAAACCCTCCCACATAAGCCTTGCAGCATACAATTAAAATATGGAATATTTTATATCCATTAAAAGATGGAATGATTTCCTAACTTTTCCGTGCACAGAATAACTTCAAAATACTGGGGGACAACTGGACTATTGAAATTCTAATTGGAAGAAGGCACGTTAGCAGAACTCATTTCAGTAAGAAACTTCCTCATAAAAATGAAGGAAATTTGCATTTCCTTGCCTCTGACACCTGCATAAGAATTGCAGGGTGTGGGGGTTGCCCCCCTAGACTTCTTCCCAGTTCCTGATATACAGTAACTTTGGAAGGGGCAACCTATTTCCCTAATGTCTGCAGGTATCACAGATAAAGCTTACCCTATTTTGAATACTTTGATTAATTTTTACATCAACAGAAGATTCTCCCGTTTTTAGAAATATCCTAAAACTCAAAACCTCCATGGCAAAAGAAACGGATTAACGGCTAATAAAGAACGTAGTATGGATGACTATGATTCAAAAGGAATATAGCATGGACGACTGTGATTAGAAATGAATAAGTATGCATCTGTGGAAACTGTGGCACAGGAAAATCTGGAAAGATCCAATCATGTTAAGTTTTAAGAGACACACGAGGTACTATGGTGCTTATAAGTACAGTGTGAGCAGGAGTTTTTCTAAGTTCACTTCTATTCCAGCACCTTCTGAAAGAAATTTCAAAGGAAGTGGAAAGTGGATGAGCTATTACAAATTAATCAGTTGACATTCTTTTCTGTCTACTACAAATCTATTTTAGTGAGCAAATTCTGTTTGCAAGAGAAATGATTTCTGAGCTGTGAATAATGCCTTGCAGTTGAAAATAACAGTTTCTGAATGTACTCCTTTTCAACAAACCTTAACATTTGCCTGGAACCAAATGTACTCTTGTGAAAAAGGGTAGATGAGCCCTTTCATTCCAACCTTGCCACAAAGGTTTGTCTCAAGTAATATTTATAGTGCATTTTAATTTCCCGTGACAGAGTTAGCTAGCACAACTGCAAATGCTCATCTGGCCACTTCACAAATATTTGGTCCAGAAGGATAATATTTACGAGAGTACTGATTAAGTAATTAAGAAAATATGGACTATCTAGGCTATGAAAAAGAATCTTATGTTCCCATCTTTAAAAATAGGCTCAAAACTATTGCCTGACAGCTTCCCTGTATTTTGGAGAGAATCCCAGAATTGATACTTCATATTTCCAATCCAGAAAATCCAAGACAGGCCTCAAAAATATCTGATGGCTAGCTGGACCTGATTTAAATATGAAGAAAGAATTCCATGAAGGCTCCAGATCTTATAATTATCTCTGAATACATATTAAAATGTGGATTTGCATTCTAAACATCTTCATGATCAGCATTCACACTGTCAGGACTCATTGTGATTCAGTATGATAAATGATTTCTAAGAGTAAGTCTTCAATAAAATCAACACAAAACAACCATGACTCTACTAATTGATGAGACTTTTGTTGTTTTGGAGCTAAGTAAACAGGTGTTTTCACGAGCAGTAGAGCATCTCTTTCCAATGTTCAAGAATTCCTACTCTTCAGACTCTTCCATAGTAACCAAAAACCTGGAGATACTACCTTGGTAATTCTTTCCAGCTCACCCTTGCATGTGGTTCTTTCTTTTTCAGACTGTCTTACTATAATCTCATGTGGATCTCACCAAGGACCATTGACTGGATCTTGCTCTGAGGTTTATTCAGGTGATGGCTACTTGCAAAATATTTCAGAAAGTTGTATATGTGTCCCATATTAAATAAAAATGTTGGCTCTCACATTTATTCTATCCTATCTTTGTGTGAAACACGATTTATAACATATGCTGTAAAATATAATGTACTGCACGTAAACCTCAATTGCTTAAATTATCTTGCCAATCAACTGAAAAGAATGAATTTGTTACACGTTAAGTGTTATTGCTCTCTATAACAATGGAAAAAACCCTTGAATCCCCGATTATGTTTTGTCTTGACAAAGAATTCTGATTACATTTAGGTATTAAGACTTCCTACGTCCAGCCAGGAGAATGAAGCATTTGAAATGTATTGTTCAAAAAGCAAATATTTCAAGCTATTTCAACGCAAGGAGAAATCAACTGAGACAGGAGCTGATATCTGAATCAATAATCAGAGTAGAGTTACAAAAAATGCCTAGAACCGAATAAAGGAAAAACCTCCTCCAAGTCACAATCTTTCCCATTTGTGAACTAAAAGCCTGAGAAAAGCCCGAATTGATTAACAAGCCAATCCCTAACTTGAGAGCGTCATAAATTCCCCTGGGAGCTACCAGAGCTTGAGAGGGTATTTAGATCTACTACAGAGAGAAAACACCTCCAAGTAAGATGCAGCTGTAAGATGTGCTACCATGTGATTTCTCTGTGGTCTACCTCCAAATGCAGAAAATTTTTCCTTACATTTTTTTGAGCATTAAGAATTAATTTTAGTATTACCTTGAGTTTATTCAAAGAGTGCAAAGCCCAACATTTTACAAGATGTTCTTCCTCTAAGTTATGAATTCTACTCTCGTAGCCTCTCTGGTGGCCAGCAGCATAAGCTCCCTGATTAGACAAGACTCTGCCCCACAGCCTGTTGTGTCTGCCATGCAGGACGACAGCAGAAAACACCTGAGAGCTAGGGGTCTCTCTGGAATTCTGTCAGCATTGCTATTACACTGTTTCATTCAAAGTTTTTTCTCAATTAGACCAGAGATTGCCCATTGCCAGAATTGATATCATAGAATCATTCTTTTATACATGTTTATTTTATTTCATGTTTTCATTTTTTCCCTGGTGATGCTTTTACTGTGACAGGAAACCGAATAAATCATACTATAACTGCTTATTTAGTAATTCTACCATTTATTTGCCCTACACACTTTTAAGGAATGACTTTGCCTTAAAAACAGATGCATCAACTAGAGAATCCTCTTGACTGCTCATTAGATGCACCTTTAAAGGTATTATTCAAGGTGCTCTGAAGGAATGTCTACTTTTAGGCTACAGAAGTGATGGGAACTTAAGCACAGAATTGAAGGCAAACAACTTCACACAACTAAACTGTAGCAAATGAACTGCTGGGCTATGCCATCTTCTGTTTTGAAGACTACCTACACTGTTCCTTATTTAGATCCTTATCAACTCAGAGCCTCACTCAAATGAAAAAGAAAAAAAAGCAGTGTGCAGGGACATGATCTAAATCTAGAGAATTCCTAATTATATGTAGTGGAGGTCCTACCTGTATGACACTAACACCAGCAGCACAACTGCTGTAAAATTCAAAGGGTTGTGTAGAGAAAAGGGCAAAAAGAAGATGAGAGATATGAAAGGCCAGTAAAAAAGAAATAGAGAGGTCACAAGTATAGAACACAAAAACAAAGACCACAAGAACTTTCAGTAATTGTGATGTTCTAATTAACAATGGAAAAGTTACAACTGACTTGAAAATATCTTAGAGAGACTGTAATTTCTGCCCCAAAACTTAAGTGGCAAGGTCATACAGCCAGAAGCCTGACCACACATCTCCAAAGACAGAACTGAAAATAACATACCTTAATGAGGCAGAAAAAAGACAGAGCTTACTCCTACAGTCCTTCTAGATTTAAAAGACAACATGGCCATACTGACATACTATCAGCCTTAAGAAGAAAACAGAGAAGGTACCCGTGCCCAGATGAAGGCATTGGGTGTTGTCCGTGTAAAACACAACAGCCATTATGCTGAAAATGGCTGGGAAGGAAAGTGATGAAGTTCCCAGCTACCCTTTTATGTAGAATAAATTGGCCAGCTCTCCACAGGGACAACAGGACGCCCCAAGCGCTGGGTTGTTTTTTTTGTTCTCTTTTTTTGAGGGATGTTGCTGTTACTTAAATTGAGGGACTTACAGGCATGGTGTCCCACTACCCCACCATCCTAAGCCCTGGGCAAGCAGGAACATAGGGAATCAGCAGTCCTTGCCACCACGTAGACCTGTCCCTGTAGAGAGAGGGCTGTATAAAGGAGTCCCACAGAAAGCTGTCGACAGAGAGTTGTTCTAAACCTCTGATTTCTTTTTTAACCCCAGTAAAATGGAATCCATCAACAAATTGTATCCAAGAGAAAAACACCTGAGGAGTACTGACAGTTTAGAAATACCAGTCTGAGTTCCTAATAGGTGACAGCTAAGAAAAAAAATGTTTCTTCATCAATCTGACGGCTCTAAGAATTTCCAATGCTGAGTTTCAATGGAAGTTTGGCCCAGGAGGTGTTTTCAAAAGAAGTGAAACATTTAATTTTTGAGATGGCAATTGCCTGAGGGTTTTACCAATCAAACCTCACAGTGCAAATGGCTTCTTGGACAGAATGGAAGTTGTGAAGAAAAGACTGTACCATTATCTGAAGGAAAATCTATTCTAAAATACACTTCATTTAATTACTAACTAAAAACAAAAATCTAAAAATATACTAGGGCAAGACAGGACACAAAAATAGACACAGAAAGGAATAACTACATAAAACATATACTAAGTCTCTCTCATAACCTACCTGAATTTTCGGTCACTCTAAGACACCTGGAAAAACTCTAGAATGTGGCAACTGATCAGCATGAAGTGCATTAACAGGAAAAGAGACACCTAAAATTATTCTATTTACTTTTATCTGATTACTCATCCACTGAGGTCTTAAAATACCTACAACAGTATTATATTTTCTACAACAGTATTATATTTTCGTTTGTTCAAAGATATTTCTCTACAATTAAAATCAGACTGTAAATCTAGGAGACAAGCATGTAAGACGAGTTTATTGAGAATTTAATGATGAATTATAAAAATTACTTAACTATACAAAAAAATAAACATAGCTCCAACATACGGAAATTGTTAAGTACAGCTTATTACCATGAAATGTTTTTGTCTTGGATGTAGAGATACAGAAGCAGATCATATGAGAGTACTAACTCGTTGCCCTTTTCAAATGTTAGGGAGGAGGAAATCACTAACCAGTGTAACAGTGGGTCTCAAACTACAGTGTATGGAACTGACACTACTGGGAAATGGCTAACTACACTTTATTATTTGTTCTTATTCTAATCTGATCAATCAGAGTACTATACAACCATAAATGTATTACAGAAATTCCTACAACTATTTTTCACAACAGCAATTATTGCCACCTGTCACAAAGCTGCTACATAACAAGACCAAGGCAATTCTGCATTCCAGATATAAAGTACAATAATTAAATTGTGAAGTGCAGGCCCTTTATTCTATTAACTAGACACTGCATATTGTATTCACTATATTCAAGTAGCAGCAGATGTAAAAATACTCTTTCCACAGAAGTGGATAAAAATTATGCTAATACCAAGCCATACAGTGGGATGAGTGATGCAAGAAGAAATTAAGACTTAAATACAAGCAGCTAAGCTACAGTGAAGTAAATACAAACAAACAAAAAGAAGTGGAGGTGTGATATAGAAAGAGACAGTTACAAGACTTTAAAAGGTAATAACTTGTTTGAAAAAATACTTCCCAAAAGTATGCGTATGCACAAAATCAAGTGGTTCAAATACGCTTTCTTCTTACCTGAAAGATTTCCATCTGTTTCATCTGGCTGGAGACTAGCAACACTGGTAGAATCCATCCCTTGCTGGAGGTCCAAAATTTTCCTTCGTAGTTGTTCTATGTCACTCTCTTTACTATCCAGCTGCATCTGGAGCTCATTCCTGTATGTAGATTCTTCTGCTAGTTGCTGCATTTATACATACATGAATAGTTATTGTGAAACCAATAATACGGCAGCAAAGTATTCTGGAAACAGAACTCATTACTTTTTTTTTTAATATCTCTAAATACTTTTGATAGCATTAGCATAAATTATTATAGTGAAAGAGTCGGTTCAGCCTCCGAAAAATGTTAAGTATCAAAGATTCAGGAATTAATTCAAGTACAAAAGTCTGATTAATCTATTAAATTACCATTTGTTTCAAAAAGGAGACCACCAACTAATGAAATAAACTGCATAAATAGTATCTTACACAGTATTTATTTTTTTAAGTCTTCATAATATACCAGTTACATACACCGTTAAGAATTTAGAAAGGGGAAATGAATGAGAACAATCACAGCTACAAACTTATCAGGTTCTCTGCTTTACTAAAATTCTGTGGCCTAGAACATCTGAAATAGGGCTTGTTATTTTTTTCAAGTAGACAAGGAGCTACATATTTTTCCTGTGCAGACAATTCCACAGCGTGATAAAAAATTAAGATTATTTTACCGCTTGCATTTCATTGAGCTCCTTTTGGTATTTCACTACCATCTGATTGAATTTCTCTTTCTCTTGATTAAGCTCTAATTGGAGCTTTCGGTTTTCTTTTTCTTTCTTCCTCAAATCTTGCATGTTAGCTTTCTTCCTGTCTATTTTAAAATCTTTCCGATTCATTATCTCAGCCAGTTTGTTGACAGCCTGTTAAGGAAAAGGAAAACCAGTAAGAAAAATTATATATGCAAGCACGTTTCATATAAAACTTCACCAACATAAATGACCCTTACACAGGACAGAAGTAATACTGGAAAGCACAAAGCATCAAAATATTTTTTCAACTGTAAATATCAACAATGCTTATTATATATCATGGTTAATAGAAATTTGATCTTGAGGGAACTAAGAATTAGTTGCACAAAAACAATGAACTGAAAATAAATCAGATATGCAAAATAATTATTATTATTAAATTGCATAAAAAGTTATACCTGTGTCTTTAGAGTTCTTTCATTATTAATGCTCTTCTCAAAATGCATTCTAATATTATTGATCTCCTCTTCTTTTTTTATTCTGTATTCTGTTAAAATAACATCCAACTTTGAGATATTTTAGGACAAGGTAAATATTTTTAGCTTAATCATGTCTACAATTGCATCTTTTTTCTTCCTCTCCATTTTCCTGTTGTGTCACCTTATGTGCAAAACACACTTTGCAACGATAAAGGCTACTGTAATGACAGAAAATTACCAGAAAGGTAATTTCTGGTATACCAGAAAGGAACCACGATGAAATACTAAAGCCAACATATGTATTTTTGTTCCCTGGTGATGACTAAATTTGTTTCCCCACTTCCTTTGTGTCTGCACTACCAAAACCATTACTGTAGTACCAAAAATAATTAAGTATCTACACAGAATAAGACTGACATAACTGGACTCACATTCAGTACAGATTCTCAAATCACGCATAAAGAGAACATGGGGAAAAAAGGTTTTCTTTAAACAAGGAATCACTCTGTTACATTCCTGTCCCCTGCCCCCCTCTCAGTTATTCATTTTTACCAATCTTCCTATCATACCTCCAGTGCACTCATTTGCTCCTAAAGTTTCTAGAAGCATGCCTTTCACTAAGAAGAACTTCTCCACCAAAATTACAAACAGCTAAAGAACAATTAACAATAAACTCCATAAATTAGAAAATGCTGAAAACTGCTTGCTCCTCCAATCCCTGCTATTGGGGAAATGCAGAATTATGGGAAAATATTTTTGTATGCCTTCCTGTCGATGCAGTGTTTGTAACAACACTAGCAACACCGATAAGGCCTTTAGTCTCATAGTCACCAGATATTAAAGCATGCATTCCAATTTTATAATGCTTGCTCAAATGCAAAACTATGAGAGTAAACTGAAAAATAAAATCACTTCCCATGTCGTTAGAATGCAGGTAAATGGAATGCCAATCCACTGATAGGCGTGAGATCACAACTTAGATTCTGAATCTAAGTGAGATCTTAAGAAAGTTGTAATACTGATACTGCTTTACTGTAGATATGGAAGATAAACCCAAAAATGTTATTAAATCCATTGTGTGCAATATGAAATGAATAAAATACTTTTGCTTTCTAACTATCATGCACACATCAGCATGGCCTGCAGGGGTTAGACAGAAAATATATGGATGAGCTACACCAGACAGGCATTCCTGATTATGCCTGCAAGAACTCAGTGCTGATTTGTTTTAAAAAGTGAGGAGAAGCTCACTTTTTCCTACTTGCTACAGTTGAGGTTTTAATAATTTTCATCAATAAAGTCAGTGCATAGAAATGGAAGCAATACAGCAGAAAGAGTGGCACTTCACATGGAAGATACATGTTCAAGATTAAACCAAGGATTTATTTTTCATCAAGCCCAAAATAATACAGAAGATAAAAAGCAATGTCTTTTCCCACTTCCGTATATGCTTCAAAATTAATATTGCTTCATAATAGATAAATTAAAACCCAGAACATGACATACCTTCCTCCTGTTTCTTAATTTTTTCACTGATCTCTGAATTTTCCTTTGTTATTAAATCAACATCTTTGGTTAATGTGTTATTAGTTTCTTCCAGCTAAATGAAAACAAACACATTTTAAAATAAAGAATTTGCCATAAATTCTAAAAATATTTATAATGCTATGATTTTAAACATATTTAGATCTGTACCAGCCATTTAGTAGGAACACATTCCTCAGATTCTATACAAAAAAAATCTGCTTACCTTTCAAATTTGATTTTTTTTTTTAAATGGCACTACTAAGATGTCTTGATTTACCAGAAGGATCAAAATACACCTGTCACAGACAGAATTCTTTTTTTTTTCTTATTAAATTATCTTTTCAGAAGTGACAACACTGCAGTATGCAATTAAAAACAACATATGCAAAATTAGACTGTCAGTTATTGAATGTGGCAATTTCCAATAATTTGTGGTACTTTGGAAGAAGGAGTACCTAGAGGCCTGATCCCCTGAATCCAGAGGCAAAACCAGCTGATAGATAAAACAACTCCAGCATTCAGGGCTAGAGTAGATTAATGGCATCTGCTACTAAATAATTGTATAATAATAACAACTTACCCTTCTTATGATGCTATCTTTATCAGTCATTTCTTGCCTGTGTCTTGACGCTGCTTTTTTGCTTTCCTGACTCAGTTCAAAATACTGTTCTTCAAGGAGTGCTCGTGCCAACCGTTCCGACTCAGCTTTGGTTTCAGCTAAATCTAACTGAGTAGTGAGCGTTTCTCTGTGAAAAGGATATTAAGATTTTGTTCTTCTATGCAAAACATTCCAAATTTTTAGGAAGACTAACAAACCCAAATTATGTGCTTTCTTAGCTCACTGAAATGCATCATGGACACTGTGTACAACCTCCTCCCTTTAGACTGTTTTGCAATGCTGATGCACAACCAGAACAAGAGACAGACTTTAGAAGGGAGAAACTTTACTTCATGCATAAGGCTACAGTCCCATTCTTCAGAATAATTATATAGTAAATAAATGAATAATTTGGAAAAAGAAACTTAGAAATCTCATATGGAACGCTTTTGAATTCTGTCTTTCTGAAGGAATTAATCATTTTAGATGTGATTCGAAAACTTCAGAAGTGAGACCACACTATATGGAAAAACATGTCTATTTGAGAAACACAACAGACATACTTTTCATTTTGCAGTTCCTGCATTTTTCTTTGAGTTTCTTTATTCTTTTCATCGATTTCCTCTTTCAGTTCCTTAACCTGAGTTTTGTAAAGTGTCTGTAAAAGAAAGCATAAAAAACCCAATCATTATTCAAACTCCTTAGTGAAATTCTTCATTGATTTGGTACCAGTTGGTTTGAATCTGTTAAACCCCAACACACATCAGTACTGTCTTTAACAGAATTTCCTCCTTCCTGCCTGTCCTAGATGCTCCTTTCCAGTTTCCCTTGTGTAGCAAACTCATGTGACCAGCTTAGTTTTCAATTTTCTAATATGGTTTCCTACATAATTGTATAAACACACCTGCTGACAAAAGGGAAGGAAGAAACTAGGAGACAGCAGAGCAGGTCTCTTAGAAACAACATGACAAATCTGCATCCTCTTGCAGCACCACTATCTCAAAATGTTAGCCAAATAACCCTACGCTTCCACCTGTTGAATTCACTTAGTACCCATGCATATTTTCTCTTAAACTAAGTTTTTTCGTATACAGATTGAATTTGTCTTAAAAACCAATTCGACAGAAGTCTGATTTACATGAATGACTTCTAAATTACTGTATTTTTACTACCACCAAAAATTCAGGAAGTTAAAATTAAATCTTCTATGGTAAAGTACTTTTGCCAGCTACTCAGGCTGAATTATGGATGTCTCATTTAAACTAAATGCTAGTGGAAAAAAGGAGAAAGCTGAGAATAAAACACAATCCTCTGATCTTACCAGCATTATGTTATGGAGAAATGCACACAAATCCGTAACACATAATGAAATTATAATCATATGCAGTTTAGTAAACACAAATTTTTTTATTGCCTCTCCAAGGAAGAACCAGATTTAAAAAGTACTTCCCAAAGCAAAATGAAACTGTCCATAATCACAACTGTATTTGAAGTTCAGGTTTTACAGTCTCTCATGCTATTGCTTCTTTTCACAGAAATGACACAAATCAAACTAAATGAAATACAAATTTTGGCTACCTGGAGTACCAACAGAGGCTTTTCAGGGACTCAGGTGCAGAGAAGGTATCTTTTTAGAAAGACAAGGAATACATGGAAAATGCTACTGGATATATAGTTCTCAATTTGTTTATGGTACAGCAATAGTTTGGAGTATATTCCAGTAAGTATCTAGATTTTGAACTCTCTACAAAGTCTGCAATTATGTCAGAAATATATCTCTTTTCCAACATCAAGACAGACACTACTCTGTTGAATAATTCAGATAAAAGTCACTCATGTAATATAAAAGATTTGACAAACAACTACTAAGCAGCGTATTAATGAGACTATTTAATGCTTTCTGATTTTTCGTTCATTGTTTGTATTTCAAGCAGGATTTTGTCAATTGCTGATTTATGCCACGTTATTTACATTTAAAAAAATTTAATACGTCAAACTATTCACGGTTCAACGATTTCACATCAAAACGTAGCACTCAATTCTTTGCAAGCCTTACCGAAAAATACTGCTCAGCTTCAAGCTGATCCTGAAGCTCACGCATTTGACCTTCATTTCCTCTGTACTTTCTTTGAAGGAATGAAAAAGGAAAACATGTAAAAACTCAGCTACTGACAAATGACAGAGTATTTCTAGCTAGAACAGCATCCTACGAAAATCTTACAGTTGCAAACATTATTTCCAACAGTCTGCTGTATCCTAAAATTCTTCATTCTACCCTGATGATCTTTTCAGTATGTAATTTAGAAGATAAGAAGCACTCTAAATGAAGAAATGTTAAGTCGATGAAGGAAGTTTGGATTGAAGGCTAGTTAATGAAAAATGTTGTCAGTCAACTTTAAGAAACCTTAAGAAAAACAATCAGGTACTTAAAGGGACAGGAGGAAGCTACTGCCTCTCACGTAATGAAACCAGAAGCCCCACATGATTTAATAAGTAGTATCACAGTCAATCCATAAAGAAGTCACTCAAAGTGCCATATATGCCTTGACATAGAATGATGAGCCAAGAACTGTTCTGCATCATAAGCTCATAACAAAAATATTCCAACACTGAAGGCTACACACAGAAATCATAACACATGGCTAAAAATGTTCTTTTACTTTAGGAAAAAAATGCTTATGCACAGAGAACTTTTCTCACTGACAGGAACAGGCAGAACAGTACATGTATAATTAAGCAACTTTTTCCATTTTACTTCACATTTTTACTTACTTAGCAAGTTGAGCCAAATCGAATTCCAGTAATCTCTTTGCTTCCAACAATGTATTGATTTCCTGTTTCAGCTGCTTCTCGGAACCCTTCAAGTTATCTGCTTCAAAAGCTTGAGCCTTTAATTCATTCTGTGCCATTATCCGCTTATTTGTCTCTTGTTCTAGCTGCAATGTTATGTTCCTTACCTAAATGAGAAATGTTTCACTCTAGCAGCGTTTGCTGAATGACCAGTTGCATGTGATTGAAAGCGTGTCATATATGATTATTTTACATCGAATACCATTACCAAGATGCTGCACGTTGTACAAGGTGTAAAAATATTTCCAATTTCCAAACACTTCAATGCAATAATCCTAGAGAAAGCTGCTGCCCTTACCGACATACTGCTGTGATGCTGCATGATGATAAAGCTTCCTTGTGCTTAGCTTATTTCAAAGTACCAAATGCATTTTATCTTATCTTAAAGGCAATAGTGGAAGAAACCTAAAATGCCTGCTGAAAGGTCATCTCTGTGGATTTCACATCTTAAAAACTTATCACCCCAGGCTACCAGCTACATAAAAAATAATTCACAAAGTCATGACCCCTAGCAAAGGGGTTACGCCCTGTAAAGAAAAAGTAAGGATGAAGCTATTATCCTTAGTGCCCAGGTTTCATGCTCAATATTCCAACTGCATTTCCTTGAACAAACGCTCTTCTAGAGAATGCAAACTCAGAACGGCAAACCTGCATAGTCAAATCCACAAGTTTTTCCTTTGAAAAAAAAGAAACACATAAAAATTGCATTATATTAAATTAAAGACTCGAATATGTAAGGCATCCAAGAGCTAAGAAACAAGTGGAAATTACCTAACAACATTTAGAACTGTCTTCAGTTCTCCCAAGAAGTGTATTGTGCAAGAAGCTCAGCGTAAGTGAATTTAATTTTCTATTTCTCAATGCAACTAGGAGTTCTTATATTTATATAGAACATTTTGAGTGATGAGTATTTTACTTACTTCATCTTCCAGTCTTTCTTTTTGCTCAAGAAGGTGTTCCAGTTTCTGCTGAGATTGCTTCAGGTCAAAGTCCAGCATGGAACACTGTTTTTCAGCTTGAACTATTCGATTTTCTGCCTTTTCCCTTGCTGCCCTTTCTTCCTTTATTTTTTTTTCCATTTCTAAACAACATCAAGGGAAAAAAGTAACAAAAATGAGTGTGCAGCATCTGAAAGAATGCTTTTGTAAAGACATTCTTAAATATCCTAATAGTTTTCAGACTCCTTTGTTCAGCTGCCTAAGTTCTTCTGCTGTTAGATGGACTGATTACTGAGTAAAACCTTCCTGGCAAATTCTAAAAAAGAAATATAGTTCCAATTTGCATTAAAAGCATTGGAATATTATCATGACAATTGGAAAACAAATAGTGAAATAAATAAAAAAAATGCAGATTCTTGAAGTAATCATTATCAAATAAAGGCAAAGTTCCATTCTCATAACAGATAGTAGAGATAAAGAAATGAAATGCTACTATTTGTGTTAGTTCTCTAAAAAGTTACAAACTACACATGAAGGTACCAATGACCTTCACAAAGAAAACTTGATGTATTTAACTAAGATATCAAGACACATTTTTGATTCATTGGTAAGTATCTATAAAAGAAACTTTGACACTTCAGACTAGCCTAATACAACAACAATATTTTTAATCCAATTACACAGGAATGAACGCTCCAAGACATCTGTCCTGATAATGCATTCCTTCAATTCTTTTTAGCAGAATTTCAAAACTCAATAGTATTTTAGAAGCCAAGAAAAGTTTTGAATTGCAAATACAGTAAGATATTCAAAACATTAAGGAACAATGTAATTTTTATATTACCAGCACCATGTTAAAGAGTATAATTTCAAAGGCGTAGTTTTAATTATGCACGTTTTAAAATTTTGATACGCATTTTCTTCACACAAAGGACTAAACACTTGTATAACTGCTATATTATAAGTCAGTGTGATTTAAGACATCATAGTCAAAATACTTTTCATTATGTATTTACCTGAAAATTGCAAGAAACACTTACCACACATTGCTACTGATCGTGCCTCCTCTATTGACTGATGTTTGTCAGTTAACCGAGCTTTAGTCACTTTGTGTTCATTTACTTCCTGTTCTAACCGGTCTTGCAATGATTTGAGTTTGTAGTTTAAATCTATCTCTAAATTATTCTTCTCCTAAAGATAAGAAGAAAAAGTTACCAGACTTCTATAACTGAATCACATTTCCTTTCTTCCCTTTTTAATGTTAACTTTTTGTTATGAAGAAATTATCAGTGTTATTTTCCATGCTTAATAAAGAAGGGTAACAAAGAAAACCTGTACTCAGTGCTCTAGAGGAAACTTCATTAACTTTTTTCAGGAGTCTATAAATTCATATGATAACGGAAATTCTCAGTTTGACTAATTAGTAGTCACCTAAATTTGAAACATACAGCTAAGACACCAACAATACTAAAGCACAGAGGAATCTGAATTATTGTTACCTGGATGCAATTCTGTTATTTCATTGTTGGGATTGCCAGTCATTAACAGTACAAGCACTGAAGATGAGATTTGAGAGACAAGGACTTGCCTTTGGATCACTGCTTCACATAATACCAAATGAGAACAGTAACTGCTTGCACCTTCCCTCATAGTGGGCCATATCTCTGGTATATTTGGATAGGTCACACAGTACAGCAAGTCTTTACTTCACAAAACACGGAGGTAACTATGTAGCCTATCTGGGAGACGGGTGCAGGATTTCCTTTTACCCTTAGGGGAACAGGCTGCTACCATTCTTTAGGAAGGAAGGGAAGAAACTGAACTAGTTCAGCTCCGAAGTTGATCAAAAGGTCTGCCACTGATCCAAACAAATTAAAAACTAGTAAAAGCAGAAATCTAAACTTCAGGTTTTTCCAAAGTTCAATTCATGGGCTAATGGAGGCAAGTCCCAGGAGCGACAGGCAGAACAAAAATTACTAGCTACCTTCAGAAGGGCTGGATCATTGAACTAGTGATACTGAATGACAAACATTAATTTTAAGCCCATAGCTACAAGTAAGAACTACGTGAGAACTTGTGAGGCTTACCATCCTGATGAGATTGTAAATTAGCACTATTTAGGTAATCATTTTAACAGAAGACTGATTTAGAGCAAGAACACAGGACTTGAAAGTATCAATAAAAATTATTTGAAAATATAGTCAAAAGCTGACAAAGAACATTAGCCTCACCATAATTCTACCATACCTTTTCTGAATGATTAAGCATATCTTGCGCTTGTTTTCTTTCTGCTTCCACTCTTTCAAGATTGTTTTTAATGTTTTTTACTTCTTCTTGTAGAGTTGTAATTCGAACTGCCGTAAGAAATGAAATAGCATTCAATATTAGTTACTCAACTTAGATCAACAGGCTTTTTAACTTCTATTGATTTCTGGGCCCCTAAAATATTTACACCTTCAGATTTTTCAGATATGCAAAGGCTGTGCATTGTAAAGGTAACTGATCTTTTCAGCCACTCATGCAGGCCATTGGTAACAATTCACAAAGAGCAATCACATGCAAAACTTGGAACTTGCTTCCCATCACTCCCAATACTTAATATACAAAATTTCTTCCATTAGTCAAAGTTCTGCTGTGCTATGCAACAAGCACCTTTGCTGATGTTAATTCCACTAATAAGCAGACAAGGCACATTACGCACAAAGTAAGTTTCAAATGGATCTACAATATGTATTCACCTAACTGCAACTGAAGTGCTCTGCCATGGACAGAGGACCTTTATTCCCCATCCCCCACAGGATCTACAAGATCCTGTCTGGCATCTGAATTTTATACTAAATACTAAGTAGAATCACAGAATGGTTTGACTTGGAAGGGACCTTTAAAGATCATGTAGCTCCAACCTCCCTGCCATGGGCAGGGACAGCTTCCACTAGATCTGGTTTCTCAAAACCCCATCCAGCCTGACCTTGAACACTTCCAGGGAGGGGGGTAACCACAATTGCTATGGGCAATTTGTGCCAGTGCCTCATCACCCTCAGAGAAAAAAATTTTTTACTAATATCTAATCTATATCTCCCCTCTTTCAGTTTAAAACTGTTGCCTCTTCTCCTGTTACTACAGGCTCCGGTAAAAAATCTCTCTTCATATTTCTTATAAGCCTCCTTTAAGCAGCAAAAAGCCACAATGAGGCGTACCCACAGCTGTAGTAGTAGAAGCAGCATCAGCATGTGTATATATATATATATGCACACGCCAAAGTGGTAGTGTGCATACCTAAGCCAAAGCAGTAGCACACATTTCTAGACTGAAGAATTTGGTTAGTTAAAATATAATAAATAATTAAAAATATTTTCTATTACTTTATATTACACTTAATACCTTAAACACAATATACCTATCAGTTCAAACACAACTCTCTCCAGTATGGTCCACTTCACTTAATTTTTAATTATAAAGAGATATCCGGACAACAGGTAAGAAACTATGAGATTGAAGAAGAGAAAGTCTTGCTAAATCTTACATGTTTCTCATTCATTTCAAATGTGCTTTTAAAAGCAGCTGTATAAGGTTCTGAATTACATTAAACTATTTGGGCATATTTCAGCAAAGCACCTTAACCCTTTTCCTGCAGGCTGTTGAGTTGGATGTGGTCAAAAACATATTTTAAAGTGCAAAGAACAGTCCTCTCATGCCATTTTTTAACTTCCTGTTTGTAATCAACAATTCACTCATTTAAGAGTAAGTTAATAATCATTGAACTGAAATTGATTTACTGTATTTGAAGCATAGTAAACAGCCAACTTGATTCTTGACAGTTTTTTCTTCATGCTAGAAAAGTTTATCTCAAAATCCCAAACCACCCAAAAGTCCTCAACAAAAGATTGTGCCTCATGGAAGTGGTTTTCATTGCTGAAGACAGATGGTTTAAAATGGCAAGTTAAGAGACAGGATTCATTAGCATAGACACAATCATGAAGTAATGTATCTGAACAGCTTCCAGTATAAAGATTCAGAACTATCAATGGTAAAAGGTTCCAAGCATCCTTAAAAAATGGATTCCACACCTGCATCCCTTACTACACTCTTCATCTTGCTTAAGAAGTAATGCAGAAGCATCATAAAAGAAAACATACAATTTAATATCAAAATAGCTTTCTCCACAAATGAAAGAAGATAAAGTGTTGGCTACGTCAACTTGGCTACTGCACCAAGGCATTAAGACAGTGTGTGACTTCTCTAGCATTGCATCAGCTTTTCAGTCCACTTGGACTCAGACTTACAGTCAGGGCAGCCCAGCAGACTTATAATCACTCTTTGATTTTCATAGTCTCCCCCAAGAGCCGCTCAGATATGATTAGGAAGCAAGACCAAATCTTTAGAAATTGCTCTATTAAGACACATTCAGTTTGAAGGTTGGTTTTCCTCCCTTTAGGTTAATGCAACATTTTTGGTAAAGTATAAATACAGAAGAATTACCCTGTAGCTCTCCAATCATTTCAGATCCATGACTTCTGTCCCTTCGTTCCGACTCCAAAGCTGCTTGCAGTTGGTAATAATCTTTCTCCACCTGCAGTTTTGTGCTTTCTAGAACTCTGCACCTTTCCTGCAGTTCTTGGTTCAGAGATTCTACCTGACTTAATGACTTGCTCATTTCTGTGTTACCCTTTCTTAGTCTTGCTGCTGTATCCGATTCCGTCCTCAGCAAATCATTTGCTTCTTCTAGCTGTTAAAACAAAACAGACAAGAGTTTTTAACCACTTTTGTTATATCTCAATGCTCAATATTGCTCCTCTAATCTAAGAAATAATGCAGACAATGAACAGAAGCAACATACTTGTTTTTGTAACTGTGTTATCTTCTCATTTGTAATTTGTGAATGCTGGCTGATTTTTTTCAAGTCTTCCATCTGATCTTTTAGTGTGGACACTAAAGAGAAATGACACCATTAATACATCACATTAAAAAATTCCTTAGTTTTTTTTTGTTTTTTTTTTTAATTTTACACAAATATGCTCAAATTCTTGGCATTAAATAGGTTGTTTGTTGACTTCTTGCCTCTTATGCACAATTTCAGGCCAAATTCTGTCCTTGCAGAACAGCAACACACGCTGTAGAGAACAGGATTTGAAAACCAGACAAAAATATTGTGTTCTCATTAAAACTCAAATAAAAATAAACTGAAAATCTGTGTTCATTATTTGAAAAGCTCCCTTTAAAGCTGCATAGGACTTAGGATACTAAGGTAGTAAATTATTTCCCACAACACATAAAACACCTCATTAGTGTCAACTCCTGGACAACATGGCATACCTTCATTTTCTGCATTCCGTCTTTTTTCATTTTCTTGTTCAATTTTTCTTTGACACTCATTTATCTTATGTTGCAATACCATCTTTTCCTTCTCAATCTGAGACACTGTTGATTCCAAGTTCTTTCTTTGATTTCCCTAAAATTCAAAGCATTCATAATTTATATTTACATTTTAAGGAATGATTCCTAAACCAGTACCTCTGCAACTAAATAATCAGGGAAACTTAAGCACCGTTTCTAATGAACAAGGCTCTGGCTTCCATTAAAAGGTTTTCAGAAAAGATGGCTTTTTAAACTTCTACATGACACGTTTACAAAATTACTACAACAGCTACTGTTAGAATCCTTGTATGCAAGTAAATATTAAAATTATTATTATTATAAGGACTCAAACGAAAAATCATCTGTACCTTAATTTTTTGGTAAACTCCAGAAAAATTGCAATGAGCCAGACTAAGCAAAACATTTAGCAGAGGAAACAGAATTCAGCATGACTTGCAGAAAGAAAAAGGTTCTGAAAATGTGAACAAATAAAAATATATCTCCCAAAGCTATGTATTGAAATGTGATGATTTGGTCTCAAATTTAAACTCAGAGCAATTTTTTCATCCCAGAATAAACAAATCAAATCATTAAAGTACTATCCACATTCTTTACCCAACTAAGAAGACTTCAGTGAGGAACAAAATTACCTCTTCATCCAGTTCTTTCATTATCTTGTCCAGCTTTATGTTTGAAGATCTAAAAAGAAAACAAAACCTCTTAAGTAATGTTTTGAGCAGGATACATTACACATGGTGGTTTTCTAGTAAAATAATTTGGGATCTTATTAAAGTGAACATTTATAATTTGGCTAATGTTATTTTGTAATAAATATTTTGAAATTGAAGAAAACAATCAATTATTGGAAATAATTTGTAAAATACATCAATATTTAATAATCAATCTTGCTGCAGATTCTATCCACAAAATTTTAGATGCCAGATTTTCTCCCTCAATTTGCAAATGCTAAAAAAAGTGTATGTACACAATAGGCTATTATTAAAATTAGACTACCCTGGTGAACTGCTAAAACTTCCTCTAGTTGTGAACTTTCCAAATATCTAAAATCGTTCCTTAATTCAACAGTAGACAGCTCCCTACCATGGATAAAGATATTTGAATAATATTATTTAAAAATCTCTCTGCTAAAGCAATGTATTAGAACATGGTATTATGGAGAGAGCGAGGTTAAGTGCACAGTAAAATCTCAGTTAACTGGCAATAACACTGACACATCCGCTACACTTTTGTAGCTAGCTATGAGATAATAGAAGGGACTCAGACAATTTTTCCCAG
Source organism: Tapera naevia (assembly GCA_033556795.1). Lineage (NCBI taxonomy): Eukaryota > Metazoa > Chordata > Aves > Cuculiformes > Neomorphidae > Tapera > Tapera naevia. The sequence goes on from JAUMJJ010000022.1 coordinate 13,540,244, forward strand.
CAGGTAAAATAAGGAGCAATATATCCCATCTACCAACTCCACAGCAAACCACACGACATATCAGAGGACACATTGCTGTGCTCTGACAGCTTCAGTAGCACTGCAGGAAGACAGTTCCCAAATATCTTTCAAGCAAAGTATATTCTGCTTGCGGAAAGCAATCAGAACGTGTGACAGTGTTTAAATTTAAAGTGACAGTGGAGTGTCACACAGTCTAAATTCCCATTGGGATATTCTGGCTACCAGTTCCCAGTAGCTTGTACAGACAAACACCTGGGTCTTAATTCACAAGCCTAAATTCTTCCTATATCCTATACCTAGTGTTGCGTCTTGACTTAATTTAAGCCTTCAGGAAAACACTTCAAAAGGAGAAGCTAACTGAAGGGGCATTTAGTTTGCATGAATCTGAATAAAAAATTCTGCTTATCAGAAAAGAAGGTTTGTTTGTAAATGGAGCTGCAAGAAATGGTCTAATTCTCACATAGCTACTTCTTCAACATGGTAGAAACATGACCTTAGAAAGAAAATAGTTGTTCTTACCTATCAGTCCCTTGAAAATAGGAATGTGATTTTCCAACAAATGCCATGTATTTATTAGTGTTAATTAATTTAACAGTCAGTTAATTTAATAATCCAATACATGTCATATATGCAGTATTTTATGTTTTTAAAAAAATCAGCATGATCATTGTGTACCTCAGACCAAGGCAACATCTGAATTCAGAGTACTGGGTAATCTCAAACATTCAACTGTTCAGAAAGAATATGTGTTACATGGGTACTAACGAAAACAAAACATTTTCTTCATACTATATTCAAAAAAATATTCAAATATTGTCTTAGAATTACTTAAACTTGTGCCTGGAACTCCCTTGGAAGTATCATTCTTACTGTTATTCTGGTAACATATAAAGTAGTAATAAAAAACTGAAGTGCAAGATGTATTTAAATTACGTAAACAAAGTTCAAAGTCTCACCTGCACTTTTGCTCCATTTCATCTTTCAACTGCATTTCATTATGTAGTTGTTCTTCCAACTCATAGATCATCTTCTGCATATTTTCCAGCTTTAAATATATATTTGTACAAGAAAGAACATGCATTAAGTTTAGAAACCTCAAAATATTTCAGAATATTGCATTGTTTGTGTTATATCACAGCTTATTCATTTCTATCTAAACACTAGATTTTTACCTTATTAAAATGTGATTCTCTCCCATACCTAAAACAGTTAAGAACTGAAACAACAAAATAACAAGAAACAACTTTCATATTACTCAGTTTTATCATTCGAATGCACATGAAATTTTAAGGTTCTGAGTAGTTCCATCAAAATTCACCAGGCTAAGCCAAGTCAAATCTTCTTTGTTTTAAGTATCTTCAGAATCAGACTAAAAATATTACTGCAATAATTAGTCTCAAAATTTCTTCTTCTAGCATGAACCACTATATGCATTTTGCAATGCATCTTCAGGCTCTCAAAGAGTTCCGGAAGCAGAACCAGGCCTGTCAGTCATTAGCTACAGGGGGAAATGTTCTTAACATCTATTTAGTCAGAGATATTTTTTACAGCTAGCGCGGTACTAAGGTTTGAAAACAGTAACAGGTTTCAGATATTAATATAGAACATTACTGTATAGCACGTACTGTTTGCCAGCAAGATAAAATCCGAGATATATTCTTTTCAAGTTGTCTCGAAGTATCTACCTTCTACTGGATCTCTGGGCACAATAATCCCACTCAATCAATAAAACTTTTAACTAATAACATGATGGTGTCAATTTGAGGAAGCTCCTTAAGTCAACCTCACACTGATTCACCCTTTTAAACCTGTTCACGGCTCTCCTCCAGATTTTAGCCTTATTTAGCTTTTCCACATTTCTCCCAACTCTTTTGGCACTGCACAGAGTATTACAGTCCTAATCTAGTCTCTTTTCAAAGTAACATATTCAAGCTGTTCTGACACTTTTCTTTCTTGTTCCTTGTTTTAAGTTCAGAAACTCTGAGAACTGCCTGACTCCTTTTGCACAATCATCCCAGAAAAAGGAGCAACAGAACAGTTCCTCCCATGTTTGCTCTTCCTTTTTTCCTTTTCCCCACAAAACATGCTTAGAGAAACTCGAACCACTCACTAAGATTATGAAGAGGGGACATTTATGCTTGTCTCCATTCTTTCTTGACAGCAACAGTAAGTATTTTCAGCAAGGACCATCCTCTGTGCAGTCCTGAACAGATTTCAGTTTGGAGACCTACTGTAGCCTGCTTTACCCATATTAGATAAGAAAGTTATAGGTGTTTGTCTACTTCCAGGCAGGTGTTCTTCCTACTTCCTACTTTCAATCTGCTCTCCTTCCACTGTAGCAGGAATAAAGCATGGGGCACTCAGGTGCTCTCAAGAACTGGACATCCTTTCTCATTGCCTCCTTTTTCTTTCTTTACTTTCTTCATGTTCTTAAGCTGCTCAGAAGTTTTCAGAAGAAGAACACATACACGGTGACTCGGGACTAACCAGAAACTATGTATTTTACATATTCACCACTCCATATATTTACCACTGCCTATTACAAAGCTTTGAGAGAGCATGGAAATACTGGAAGAAACAGACTTCTCAGCACTTACAGAACAGCTCTGGAAAACCAATTACTGCTGTGACGTACAACATACCACCATGTAGATGAGACAGTGGCTGTAATCAAAAACCAGAGAGATGGCCTCTAAATCTAAACTTTGAGGAAAAAGGAAGGAGGACCAGTACACAACACATTTATCTCCTTGGTATGAACCACTGAGAAAAAAAGCAACAAGCAAGACTATTTAAAGGCTAGCTCTCACTTTAGTGTAAAACAGACCACAGCTAATGCACAAAAATAAAGGATAAAGAAGTTTCAACATAATTGCCCTTCCATTTCATGGTTACTCATTTTACAGCCCTTCCAGACAGGCTGCATAGAGGAACTAAATGGGACAGATGAGGAATAGGTCCAAAAATACATCTGGCAACTGAGGTATTTCTGTACTGATTCCTACTAGTTTGGACCTCTATTAACTCTTCTTACTTCTTTCTGTCTCTGGATGCTTTTCTAGTGCTGTACCCCAACGGGCCTAAACTTGCTGAGCAGTCTAATTACATTAGTACAAAACAATAGGCTTCCAGAGAAGTTTTGCACAATCTGATATCAATAATAGCTTAAGAAAATCCTGAGTTACAATTAAGTCAGTATAAAAGCATTCCTTTATGTTTTAGTCTCTTCTTAGTTTCCATCTTGAGTAGGAGGTAGGGGAGGAAATTAATATGGAAAAGCCTGCCTACAGCAGAGAAGCCAAGAAAAATCCCTCTAAAACCGCCATACTTTTTTTTTTTTAAAATCACCACACCATAGTGTGTCTGGCTCTGCAACTTGAACAATGAAGTATATTGAAGACCCAGTGCAAAATAATCTGTTAATCTCCTCTTTCTTAACTTCTAAACTGTTTACAAGTGGTTACAGTAGCGCTAAACCAAAATAAATAATCAGATCTTCAAAGAGGTTTGAAATTCAGTTAAAGGACACTAAATTCCATTTTTCTGCAATTTCGTTGCCTAATTCTGTAAAGTTTTACACTCTTGCAAATTTCTTGGAAATTTGGCACTCAGTCCCTCCCAGAAGACACTCAGTACCAGGTCAAAATGCAGACAGACCAGGTAACATCCTGTGTTATATTTCCATAACTAATTCGCTAACCATGTATCAACATTACCATTTTCATTGCAACATGCAATGAAATAAAAACAGCTGAGAAAGAACTGTGGAATGAAAATACATGTAGTAAAGACTTGACATTTATTTAAACCTCTCTATATCACTCATACAATTGCAGAGCTTCACTCCTGTTAAAAACAGGAGATTTTCAAATACACGTGACAACACAGACAGGACTCTTGAGGCATCTTTAACCATATTCAGGTGTTTTTGTCCCACTAATTATGTCAATTTCATTCAGTAATTCTCTTCAAAGTCAACCAAAGTCTAGAAGAGAGCTTTAAGTATCTGCTGATATTTGAAAGTCTGGCTCTGGTTTTAATTTTACCATATCAACAGCCACATGCTTATGAGGAAAACAAGATTTATGGAACATATCAATATACATAAGGAAATCAAGACACTTCAATGCTTAATAAATTCAATTAGCCCGATAAAGTACATAATCATTTCCCCTGTCCTTTACAAATTTACTCCAAGTAATATCACATATCATTAAAACTTCTATACTGCAAGTTTAAGATAAAAGGGAACATGCATTGACACCTACTTCTGTTTTACTTTAGATGAAAAACATAACAGAACAAAATACTAACAGAGTAAATCACAGTCAAAATACCAAGCCATTTTAAGGGAACAGCACGATTTACACCAGAATTTACACAGAATCCAAGCAGGCCTTACTTCCAATGCCTCAGTGTACCCTCCTGGAAACCTGACTGCCAAGAAGTTTGGGAAGCAGTAACTGAAAGAATTCCTGAATGTGTCCTGCTAGATGAAGATGTTCCAATGCCCCAATTCCCAGTAGCTTGTGGGACATCCTTGGGAAGGAACAGAATACCTAAGTTTGGTAATTACCTGCCACGGCCCGCTTAGTGTGCAGGAAGTCCAGCCCCAGTGCTAAACTGGCTTGTTGCTGGAAAAGCCCAGCATACAAAAAGCCAGCATACACCTGGGACTGATAAAGCACTCTAAAAATACTGCACAAACCCTTTCACAAAAAGAGTAAGAAGTTTCAGATATCTTAACCCAATTCAGGAAAACCAATGTTACATGAAGAACTGAAATTCTGCTTTTCCAATAACTTTAACAGGCAGGCCATACTAAACAGTTAAAATTTATTCATTGACTTCCTGTATTTCAAGCACTAAAATAATTTAAGACATTTAGAACTCAAACAGTTTATTCCCATATATGCAACTAGGATCCAACAAAGCTGAAAATCAGTGAGACTTACCACACTTTTATCCACACTGGAGCCTGTTCTGTTATCATTGGAATTTTCTGCAGAGGCAGCTAAGTATCTGCAATGACATTTTAAAAGTTTTATTTGAAGAGATGTTCAAAAATAATGTTATATTAAAAAAAAAACAGAATACAACCATTCTAGAACACAACACCCAGATTTTTTTCTCAAAAATGTGGATAAGCAAATAGTAACATGAGATTTTTTCATTTCTGTATTTATTATACTTAAAGATTTAAGTATGTTTAATTGAAGAACTCACATAATTTATTGTAGAGGGTAAAGAAGAAAGCTGCAGTAGAAGACTCTTAGAAAAAAGGATTTCTGCGAAATACTAATAGAACCAGTTTAATTTTTTTAATAACCATTAAAAAAAATCTTTGCTTTCCATGGTTACAACATTACTATTGGCTTCCATCCCACAAATATTTACTCGGGCACTTACGCAGCAAGTAACAGCAATGAAGTGAACTCTACAAAGATTGTGTAACTTCCAACAAAGTTACCAAGTGTTCCACACACAAAAAGTTTGCCCTGAAGCCAGTGTTCTTATTTTACGTAAGTATTTTCTAAAAATACTACAAATTCCTATTTCTCATGATTCTGAAAAGTCAGGCAAATAAATAAAAGTTACTGTCTTCAGATTCCTCTAGTATTCAATATGATATTCTTGGCCTAAAAACTGATACAGAGAGACGTACAGAGTCTCTAACTATATCAGATTATGTGAGGAAAAACTCTTCAACACGTGAACTGAGGAAGATGGACACATCCTCTTTTTTGTTTCACGTGCATATTTTCACCTACACAAAAACCTCTCCAAAAGATGAAGGAGGGGAATATTGGAGACATCTTCAAAGCCATGGTCAAAATAAACAGCAAAACTGCTTTCAGACAGTCAGATCACAAAGAGGAAACGGAACCGTTTCCTACAGAAAGAGGCCTGCTGTTTTGAGTACAAAAAGCCACCATACTTTGCACTCCAGGGCTGTTGAGCAGTGAAGATGTGATATTTAAACAAGCACAACACCAGCTCCATCAGAACCCAGAAGAGAACACACAAGACACATAAGGCTGCAAAGTGTTCTCAGCTATTATTCCAGAATCTGTGTTACAGGTGAAGGTCAACAACAAACAACCGTATTTCCTAGTTTACAAAGAATGAGATCACAGCTGTAGAAAATACTCTGTAATAAGAGATTGTACTACTTCCTTTAAAGACAGATGTCACATTATTTTCCTAGGCTTCCATTTCTTTAAACTCTAACAGCACACATGAATAAGATGAAACTGAAGGAGAGGGGAAGAAATGTGCAACTTTTTTCTAAATATGCAATTTCTAAAATTTTTGAACTATTGTCAATACAAAAAGGGAGTAAAAATTAGGATTACAGGTTTAGCAAGTATGAATGGTTGCTTCAGACTTTCAAGACTATCACACCAGCAGAGTATTATGGGGACAAAATTCAATGATAGGACAGCATTTTAGTTCTAGAAAGCCTACAAAGTATTTAGCAGTTGAGTTCTTCAATGACAGCAAAACACAGCCTCTTTAGTTCTTTAAATTCCTGATACTGTTCCCCAAGAGGGAAAAGGTGGAGAGAAAAAGTTTTGTTAATAACGCGCTTGTGTATGCTACTTTGCCTTCTTGATAATATATTCCAAAATCTTCCTGCAAGGCAAAAATTAAGACTTTTTAAAATTTGTCTAAAATTAGAAAAGCAGGTGAAATTCCTAAACTGCTGAATCCACAGAAACCGTACACAAAGCCTACAAGTCCTTCTACACCTCAATATCCAGAAAGCAACAAAAAGTCCAACTCTTTGCACAGATGGAAAGAATTTCACCATAGGCTTGGAAAAGTGGTTCCTCTTCTATCCAAGGACAAAACCAGATTTATTTCCTTTAAGGCTTTCCTATCCAGACATGCTACTAAAACTAACAGTCTGTATCTGATGGTCTGCTAGAAGCTTAAGCCCACTTTAAGCCTGACTGACACTCACCATAACTAAAAGCAGTTTTCAAATTAAGAAAAAGTTATCAAGATTTTTGAATGTAGATAACACTATCCACAGTACCTACAATAATGACTATTAAAAGTATGTATTAGTATAATTTCAATCTATATCACTTAAAGGTTTCTAAGCAACAGCGAAAACTGTAAAGCATCACAATCTCACTCTGCAGAGCGTGAGTACTTCAGCAAAAAAATAAAAAGCAAAATCATGGTGCAGGAAACAGGCAAATAGAAAATATTTTATTTCTAGTAAGCCAAGGTTTAACTTACCACAAGCTAAACCACTGATGCAAACTATGGAATGTTCATATAAAGCTTAGGAACAGTATTAGCAGTAAAACAAAGTGGCATTCATATCCCCAATGCGTAACTCTACATCTGTAATTCAGTGCTCTGCAGGCAGCTCTGCTCAGTAGCAGCAACAGTGGAATTTTTTTGTTTGGCTTCTGCGATGCCACTATATGACATTCTTAGTGCAGAATAAGACATTCACAAATTTAGTGTGATATTTTAAGGAACTGATGGTTAGCAGTACTGGTTATCATTACTGAAGCATCAAAAAAGTACAATTTTTTAGGATTCTGAATCATAAATAAGACTCCAAAAAGGCTTTTATCAAAATACTCATTGGTAAGAGTCAGAAACAGTGTCAACAAAAGAATACACCATTAGCTTGCTTTCTGCATACATACCGACGGTTGCTGTAGTATGTAAATCCTACAAAAGGAAGCTGGTTGCCAACAAATGCTTTTGGTATAGGAAATGTTTCTTCCTCTCCTTTGTCTTCTTCCAGATCATCAAAATTACTGGTGTCAATATCACTACTTAGGTCAGGCACAACCGGTGCTACAGCTAGAAAAAAAGCACAACAGTATGATTATGATCACTGCATTACTCAAGTGACACAGTCGGTAATTTTTGGGAGGAATTTCTCTTTGGTGTCTAAAAAATCTCTATCCTTGGAACAAATTAAATAAAAATTCACATTCCATTAGAAAGAAATACAGTGGTCCTTTGGCTAAGGTAATACATAAGTAAGACAGATCACTGTCTCTCAGAAAAGCATCATACTTACTGTCTCTCAGAGTTTCCCAAGCCCATTGATCATTTTTGAAGAAAAGGTGCCGTTTAATTTCTTCTACACCATTTCGTCCTAGCCTCACTTCCCTGTTAAAGAGCGTTCTGGTTAAGCATGGAAGATTAAACAAATTATCCTGAAGGAAAGACTCATTCTAAGGCATAATCAAACAACAAAGACAAAAAAATTAACTCTCAAACTAAAGTAAGAAACGGACATATCTCCAAGCTTTCATATGAAGATATCTATAGGAGTATAGAAACTACATTTCAGAACCCACTTGGGTCTTAAGTCTGGTCCATAAGAAGTCCTGCTGCTACCGTTTCCACCACTACAGACTGGCTAGGCAGCTGCCAAGCAGCAGCTAGGTTCCCCTGTTTTTTTGGAGTTCAAGCTGTTGCTTGAATCCCACGCAGCCCAGCAAATACAGCAGCCCCTCCTTCTCCAGAGCACTAGTTCTCAAAGGTTATGCTTATATTAATAAGTAGTATGGGTACAACAGTAGGCTATTCAAGAAGTGAAACATACCTAGCATCCACATTTCAGATGAGCTCTATCCTGATCCTGAATGCCCACTAAGAGCTGGGAATACGTTTGGGGCACTCCTGAAATGCACCTTTTGCTTTACCTTCATTCAAAAGGAATCTTTTTTGCATACCCCTCAATACTGTGCAACACAGACTAACAGTAGCTGTTACTATGGAGTAACATTTTATATTCAAAATAAATTTATAAGGCAGATATACCTATAGTAGCAGCACTTCCCCAGTATACAAGGTACCACCATAAAGAGTAGCAGCAACCACTGGTGACTCCTGTCCCAAATACTCGCTTTTGTTGAGCAATTTAGAAATCCACACTATATATATCTACCCACATACACATTCCTTCAACATGAGAATTCTCTTAATGAAAGCTTACTTTCATTTTGAATAAAATTTAAATCTTACCTATCTGTTAAAAAGGCACAAATAAGGTTTTTCGCCTCTTTAGAAATCTCATTGTCATCAGGAAAAGTAAGGGAGTTCTTATGGTTCATAATCTTACTGTACGTTCCAACCAAAGAATCTGCATAAAATGGTGTATCACCTGAAAAAGCAGCAATGCCAAAATTTAAAAGCGGATCAAAAGTATTACAGATTTGATTTATAACATTTGAACTACATATACAACAATGTAAGCAACTAATTGAACAAGAGGCAAGGACAAATGTTTGAGAACTCTGCCAGAATATTTCTAAAACATATTCTGTAAATACCATGATCAATAAACCACGGCTTATGGTAGAAGAGTAATAAATTAAACAGTTAAAAACAACAGTGGAGTCAAGTAGTGAAATCAATTCCAACTATCCTACAACTCACCTACAAGCATCTCATACAAAAAGACTCCAACTGACCACCAGTCGCATTCTCGTCCGTAATAACCGTCGCCACCCTGGGACTTCAATACTTCAGGAGAGATATAGTCTGGTGTTCCCACAGCTGTATCGCATCGTACCATACCTTCCTATATTGAGGAGGAAAACAGCCAGGCCCAAATATAAGATCCAAAATCGCAAGCCATTTCCAAGAGTTTATATAGCCTAAGCAACACCAACAGATCAACATCCTTTCATTTTTGAATAAATGTTCTTTTCAGAACAGGCATTTTAACTTCCTTAAATTCTAAGCTACTCAATCCAGAAAAAAGCAGCAGTTTTGTCAAACATAGTGAAAGTCACTTTAAAAACCTCAGTTAACATCAAAGAAATAATCAGAATTATATGTAGGCCCTGTAAACACTGCATAGCCTCTCCTGCTCACGCCAGTATATGTCACATACAGACAGGATGTACCATAAACAGGAAGAGTTCCTCTGTTAGCATAAATGGGCCAACATCATGAATTTTGATGACAGGATCAGCTAAAGTGCAAGTTTTTCACCTCTGACCCAACATATTTAATGCCAGGAAGTCTAAATGTGGGCAGAGCCTATTTTCTATTTTTTGGCACTTGCAGTTTAAACACTAGAATAATGCTTCTCTACATTTCAAACCTCCTCACTGTTAGCCAAGGATAAATCTATATTAAAGCCAAATCTCATGTGAACTATTCTGTTGAAGTGGACTGTTTGTGACTTGAGGCAACTTCTTGAATTTGTACGCATAACCTGCGCCTGCTTTTCATTGCTGCCTTTTATTTATGGCAAAACAGCTAAATACAGTGATTTACTGAAAGTTCCTGGAATATTTTGAGAACACAATGTACATATTGCACAGACTCTCTTAAGCACCACATATTTAAGATGATTTTCCTCATAGATGTCCGGGCTGACACAAACCAATCAGGGTTTTGCATAGGGAACAACAGTGCTTCACAGTATGTGTTGGAAAACATGTATTTTTAGTGGTCTCAGGATATATTTTTAAAAAATAAATAATTCCATGACATTCTTTGACTTGTTTCCTTCAGACTCACCTTCTTGTTATGCCAGCATATGTCTAATAAGTACAATTGGGATTCAGGGACTAGTACATCAGTTTTGATTCTTTTATTACTGATTGACTATGTAGAAGAAATATCACTTCTTCACATTAACTTTTGATAACCAAAGACTTAAAAAAATAATCCAGAGGATCTAGAGACAATCAAGGTCTGACTATAGAAAGTTTCTTTAGCAAACAGTATAGAAGTTGATACAGTCCCCACTTGAAGAACCAGTCCCCACTTCAAGAACAATTTCTGCATTCTACATTGCCATTGAACGGGATGCATAAAGAACAGAAATGGGAATAGAGTGTAACTTCTGATTCTTCTCATTTAGCTAAAAAGTTTTCAGTGTATTTTCTTTTCACTTTTAAGCATGTTTTCCTTTCACAGAAATTAAAAACATGTTTACCTTATTCATCTTCATACAAGTACCAAAATCTGCTAGTTTTAAATGACCAGCTTTATCTAGCAGCATATTATCAGGTTTCACATCTCTGAAAGGAGAAAAATATATTTGTTCAAAAGTAAATAAAACAATTCAACTTAGGAAAACAATAAAAGTCAACTATTTTTCAGATGCAACATTGCAAAGAAAGACTCCAATATGACAGCACCTCCATTTTTTCTGCTTTCTCCACCTATTATGTCCAACACAGACTACTGAAATATAACATTTTAAAAAATTATAACGGTTGTGGGAATACAGCCTTAAGTCACCCAATTAAACAAATCTGGACATTATTTTTGAACCTTAAGTTCCCAAAACACATAATTGGTTGAAGGACCTCTCTGCTAAGATCCAGCTACAGAAAAAAATCCATTCTGGTTCTGAGTTAGCTATCTTAAACAAAGCTTGAAAACATAAGTACTTCACTGTAGCCCTTCTATTTTAAGGGAACAAATGGTCGTCATTTTCAGAATTATATTAATGTGAATGAATATTTTTCTGTGGCTCAAAGAGAATATTGTCTTATGCTCTTTTCCAAAGTACTTCTGTTACAAAAAAGAAGTTTTCATTAAATAACTGGTAAAGTTCAGCACACGTAATATTATTAAATATATTGATGAAATTAATATTATAGTTGGAAACAACTATCAAGAAAGGGGAACATGAATTTCTGAAGGAAGTATATTTCTAGGACCTCTAAGGAAATATCTGACCATAACTGTGACATGAAGTGCAGTGGAAATGTAACAGTACACTCACAGAATAATTTTGGTTGGGAAGGGTTTGTGTAACACCTCTGGCTCAACTGCTTGATCACCATACAGCTAACAAAGTTAGATTAAACTTCAAAGTTACAGTAGGTTCCTCAGGGTCAAATCCAGACAAGTTTTGAATTTTTTTCAAGGATAGTGATTCCACAAGCACTCCATGATTCTCTCTTCTGCTATTTGACCACCCTCATCGTGAAAAAAATATTTCTTAATAAGTAGCTATATATTCCCTTGCTGCAACTTGTGCCATAAATTGCCTTTCATCTTTTCAGTGTGCAGTTTCAAGCCTGACTCCACCTTTTCTATGAAGTCCCACTGGGCAGCTGATTACTGAAGCTTTCTGTCTCACCTGAACACTGTTCAGGTTGTGAATGAAAACATAGTGTTGACCCCAGTATCAGCTCTCTGAGGAACTGCAGGTGGCTGACTACTACCAGCATGACCCTTTTTTCTACCTATTCAAACTGTATCTTTCCAATATGGTTCTATGAAAATCCTTGCTTTAAGTCCAGAGAAATGACACATGCTCTCTCCTCACATCAGTGGAGCCCATCATCTCATCAAAGTCATCAAGTGGGTTTGCTAGGGTACTCTTTACCCTTGGTAAATCCACACAGATGGCTCCTAGTCACCTTCCCATCCACATGCTTGGAAATGGTTTCCTGAGAACTTACTCCATAAGATTCCCAAAGACTGCCTTTAGGCTGATCAGCTTGCAGTTCCCCTGATCCTCTCCTCCTTGCCCTTCTTGGGGCAAGATGGGTGTGTCATTTCCTTCTTTTCAATCATAAGGAATCTCCCAGCCTTTCAAAGGTGACAGAGAGCAGGACAATAAGGACACTGGCCAGCCACCTCATGACCCACCTAGCACTTTAGATGTGTATTTCCAGTTAGCTTAACTGGATCTCAGATTGATCTTCCTCTGCCACAGTAATGCTTCTCTCTCACAAGCTCCACTACTACACAAAGACCCTTGAGAGGCCTGAAAGCAGACCTTATCAACAAAAGTTGAGCAAAGGCAGCAGCCTCAGTTATATGCTTGCTGTTTTTCACAAGGTCCCTGATCCATTAAGCAGTGGGCCCACATTTTCATCAGTTTCCTTTCATTCCTCATATTAGAACAGACTAACTCCAGTGGAAAACAAATCCCGAAATATCTGTTGGTGTCAAAATAGTCTACATTTTCATGGAAAAAAACTCTGTGCTGGCAACCTCTAATGTCTGCTTTCTAGAGTTTGCAATACAAATGTACAAATAATTTATCCATTAGATGCGGCACAGTTTCATAATTTATAATGTTCTAGATACTACTCAAGCAATGCACTAGTAGTTTGTTTTTCTTTATTTTTCTTGCATTTGCTTTTTTTGCAGAAGCTTACATGTTAACACCGATCTTCTGGCTAAATCACAAATTAAGAATTTATACACTATATCTTCCTCAAACTCTTCCTGTATTTTCTGTTGAAAAAGTTATTCTTCTGCTCCTAGTTAGCAAACAACAGATAAAAGTTCAAGTATCTAATAGAAAACTTCTCAACCTATCCAAGAAGTGACTAAATTTCATTTTAGGACAAGCACATAATATGAAATTAAGCCAAGTCCCCTTGCTCTGCTCCTCAATTTTCCATCGTGCACCTTACAAGAAAACACATGGCTGGGATATTTTCCTCACATTGTTCACAGATCCTTGTTTAATGGGTCACTTATGCCAGCTGAGGTTTCAAATGCAAAGCAGAGAGTTAACAATTCCTAACAGTGGATACTACTGCTATCAAATTCCCAAAACAGATTTTTCTCATCAAAAGAAAAGAACCATTTTGGGGCCAACATGTTCATACTATGTTAGTTCTGGTATCTCTTCATAACATGGGACAATTTTATTACTCCCCAAACTAAGGAAACATCAGCCTGCTGAAAACCTTTACTTCGAGTGTAATCTCATACTCATAGTTTCAATGGGAAGAACCTTTGAAGTTGTAAGATGGAATAATTATGAAATAATAAAGAGTAGTAACATCATAAATTTTAAAACTACCTACACAATTACTGAAGTCATTCTAGCAGCACCAGGAATAAAACAACACCATGTAACAACACTTTATTTTTTCACCTGTGTATAAAACCCATTGAGTGAATTGCATCTAATGCAAGCACAACTTCAGCAGTATAAAATCTTGCCCATTTCTCCGGAACATCATAGTTGCTCATTAAATTCACAAGGTCCCCCCCAGGCATGTATTCCATCACCATGTAAAGGTAACGGTCATCTTGGAATGCGTAAAATAACTGTAAAAAGAAAATAAACAAAACCAAAGTCACTGAATGTTCCAGTTATCTTTAATCTTTTGCTTATTGAAAATCATAGGAATTTATGTGCAAATTGATTTAAGAAGTAACAGAATTGCTACAACTACTGCAAAAACTTTGCATCCAGCAGACCTCCTAAAAAGGAATTACTCTCTAGAGCAAACTTCAGCCAGATCTTCCATCCCTCTACATTACAACGGAAGGAGTAGAGTCCTGGTTATAAATTAAGATTAGTGAATGTGGTATAAGAAATTTTGAGATACATTCAAAGAATACTCATTGTATAAGAGGACAAAATGCATTCTTATTCTCCAGGATGATAGCTGAGAAGTATATAAACATGAAACTACTGTATTGCAAACATCTGCTTAATTCTCTTTGTGCTATGACTAAATATTTATTATTCTATTGTCAGTGTATTTATTGTTTAGAAAGCAAGCCTAAATTTTAAACAATTAAGTAAAAATATTTCCCTTTCAGTTGTCAATTTCCTGTTCAACATAAGCAGTGCAAGTAGATTTAAGTTTCCTAACTTAAAACTTACTGAAAATCATAAAAGTACTATTCTGGACAGTCATTCCTAGAAAGATATTAACACAGTTATCTATTGGATGTAGGTAAATCTTGAATGATTTTGTTTTATACTAGCCTAAATGAAGAATTTACATGCTTAAGAGTAAGAACAGTTTAAATGAATAAGTTAATGTGTGCACACACAACGCGTGATGATTGCTTCAGGCACGCTCCTTTGAATAAACTTCAAAGGCAGCAATGGTCCCCCAAATAATTATCAGTGATAACACTGAAATGAGGAAAAACTAACAAGAGCAGGCATAATTTGCAGTCGAATATACACACAGAAGTCAGAATATACAGAAGCTATGTCTTAAGCACGTCTTTCTGGTATGCTGGATACCTCAAAGAATTACTACAGAGCAGGCTCACAAGTATATATATGGCAGAGTTTCAATAATAAATAGAATACCTTATCCTGTAAATGTTATGACAAAATACAGTTTTGAAGCAAGTGCAGTATCTGCTATCCTAATGCATTAAGAATGTATTTCCCTAACAGATCTAAACAACCAAAAAGGGACTTTGAAAAGTTAAAAATGAAAACACGTAAATCCAAGTTGTGTAGTGCTGTACCAAAACCATTCTCTAGTGACAAAATTTTAAAAAGAATATCACCATACCTGAACAACCCAGGGACTGTTAGCAAAAGCCATAATATCCCTTTCTTCCCAGAAGAATGCAGAATCTGATCGTTTTATCATCTCAAATTTGCTCAAAAGCTTCATAGCATACACTCTCCTTGAGGATTTATGCCTTACCTATGAAGACAAATGTGACATACAGAACACATTAGTTTGCCACAATAACATATAAGGGATATCACTGAATATATTACTTTTCCTGCTTTACTATTTAACAAGTTTTGTAAAACTCTTCATATTTATGAAGAATTATACACTGTGGATCTACAGAATAATTACACTCCATTATCTGACAATACATGCACTGCTCTTAAAATACTTGCCTGAACTATTCAACATAGAAGTCAATAGGCATAACAGCTGCTTTGTCATATGTAGGCATGTGTCTTTAGAAGGACAAATACTGACATTTGTTAAATACTAGAAAGTTAAAACTATAAGCATTTTTCAGAGTTCATTAGCAAAAATGTATACTTGCTACCATATTTCCAGTTTCTCCCACCAGTTCTCAATTCAACAAAGCAGGATGAACAAATCTGGTTACTAATCTATCGCAAACAACACACACCACCTCTCATCTGCGAAAACTATGTCCACAAAAATCTGGTGTAGTTCCCAAACTGGCAGAAATTCTAGTCCTGAAGATTAGTGTCCATGTATACTGTGGCAAAGACTGATTTTCTTGACTATCAGGAATACAAATTCCATTTTATTTTAATAGAGAAGCATGACTACAATGCAAAACAAGTACCTGTGCACTTCAAGAGTACTAAAACATGAGATTTTCAAAAACATTTCCATGGGACAAGAAAAAATAAGATTTTACTGAGCTATAAGATTGCATCTTCTAAACACTGTATTCAGAAACAGACACATGAGCAAATACTACTGAATACATTCAGGTGTACAAATAGAAACATAACTTACCAACTGAACCTCCCCAAATGCTCCTCTACCGATCACCTTCACCACCTCATAATCTTCAGCTTTCATGCGCAGATCTCTTATTTTATTCACTGTGTCTTTATCTAAATAAAAGAAATTTCACATTTCATATATAATCAACTTAATTAAACACATTCATCTCATTTCATTTTCTCACATTTATTAGAATATGTGCTGCTTAAACAGGGGACCTCCTTTTGAACCCACTTTCCTATTGGAAGCCTCTCTGCAGAACGCATAACCTCATTCTCTATACCACAGTAACCAAAACCTGACATAAACATAATGCGATGATTCTATACAATCCAAATACCAGAGATCTTAATTTAGGAATTTCTTTTAAAATAAATGCCTGCAAAAAAAACACTACGCAAAAATCTCTTATCGAGCATCCTCTTGCTTTTAAGCTTATCAATACAAAGATTCTTTCTGTATAAGTATGTAACACATCTGAGAAAACGCAAAGTACACATACAAGTCAAAGAAACTATTTCAAAAAACAGGCTTTCACTTTTCCGTACTTTTATTATTGCTAATACTCAAAAAAGTAGATTTTTATTTAAAACATGCAGTGGGAATCATTGCCACTATTTATATAAACCTGTCAATCTATAAACTACAGTAATTTACAAACTCCCAGTGGACAGATATTCTAATTCCAAATTTGGTCAAAGATTAAACCAGTCTATTTTAATCCCTGTGGGTCAACACTGGCATGAGATTACATGGAAAAGCTTCGTACTTCAGTATTTCTAAAAGTAAGGAACATCTACTGAAAGAGATATGCTTCTAATAAAGTAAATTACGCAATGATGTTTTATTTTCAAAAATAATAATCTAGGCCTAAAAATCAAGTTTAGAAAGAAATAAGGACAGGGGAAAAGAAAGGATGAGAAATGTAATTTTTTTAATTCATATTTTAGGGAATGATTAGGCAGACAACAGAAAGTTATCATTAGATTTCTACCTACATTGGCCATTATCTAAAAAAAAAAATTGCATAATATGTGCAATTAAAGCATTATGGGCAGCAAGATTTTATTACCGCAACAGGAACAAACATAGCTTTCTTTGAATAAATACTCTGTGGCATTACCGTCTAATGTAAAGTCATCCCTTTACAATGCAGCACATCATTAGCTGATTTCAAAAACTTACACTAAAACTGTAAATTCTGACAATTTATTTCACACAAGGATCAAAATATTCAGTAATTTTGAGAAATAATGCATTGCCTTATCTGCCCTGGTGAAAACTGATGGATAGGGGAGCATGAGAAAGTGGACAGAGGAGCACGAAACTAACATGTAGCAATTCTCAGGACAGTAATTTTCTAGTTGTTGTTAACTTACTGCCTAGTCATCTCACAACAGGAGCTCCACAGCTTCTGAATGAAAAATCTTGATATCGGTGCAAAAAGAAAAGCTACGCACAATGTGAATGCTTTAAATGGTTTTCAATAACAAGCCCCAGCTATGGCCAAAAGAGAATCAAGGAAAATATATCTGAAGAGCAATTTAAGCTAAAGATTTTTAAATTTTCTAAGTCGGACTTGTGAGCAGTTGCAAACTCTAATTTGCTGCTTGAGAGGCATCCTAACACTCAATTATCTTCAGACAATATATTACAATAAGAAAAGTGTTGGAAATTCAACGTCTGTATGCCAAGATCTGTTAAACATGGTTTATCAGGCTGTAACATATTTAAATAGGCAGTTCCTTATCTCCCACTAACAGTCGAGGACCCAGCCAGCTTACACTGCATGAAAAGTTGGGGCTGCTCCCATGGCAAATGACCACATTCTCCACCTTTTCCTGATGTTTCCTTATAAGCTTAGATGCCGTCTTGAAAAATTGAGTCCCTGCTGCAAAGTAGGGCTCTCAACCATCTTCAATATTGATTTCCTTATTCTTTTAATTCTATATGGTAGAAAATTAATGAGGTTCTACATCTGCAAAAACAACCCTCACAATCTTAGGCAGTCAAAGCAGATTTTGGAGGCTCCACAAATACACAATATAAAACAAAGAAAAGTATGAGGAAATAAGGACTGGCTCATGGGGAAATCAATCTATAAAAATAAAAGAAGCAAACTCCTATTTTATTTGCACTCTAGAAACTCATTTCGAAGTTATGGAATAATGGTGCAAGCTGTTTGGACAGCTAATACTGCAAAAACGTATTTTAAAGAGCTTTCTGTTAGAACTAAAATAGACACAAAAATGTTTCTATATGTCTTCTTTTTAAATCAGAGATTCAAGTTAAACTAGACTTCACAGTTCCCTCTAAGGCCACAACTCGCACATTCACAGCCTGCTTTCAGATTTCAGCAAACGTAGTAATATTTGTATTCTAAAGGCAATCTAAAGTAAAATAATATGGTCTGTTCTCCACCTTCATATTACTTCAGATCACTTCTTACACAGTATGTAATTTATACTTATGAGATATGCAGCATCAGACTGTACACACAGGTTTTCTTTTCCTTCACTCAGCCCCAAATGCAAAAGTGAAACTCTTCAAGACTTGCTAGCGATTCCACTATTCATAAAAATTACGCTCCAGTTATCTGTTGCAATGAGTATTTGCCTAATACAACTTCTCTGTTCTCCAAGAGTTTCACCACACCTTCTCTGTAAACAACCAAGTATACAAAATGTACAAGTAACAGTGTACAGTATCAAATATAGTTTGAACTGTGAAAAGTTAAACAGAACATTTGAACTTAGGTCCTTCAGTAACGAGCTTACACGCAAGTGAGCCAACAATGAGATTTAGTGGACTCATACAGTCCCACAAATGGGGAATAATATTAAGTAAAACCCATGAATTCACTATAATTGCTTACAGTTGCACCAACTGAATAATTTGAAAATACCTTGGAAACAGAAACAAAAACATACATTCCAATAAAGAAAATACAAAAATTATTTTCATCAAATTACTTTTTGTTTGCTACAAAAGCCATTAATTAGAGCATTTAATTGAGATGCTTAAAGACTGTAAAAATCTAATGACATTAGTTTAATTTCCAGGCTTGCCAATCCAGCCCACAGGCAGAAGCAAATATCGAACAGCAAACATCTCTGCCATGATTTCCAGAATTCGTCAGCTTAACAGCCTGTAGAAAAGACATAACTCTTAAACGTCTTTTTGGTTTGGTGTTTGACAGTTTCTTTTTAATTATGAAGATCATGCAACTATGTTTTCTATTAAAAAAAAAATCCGCTTTTTTAATTTAAAATGCTTTTACAGAGTAGAATGTGCAGGAAATCTGGCAGTGGAAAAATACAGAGTAAATAGAGATGAATTCTGCAGACACATCAGCTGCACAAGTAAACACAGCAACTACACAGTATAAGAATTTCCTGGGATAACGAAAAGAGACCTTTTATACTATAAGTCTACAAAACACATAGTCATCTGTCATTGAACAAATTATTATTATGACTTCTTGACACTATATACATGTTATGTCCTTTTACTGTAATTGCTTCTGGTGTATTAGTAGATGAAATTACAAAGCAAGTTAAGGGAATCCAAAGAGCAACGATAACAGGCCTTTCTCTTAAAAGGCTTTGTGCCACTAAAAACAATGCAATTTACAGTGGCAACCTACTTGGACATTCACTTGCTGGGGATTAGATTTGTATAGGCAGCTGTCAGTCCTCACTAAGAAATAAATAAATTATCAAGACAACTTGCAGTCGAAAACTTAATGTACCCTAAATCTCCAGCTGCCTTTCAAAAAGCTAGAACCATTTTTATTTTCATTTTTGCTGCTACGTATAATCTTTTGTTATTTAGTAACTGAAACATTAAATACTTACACCTGTTTAAGAAGTTATCAATGTTTTTGTTTTTTCTTAAGGCAGGAAAATCCAAGTCATATACCAAAGCATCTAATCCATCCTGGGAACAAAAAAAAAAGAGGCAAAATTAAGTATCTGGAAAATAACTACACATGCTGCTAACTGAAGAGATGAGACAAACACAGTTGTCCCTACCAATTTTCCATACAAATGAAATAATTCACATTTATTTAATGACTGAGTTAGCAGTCATTACATGTTACTCGACCACTTCCATTGGACTCTTCAAAACTTAATTCCTATCCACCCCAAAACAAATGCACTTCCATGAATTATTATATTCACTAGCTCCACATTTACGTGAAAAAAATAGTTTTCCCAATATGAAAACAAGCAGCAGTTCTAATTAAGTTCATCAATGTTAAAAAGTCACAATGTATCACACAGAAGGCATCTGAACATTAAGAGACAACTGGAAAATGGGACAACAATAGTAATTTAATTCTGTAAGTCAACCCCTGCTTTTTCTTCAGTGAATTCAGAGGGAACTTTCATGAGCAAGATATTGGCTTTATGCATTCTAACTTAACTCTAGGAATGAACAGCTACAAGCCCACCACTACCATGGCATACATCCCTGCAAGCAAAACCAAAACAAAACTGAAACCACCAAAAACACCCCAGAAAAATAATTTAAAAAAAAAAGAACAGAGAGGATGATAGTTTTAAAGTCTTGCTAAGTGCCATAAACTTCCTGACTTAAAGTTTAAGTCTAAATTTTAAAACAGGTATACATGACTCTTGCAGTGGATTGCATCTGCTCAAAGAAAAAATAAAGGTATTTTGTTTGAACACGACAGATATGGTATCAAATGAAAAACGATCGAGTATTCTAGGGAATCGTACCACAAAGACGCAATGAATGTTAGGAAGCCTCTTTAGCCAACAGGTAATATTTAAGTGACTACTGCAAACATAGAGAGGGAGGTCATAAAATACAAATTGATGGATGGTAACAAAGGATGCCAGGGAAGTACTGCTATTTACTTGTTATAAAACTACACAATGCTGGACTGAACGCTGATCCATCAGTCTTTGACACTACATCCATCAGGTAACTATGCCTGAAGAAAAGCTAGAGTTCAAGTGTTTTTGAAAGATTATTTTCTAAGAATATGTATTAGAGAACACAATTGATCTAGATTAAAAAATTAGTCTTTGATCCCTCACTTCAAATTCAAACCTATTTTTTCCTCTTCAGACTTTAGGAGATTCAAAGCTACAAAAAAACCAAACGCTATCAAAATCAAAATTACCTACAGGTTTGCAGTCCTCACTTTTGAAATACATGAGACAGAAAATATTTACCTTGGATATAATGAGAAAAAGCAGTACAATCACGCTAGGTTTTGAAAAAAAAAAGGGGGGGGTAAAGAAGTAATACTACAAGGATAATCAGAGTTACTTTAAAGGACAGATGTTCTTAAATTTGTGAATTTCACTCCTAATTTAAGTCACCTCTCCATACAGCCGCTTAGTTCGAACTAAGAAATGTTACCATGAAAACTGTAAGAACCAAGAAAAGTATCACAATATTTTCACACCTTAAATAAAGTCAGGTTTTGCATCTTGAGTGTATTGAAGGATCTTCATTTTGGACTTAAGCTGATGATGAAAAAGGAAAGCAAGTGGCAATGAAAAAACATTTACTAGGTCAGTAATATAAATAAGAGAGTATGGGGCCAACAACTTGGGCTCACGACAGATGTAGAACTAAAGCTATGCAGGTAAGTGCAACTTGAGAGAAATACTAAAAGACACCTATTTCAAAAATACTATCAAATATCCAGGAAATCCACTAATTTTACTTCTTTGGTAAACTCAACAGAGAAAGCAAGATAACTGCTCGTACAGCAGGATAAGGTGTGCTGGCAGCTCCATGCCTTGAGCCCCATGCTATGAGAAGCAGCAGGCAAAGAACATCTACCAGGCTGCTAGGTCACATCCAAGGATTTTTAACCGCAGATGAGTGACAGTGATGAACTGCCAAAGTTTAGGGTCCACTCTGCCCTGAAGCCTTCAGATCTGTTGAGTCAATCAATTTGTTCCGGGTCACCGCTAACACAGAAAACTTTTCCACACATAAAGCAGACACATAACAAAATCCCAAAGTCCTGGTTTGCTCTGGGGCAGAGCAATTACCTGCATTTCAGGGTTTGTTTGAAAAGCCAAAATTCAGCTCTTTAGAGAAAGGGAGATTTTATACACTGAATACAACAACATAGGACAAACTGGAATATTTATGATTTTCTAATATCAATCTTACTTTTGTATCATACTTTTTCTTTCAAAAGAAAACAACCAAAAAAAGCAAGTAGTACAGAAAGTGCTCATTTCATTGATCTGTCAGACATATTGGGTATTTTGTTGTGTTTCTTTTTTAAAGCCCTAAAATAAAGACAAAAAATACTACACACATTCACTTTTTTACAGGCAACAGCAAATTTCAATACTGTTTGATTCAGAACTCATCATGAAAAAAACGCCTTTCAAATCTTAGAGATGAACTCTTTCAAGTAAAACACTTAACAAAAACAAACTTCGAAATACAGATTCTAGCTATTGGTCTCTCTTTCAATTCGAACCACACTTAAAAATCATGCAAACAACATATAAGGAAGCTGCATGCTGAGTTCCTTATTTAAAAGGCTCTTCAAAACTCAGCTCCCCTTTGCTACAGCATCCAGAGAAGAAACAACCCTGGTTCAAAACATTCATTTGAAAAAAAGTAGGATTTGGGTGATGTGTCAATAATATTTAAGAGACTTCTAATCTTTAACTCTCAAAATCATTAATTTCTCCAGCTGAAGTTTGTTTCTGAAGAAAAAATAGCATGCTATTATTTTAATGGTAGACTGCAAATAAGCTTAACGTAATTTTAGAAAATCGTGAATAATGGAAGTAAAATATTTGGGATAACTAGTATATACCATAACCACAGAAGAGCCTTTTTATTTCACTTACATTCGCTAAACCAGAAGAACTTGGGAACACTACAAGATGACCTGGTACAACAGGAAACACAGAAGCATGTTTATTTTAAATGGCATCACTGGTGAACAAACACAGAGGAAGAGCACACAAGCTCAAGAGTAAGAGGCAATGCCAGTGGAAAGTGGCGTAGGTCACAGAGATGGAAATACACTACAGAGTTTTAGCAATCATGGGGAGGAGAAAAAGGGGCAAAGGCCCAATGAAAGGAGACACAGAATCATCATTGTTGACAATTGCAGAGATAACTCATCTCTCAGCTTTCTTGTTTCCATCTTGCTCAATTTTTCAGTATGCCATCTTTTTTCCTAACACAGAAAGGAAGGAACATCTTTCCTTCAAGACTTGTAGTAGCCACACTCTCCTTCTCCTAAAGAAAAAGAACACTAAGAAATCATTATAATAGGCAGCCATAGATTCAATAGTTTAATATACTTTGTTAAAATAAGAAAGCCCCATTTTTATATCTAAGAGATTCCTGGAGTGTGTGGTAGATACAACAATTTTCTGACACAGATGGTGAATGAGTCAACAAGAGAAGGCAACCCACTGGATCTCTTGTTCATGAACAGAGAAGGAATTGTGGATGCTATGATGGCTGTAGATCATCTTGGGCATAGCGGTCATGAAATGATAGGTTTTGATTCTTGGAAAAAGTGAGGAGAGTGGTCAGCAGAACTGCCACCTTGGACTTCTGGATAGCAGACTTTGGCCTATTTAGGAGACTCATTGACAGAGTCTTGGGAGGCAGCTTTGAAGGGCAAAGGAGTCCAGGAAAGCTGGAAAATCTTACAGGTGAAGGAGCAGGCCGTCATCATGTGCCAGAACACGAGGCAGCAGGGAAGAAGAGTGGCCTGGCTGAGCAGAGAGCTTTGGCTGGACCTCAAGAAAAAACCCAGAGTTTATGACCTTTGGAAGAAGGGACAGGCAACTGAAGAGGACTACAAAGATGCTGAGGGAGAAAATTAGAAGGCCAACTACAACTTAATCTGGTTGCTGCCATAAAAGACAATAAAAAAGTTCCTACAAATATGTTAGCAGCAAAAGGAAGGCTAAGGACAATCTCCATCTTTTATTGAATGTGGGGGGAAACATGGGGACAAAGGATGAAGAAAAGGGTGAGGTAACCAATGCCTTCTTTGCCTCAGTTTTTAACAGTAAAACCAGTTGTCCTCTGGGTATCCAGCCCCCTGAGCTGGAAGACAGGGAGCGGAATGAAGCCCCCATAACCCAAGGGGAAATGGTTAGTGACCTGCTATACCACCAAGTAACATACAAGTTTATGGGGCTGGATGAGATCCGCTCAAGGGTACTGAGGAAGATGGTGGAGGTGCTCACCAAGCCACTTCCCATCATTTATCAGCAGTCCTGGCTAATGGGGGAGGCATCAATCGACTGGAAGTTAGCAAACGTGACACCCATCTAAAAGAAGAGTAAGAAGAATGATCTTGGAAACTACAGCTCTGTCAGTGTGACATCTTGAGTGTCATCATGTGGCACATACAGGACAACCAGGTGATCAGGCCCAGTCAGCATGGGTTTAGGGGAGGCAGGTCCTGTTTGACCAACCTGATCTCCTATGACCAGGTGACCCACTTAGTGGATGAGGGAAAGGCCATGGATGTTGTCTGCCTAGAATTCAGTAAAGCCATTGACAACATTTTCCACAGCATTCTCACAGAGAAACTGGCTGCACACGGCTTGGATGTGAGTACTCTTTGCTGGGTAAAAAAAGTGGCTGGATGGCCAAGCCCAGAAAGTTGTAGTGAAAGGAGTTAGATCCAGTTGGCAGCTGGTCACAAGTGGCGTTCCCCAGGGCTCAGTTTTGTGGCCGGTTCTGTTTCATATCTATCAATGATATGCATGAGGGGATCGAGTGCTCTCTCTCTGTAGGTCTCCAGATGACACTAAGTTCTCTGGCAGTGTTGATCTGCTTGAGGTAAGGATCAATGGGCTCAGGCCAACAGGACAGGGTTCAACAAGGCCAAGTATTGGGTCCTGCCCTTGGCACACAACAACCCCCTGCAACTGCACAGACTTGGGTAAGGTGGTGGTCGAGAGCTGGCTGAACTATGAGCCAGCAGTGTGAAGGCCAATGGCATCCTGGCTTATATCAGAAATGGTGTGGCCAGCAGGATCAGGGAAGTAATTGTCCCCCTCTACTCAGTATTGGTGAGGCCGCACCTCAAGCGGTGTTCAGTTTTGAGCCCCTCACTACAAAAAGGACATTGAGCTGCTGGAGCATGTCCAGAGAAGGGCAATGAGGCTGGTGAAAGGGGTGGAGCACAAATGTTATGAGAGACAGCTGAGGAAACTGCAGTTCTTCAGCCTAGAGAAAAGGAGGCTGAGGGAAGACCTTACTGCTCTCTACAACTACCTGAAAGAAGGTTGTACAAGGCGGGTGTTTGTCCCTTTTCCCAAGTAACAGTGACAGGATAAGAGGAAATGGCCTCAAGTTGCATCAGGGGAGGTTTAGAGTAGATATCAGGAAATACTACTTCACGGAAAGGATTGTCAAGCTTTGGAACAGGGAACTGGTTGATTCACTATCCTGGAGGTATAGAAAGACATGTAGATGTAGTGCTCAGCGACATGGTTCAGTGGTGGACTTGGCAGTATTAGGTTTATGGTTGGACTAGATGATCGTAGAGGTTTTTTCCAAACTAAACAACTCCATTATTGATTTTCTTCCACCACTTGGATGGGTTCCATACATTTTTAATCTGTATCTTCTTTAAATACAGCACATTCTGTACTTCTTAGAGACACGTACTGTAGCTTAGAGGTATTTTCAGCTAATGTTATGTTCTACCCTATTCTGTCACCACTGAGCAATTTTCCTGTTTGGCTTTGAGGTCTACACAAAGTTTTTCCTTTTATATTAACAGTTAAATTAGATCACTAAAATAAATTTAGTTATAAATGCAAACGTATGACATCCACTTACACCTTACACGGTAACATTTAATTCGGAAGTGATTAAAAAAGAACAAGGGAAAAATCTTCCTTTCTAATGTCCTTTCCTCAAAAGGTTTCATGGTCTGATATAGTCTTTCCCATACCACATTCATTTAACAAAATCATCAATGGTTTCATAATCTATTTAAAATACCTTATTTTATCCTGAAATTAAAGAGGCACGCTTGGAAGCAATTACAATGCGCAGTTGAGTTTTTCCATATGAAACCAAAATTTTCACTATTTGTTTAGTTTCATTCATTTCTACGTCACATTTAGAAGTTTTAAAAGAACAGATATATGCAGTGAAATCAAAGGTCAATCTGGGCTCATATACTGCCTCCAATGATGATGATAAGGATATCTAGGAAAGAGGATATGAACAAGTCCGGCACATGGCAGCACTTCTTTGCTGTATTTGTGAGCCAGAAATGGCACTGTCATATTTAACAGCTCTAGCTAGGATTTTCTTCAGTGATTTTGTCTAAACATCTTCTGTACCTGTTCTAACCTCTTGCATTTACAGCATCACATAGATATGAATTCCACTGCCGACCGCCCATGTTCTTCATTAAATCTTAAGTTATTAACTGAAATATCTGGTTCATTTTTATAGTCACTGTGTACTAAATTATTTCACAAAGTAGGTATAATAAAACAAAGGCAGTTCATCAATCAACTGCACAAGTACAAGAAGATGAGAGGTTTCTCTCCCATGCATTCACTCAACTTTTGTTGATACTGAATTTCACCTACCACTTGTAATAACCCAAGCACCAATGAATATTAATTTCTTCTGTGATTTGCCATAGTTTTAATTTTTACTCTTCTATGATCATTAATTAATCGTTATTCACCATTTTGGATCCCTAACTACTCTGAAATAGCAAAGACTACATTACTGATGTCTCTATTTTGAATAAACCAATCACCATCTCACTTCATTCATTCTTCCATTCACAAAACAAGCCAGTTAGCTCTTCCCTGTTGTAATACCTGTGGGGTCATTTTTTCTCCTACAAGGCTTGAGGACTCCTGCATTATACAAAAGATTAATTTCTCTAATAGAAAAAAAAAATGTTAAAAGCTATATACTTACCATCTTCCTTACTAAGCACAATGTAGATAAATACTAAGGTTATACACCCACTTACATGCCTCAATGAGACACAATAACCAAAGATGCAGAGATGGCTGAGGTACTTAATGCCTTCTTTGCCTCAGTTTTTAACAGCAAGGATGTCAGCTCGCTTGACAGTTGGCCCTCTGAAGTGGTTAATGGGGGCAGGGTGAAATATGGCCCTCCTGCAATCCATGAGGAGGAGGTTAGAGACCTGCTGAGCCGCTTGGACCCTCATAAGTCTATGGGGCCGGATGGGATCCACCCTAGGGTGATGAGAGAGCTGGCGGATGAGCTTGCTAAGCCGCTCTCCATCATCTTTCAGCAGTCCTGGCTCACTGGAGAGGTCCCAGAAAACTGGAAGTTGGCCAATGTGACGCCCATCCACAAGAAGGGCCGTAAGGATGATCCAGGTAATTACAGACCTGTCAGCCTGACCTCGGTCTCAGGTAAAATCATGGAACAGATAATCCTGGGTGAAATCATGCGCCACCTGCAGAACGGTCAAGAGATCAGGCCCAGCCAGCATGGGTTTAGGAGGGGTAGGTCCTGCCTGACCAACCTGATCTCCTTTTACGACCATGTGACTCGCCTGGTGGATGAGAGGAAGGCTGTGGATGTGGTATACCTGGACTTCAGCAAGGCCTTTGACACTGTCTCCCACAGTAGACTCCTAGGGAAGCTGGCAGCCCGTGGCTTAGATGGGAACACTCTGTGCTGGGTTAGGAATTGGCTGGATGGCTGAGCCCAGAGAGTGGTGGTGAATGGTGTTTCATCCAGTTGGCGGCCGGTCACCAGTGGTGTTACCCAGGGATCGGTGTTGGGTCCCGTCCTGTTTAATATCTTTATTGATGATCTGGATGAGGGGATTGAGTCCATCATCAGCAAGTTTGCAGATGATACCAAGCTGGGAGGAAGGGTTGATCTGCTATAGGGTAGGATGGCCCTGCAGAGGGACCTGGACAGATTGGAGAGATGGGCTGATTCTAATGGGATGATGTTTAATAAGTCCAAATGTCGGGTACTTCATTTTGGACACAACAATCCCATGCAGAGCTATAGACTGGGGACAGAGTGGCTGGAGAGTAGTCAGGCAGAAAAGGACCTGGGAGTGCTGGTTGACAGGAAGCTCAACATGAGCCAGCAGTGTGCCCAGGTGGCCAAGAAGGCCAATGGCTTTCTGGCCTGCATCAGGAATAGTGTAGTGAGTAGGACCAGAGACGTTATTGTCCCCCTGTACTCGGCACTGGTCAGGCCTCACCTTGAATACTGTGTCCAGTTCTGGGCCCCCCAGTTTGGGAAAGATGTTAGGATACTGGAATGTGTTCAGAGGAGGGCAACGAAGATGGTGAAGGGGCTGGAGCACAAGCCCTATGAGGAGCAACTGAGGGAGTTGGGGCTGTTTAGTCTGGAGAAGAGGAGGCTCAGGGGAGACCTCATTGCTCTCTACAACTACCTAAAAGGAGGTTGTAGTCGGGCAGGGGTTGGCCTCTTCTCTCGGGTGTTCAGTGAGAGAACTAGAGTGCATGGACTTAAGCTTCATCAGGGAAAGTTTAGGCTTGATGTGAGGAAAAAGTTCTTCACTAAAAGGGTGATCGGCCATTGGAATGTGCTGCCCAGGGAGGTGGTGGAGTCGCCGACCCTGGAGGTGTTTAAGGGGAGACTGGATGAGGCACTGAGTGCCATGGTTTAGATGATGGGTTGGTGTTAGTGTAGGGTTATGGGTTGGACTTGATGATCTCAGAGGTCCTTTCCAACCTTGTAATACTGTGATACTGTGATACAATCACGTACAAAAAAGACGGATAAATATCAAGCGATGTCAGCATCTCAGGAATCTCACTATTTGTCACATTTTGTCCAAAAAACTTTTCTAGTACCACTTTAGCTTGAGAGAGATCCTTCAGCATGAACACTGTAAAGAAGGATTCCAGGATAGAAGCTCCTCTAAGCTTCTTTATGAACAAATGCACAGAAAGATTTCTGCAATAGCCTCTTCTTTTATTTTCCCTTCAGTTTTTCAAAAATGCAGAATAGTATTACAACTTCTGTTACCATAACAAACACATTAACTACATAATCCGTTAGCATTGGATTTTTCAGGCTGTTATGCTAACTTCTTTTCATTAAACTCCTCTAAAATGTACTGCTTTTCTTCAGTTTGATTTAAGCAGTCCCATATTAATTGGATTTTTTCCCATACTTTGGTCTATACCAATTTCTAAAGTTTTGATGCATCGAACTGTCAGTCCTACCATGATTACATTAGACTGTCTCACTTTCTAACTGCATTCCTTAATCTCAAAGCTCACTACAACTACATAATGCTGGTTTTATTCAGATGTATGAGTTAATATTAATGTAACTTTATAGCAGAATTTACTGCTACGATATGCCAAAATACACTCCCATTATGCAACTTCAATTCAGCAAAATATAATAGCTCAGGATTCACAAGTGATACAAAGTAAAAAAACAACAGTACATGGTCTACATTGTCAGGGTATAATTATAGCATCTTTATGTTTTGAATTTTTTACTTCATACATCTCTCGTTATGACGTAGTATCATCTACTGGAAGTATGTGATAAACAAATGTATTTAAATCAATTGAGACTGTTATTGAGACACTTGCTTATTTTACTTTATCTAGCTCCCAAAGAACTAAAAAAAAAAACCAAAACTTAACGGGTACTACTAACATACAAAATTTGCATTCCTTGGACCGACTGGCAGTTATCCAAGTTTAAAGTCTTTGCTACTTTTCCTTTTTTGGAGAGACCAAAGTAAGTCTTAAGATCTACAACTCTACCTATCCATAATTTAGCTCCTTGTATTGTAGTCATTTTACTAATTATTTCTACAATGCTAGAGCTTCCCTTCATAGTTTAAAACAACAAAACTGATTGCTTTTGATTTTAATCATTATGCTCTGTCATACATAAGTGACCTCTGCAGTGAACTATCAATGCTGAGAGCTTCTTTAAGCGCTGTAAGTGAGAAGGTATTTTTTTATCTCCTATTTTCAAACATGCATGAAAAGAAACACCTCAAATCAATTATAAAAAAAAATAAACTAGGAGTTCCTTTGAATTGTTTGAATTATCAGATATTTGAATTGTGAGAGGGACCTGGACAGACTGGAAAACTGGCAGGAAAAAATCTAATGAAGTTACACATAAGGAAACGCCAAAACTCGCACCTGGGGAGGAACAGCCCAGGCACCAGTACACTTGGGGTGACGGGGTTCTGACCAACTGGAAAGCAGCTCTGCCAAGAAGGACCTTGGGTCCTGCTAGGCAACAACTGACCCTGAGCCAGCAACGTGCCCTCACAGCAAAGGCAGCCAACAGCATCTTGGGCTGTGTTGGGCAGAGTACTGTCAACAGGTCGAGGGAAGTGATCCTTCTTCTCTACTCAGCACTGGTAAGGCCACACCTGCAGAGCTGTGTCCAGTTCTGGGCTCCCCAGTCCATGACGGACATGGGCATCCTGGAACACGTTCAGAAAAGGGACATGAAGATGATTAAGAGACTGAAGCATCTGTCATACTGTGAGGCTGAGGGAGCTGTGATTGTTCAGGCTGGGGAAGAGAAGGCTGGAGGGGAGAATCTCAGCCATGTGTATAAACCTGGAGGGAATGAAGAAAATGGAGCCAGACACTTCTCAATGGTATCTACTGACAGGATAAGAGGCAGTGGGCACAAATTAAAAACATGATATTCCATCTGAACACAAGAAAGCACTTTTTTTTTTTTTTTTTTTTACTGTGAGGTTGGTCAAATACAGGTTGTCCAGAGAGGTTGCAGAGTCTCCATCTGTGGAAATACTTAAAACCTGACTGGACATGGTCCTGGGCAACCTGCTCTAGTTGGCCCTGTTTGAGCAAAGGTGGTGGACTAGATGATCTTAACAGGTCCTTTCTAATCTAAGCAATTCCATTTTGTCCCTCCTGCAATCCATGAGGAGGAGGTTAGAGACGTGCCGAGCCGCTTGGACCCTCATAAGTCTATGGGGCTGGATGGGATCCACCCTAGGGTGATGAGAGAGCTGGCGGATGAGCTTGCTAAGCCGCTCTCCATCATCTTTCAGCAGTCCTGGCTCACTGAAGACTGGAAGTTGGCCAATGTGACGCCCATCCATAAGAAGGGCCGTAAGGATGATCCAGGTAATTACAGACCTGTCAGCCTGACCTCAGTCTCAGGTAAAATCATGGAGAAGATAATCCTGGGTGAAATCATGCGCCACCTGCAGAACGGTCAAGAAATCAGGCCCAGCCAGCATGGGTTTAGGAGGGGTAGGTCCTGCCTGACCAACCTGATCTCCTTTTACGACCATGTGACTCGCCTGGTGGATGAGAGGAAGGCTGTGGATGTGGTATACCTGGACTTCAGCAAGGCCTTTGACACTGCCTCCCACAGTAGACTCCTAGGGAAGCTGGCAGCCCGTGGCTTAGATGGGAACACTCTGTGCTGGGTTAGGAATTGGCTGGATGGCCGAGCCCAAAGAGTGATGGTGAATGGTGTTTCATCCAGTTGGCGGCCGGTCACCAGTGGTGTCCCCCAGGGATCGGTATTGGGTCCTGTCCTGTTTAATATCTTTATTGACGATCTGGATGAGGGGATTGAGTCCATCATCAGCAAGTTTGCAGATGATACCAAGCTGGGAGGAAGGGTTGATATGCTATAGGGTAGGATGGCCCTGCAGAGGGACCTGGACAGATTGGAGAGATGGGCTGATTCTAATGGGATGATGTTTAATAAGTCCAAATGTCGGGTACTTCATTTTGGACACAACAATCCCATGCAGAGCTACAGACTGGGGACAGAGTGGCTGGAGAGTAGTCAGGCAGAAAATGACCTGGGAGTGCTGGTTGACAGGAAGCTCAACATGAGCCAGCAGTGTGCCCAGGTGGCCAAGAAGGCCAATGGCATCCTGGCCTGCATCAGGAATAGTGTAATGAGCAGGACCAGAGAAGTTATCGTCCCCCTGTACTCAGCACTGGTCAGGCCTCACCTTGAATACTGTGTCCAGTTCTGGGCCCCCCCAGTTTGGGAAGGATGTTAGGATACTGGAATGTGTTCAGAGGACGGCAACGAAGATGGTGAAGGGGCTGGAGCACAAGCCCTATGAGGAGCAACTGAAGGAGTTGGGGCTGTTTAGTCTGGAGAAGAGGAGGCTCAGGGGAGACCTCATTGCTCTCTACAACTACCTAAAAGGAGGTTGTAGTCGGGCAGGGATTGGTCTCTTCTCTCATGTGACCAGTGGCAGAACCAGAGGGCATGGACTTAAGCTTTGTCAGGGAAAGTTTAGACTTGATATGAGGAAAAAATTCTTCACTGAAAGGGTGATTGGCCATTGGAATGGGCTGCCCAGGGAGGTGGTGGAGTCACCGACCCTGGAGGTGTTTAAAGGGAGACTGGATGAGGCACTGAGTGCCATGGTTTAGATGATGGTTGGTGTTAGTGTTGATGTTAGGTTATAGGTTGGACTTGATGATCTCAGAGGTCCTTTCCAACCTTGTGATACTGTGATACATCACCAAGCTATGATTTTGATTTGCATAAAGGTAGCTTCTGCAATAAATTATCCTATCAAAAATATCCTTTAATTCCCTACCAGCAGGGCAAGTGATAAACAAGAAAACCTCATTACAAGACTTAGCTTTTCATGATTCATATTTTATAGCCCTCCAAGTAAGTCCACAGTAGCCTTTACACCTTTGTGATAAGAACAAACTCCTTCTGATGCTACTGACTGAGCCAAGTAAAAAATGTGGACCCTTCTTTGATACTTACTGTTTTGGGGAATATCCTAATGCCACTTCATTGGTAAGGAAGAACACACTCAAGACTTTCCCTTGGTCCCAAATACTAGGATTATTCTTTTTTATAATTAGCAAACGTAAGTTGACCTGAGAAAGAAGTACTAAAGAGATCTATACAACTCAGTAGGTTCAGCCAAGAACACTGTTTGAAAGCCGACTTTCAGGCCAATGCCAGTAGTGCTACATTTATCTATCTCTAACCAAGTACACAAAAGATACCTCTATCTAGGTATAAGTTAATTGCATTCATTTATTTTGCTGCCCAGAGAACAGAAAACTGCAATTCGGTACTTTGTCTTTAAAGCAGAGAAGTCAATGTAGACAGAGTTCAGACACTTCACTTAAGAATTTTCATTACATTGTTAGATTAGGAAAAGTATACAAACTGACATATAAGCCTGAGTTCAATGCACTTGATTCATCGCCCATTCTTGCTGCCAGCATGATACAATTCCACAGAGCTTGTTACTTCATAATATCTTACGATACTCATAAAGAGCTTTAGCAAATTTAGGTTAATTACATAGCTTTTCACAAACAAAATAGTTTTAACTCAGTAAAGAGCTAAGAGTTTAACTCAGTAAAGATTTAAAATCTCAATAAGGAGATCTTGAAACCTGAAGGCAAATTATTGAAAGCACTATGGACTATTGCTTTCATTTCTTTTTAAAGAGCTATTCCATGTGTAGTTGCAAACTTCACCCTTACCGCATTCTGTGTAGTTACATATATAAGTACAGGTACTTGCATTCTTTCCAAATATCAGCTGTCCAACATTTTTACTAACCCGATTCCCAGAGCAGGCACTTACAACATTAAATTATTAATTAATATTGGTATTTCAATATATATTGATACACACACATATATATCAAAACACACACTGTCACCAATACCAGAGCCCACAGACCTCTCAATACTGTTAATGTCCATATTAGTACTGAAGGAAGCCTTGGGTGCAAGTCTACAGACAGGTATCTATACAAGTAGTTATGGATTTTCACAGGCAAGTAGTTTTTCCAGATGGTGTTGTTTTCCCACTGCAGCAATGAATCTTAGCACCCAAAACTCCTCCTAAACTAAACCAACATAAAATGCAGTGCAAATTTGTGAAATCAACTCATACACAGTAAGCATGCAAGAATACTGCCAGTGTCCAGTACACATATAGTTCAGTGAATCTACAAGTCTCAGGTTTCCCTCAAAACTGAGAGCAAGTCATAGCCCCTAATTAGATAACTTGGATAATCTTTTCCAAAAGACGCCTGTTCGAGGCACGGTTTTATGCCTAAAATTACGGACAGTTCACATTATAAAGAGTAAAGCAGTTCTATAGCTATCTGGAGGGTTGCATCAATTCTTGTAATTTTCATGTGTAGAAAATAAAAAATAGATGGTTTACTTGAGGTTTAAATGATTTATCAAGCCATATTTGTCCTACACTAGGATTAAATAAAAGTTAAGTACAGCCTCTTAAAACCACCCTTCACAATAAAACTGCATTAAATGTGTTGAATGCAAGTACACTTAAAGCATGTGTATGTAAATAGCATTAAAAGAAGAGAGAATACTAGTACTTAAAGAACTGACTGAAATTTATCACATGGAAGCAGCATTCCACAGTGACTGCAGCACTTGGCATTAGGAAGTGTCTCACAGGTCTCCAGCTACTGTAACAACTGTAACTGGAGATGAGCAGCAAACCTGACACGCTTCAGAGTAACCCTACCCACAAAAATATTTCATGGGGGGAAATGTGACCTCACATCCTTTTGAGTTCTCAAACTCATCATATTCACTAAAAACACAAGTCAAGCCCTGTTCCTCCAAAATGTCAAGTAATTACTTGAGAAAATTTAAAACAAGTCAAATTTCACTTGTAAATTACATCAGTGAAAGTCCCAGCTTTCTTAGTTACCCTGGGATGACAGATTCTTTCACAGGCAGCAGATATAGATCTACCACTTCTGGTTCAGAAGTCCTAATGTCTTTATTTTAAAGACACACACTTAAAACTACTCACTTAGACCAATGGGAGTCAACAGACTAAGGAACACTCCTTAGGAAGCAAATGTAAGGTGGATACCAATTAACACTATGGATGCAAATACTTCTCTTCCATAAAATGGTATAGAAGACAGACAGATTAGAGATATGAAAGACAAACTGTTCCAGTTCCAGCTCAAAAGTCTTCTGCTTCTTTGGGCAGGAACCTCTAATGTATCAGGTAAAGCCTTCAATGAAAGGAAAGTAACTGCACAAATCCATTAAGAAATAGTGGTATTTAGCAAAGGAAAAAGAACCCCCTCTACATCTGTTGCATGGGAAATTGCTGATGCCTCTCAGATTTTTTTCCAGGCAGGTATCCATGAAGACAGACTTCAGGAAGTCAGCTTTAGTTAGTTGGACAAGATGGGAATTAACAAAATACCAACCAACATGGTCATAAGAAAACATAACACATTATTGAAAACAGCATAAACAAAAGTGCATTAGCTCTTGTAAAAGCTGTTTAATATGCAAAGGAAGTTCAGATCTCTGAGCTTAACGCAGTATGGTAAAAGTAGAGTAAGTTCTCCCACCAATATCTTAAGTTGCTGCTTTTAGCTGCCCCACTACACCTTTGTTTGAGAATTGTTACCTCTGCTATTAAAAAAATACAAACAAAAAAACCATTACCAGCAAATTTTGCAATATAATAAGTCAGTGGAAAGGTAACTGATTTTTCTATAAAGCAACAATACCTCATCAGCCATACAGTACCTGCTGTCATCTGACCTGGATTATGTTTGCAGCAAACAAAACTGTGTGTTAGCTAAAGATATAAATAATCAGTTACAAAACAGTAAAAAGAGAAGTTCTGTCTTTAGCCTTGACAACTCAGTTTCTGGAGATTAGTTCAATAACTACGCTTTAGAAAAGACTCCCCAAAAAGCTATATCAAAGGGGAAAAGAAAAATGTCTATTTTTAGTAATGCCACAGTGACTGGAGACAGAGGCTAGACAAACTGAAAGACAAAAATGTACTTAATTTTTTTTAACAGATGGCAGACAATTAATTAAATAACTTTCCAAGAAAGAGTGAGAACACCATAACCTCTCCAGAAGTCTGGAAACATTGCACAAAATCTCCCCTAACCCCCACCAAAAGGAAAATTCTTCCCTAAAACTCTACCACAAGTCAAAACAATTTTTCAATTAGAGGTGAGCAGCCATGACAGAAGTCCAAAAATGAAGATTATGAAAGAATTATACTAAAAAAACTTTGTAGAAACTGAAACAGTAATTTGTAAAGCTATATGCCTTCCTTTAGTGGCACATGCAACCCAGTCTGTAAAAAAAGATTGGGAAATTGAGCACAACCCAAGGAGATTATCAGCTCTGAGAAACTTCTCAGATTGTGCAATCTCCTGTCAGAGCCCTAGCTACATTTCTGCAATAAACATTCCACCACAAGCAATCACACGTCAAACAGATATTTGAAATATTCCACTAAACAAGAACTTAAAACTACTAAGAATTTGTGCATCATTATGCAGTTTTATAATGCAAACCTTACCAAAGCCCATGGACAACTTTTTCACATACTGACTAAATGAAAAACTTCACTTTCAATAAAACATAAGATTTATGCATACATAAAACCTATGTTTTCCTATATTTATTCTTTTTTCCATGAAGAATATAGTCACAAGAATGATTTTAAAACAATGTGTTTTTTTTAAAAAGGCAATAAAGTTTCCATGAGAATTATTTTAGATATAGTCATAGTTACTTCTACTGCCAAGTACTAAGATTCTTTAGAACTGACAAGATTTTGTAATAACAGGAACAAGACAGTAAGTTTTTCATATTTTTCAGAGATTTCCACTAATATAGAACAAAGCACTTCTGCTAACAAACTGTTTCCAGATTTCAGTCCAATGCATTAAATTTATAAACAGACTTACAACAACATGCTTTTACCCATTACCTTTGATTCAACTTTAAAAAAGGTATGATAGACACACGCTCTTTTTCAAAATCCACCTGAAGACAAAATGATAACATGTACAGACAATGCCACTGGTAACACCATTTTTATTAATACTGGATGTTTAAGCGTATTTTCAAGCCACTAACGGTGACTACCTTCAGGTCAAAAAATACTTCAACAGTATTTAAAACACGTATCTTCTAAGCTCTCCTTTTACCCTCTTTGACACCACAGTCCAGTCATGACTACAATCTTGAATACTTTAGACTGCATGTGAAAAAAGAGAGGTGTAACCACAGAATCAAAAACTTATATGAAAACATGCTTCCATGTTCGAATCTTGAAACAACAGGATAGAACCATAGCTGACCATGGAAACTTACAGTGGCTTTTTCCAATTGCAAGTTTCTCACATGATAAGCAATAAGGATTTTATCACATGCAGGCAGCACTGCAACAATACAAGTCAGTTTACCTGGGATTTTCAAGCACAGTATTGCAAGACCAGAGGAAGAGAGAAAGTATGATAAATTCATGAGTAGAATCCAACACTTTTAACTTCGCAAGGGCCCAGAGATCATGTGATTTATAAGGTTTGCAAATTTGGTTAGGGGCATGCAAATAAGTTTTTTTTATGTTCCTGTCAAGTTTTGACACTCAAGCTTGAGGAAAATAAAAGCCATTATATAATAAGAAATAAAACTATGTCCCAACATTTCCAATACAGTTGATTAAGTATGAGACACAGACATCAGAAAATCATGAAACAGTGGTACTCAACTTTCAGAACACTGGATATTTTCATCAAGCTTATGTACTGCTGTTGCATGGATGAAAAATACTAAAATGCTGAGGAACAGAACAAAAACAACTCTTACAGCAACTTCTCCAGTTACATTGACGTGAAAGAGTAAGTCAACTCTTCCCTAATATGATTCTTCCTACATAACACTTCAGAACTCGGGAAAAACATCCCCCCATCCCCTACCCAAAGAGGATCCAGTAGACTGACGTATGTCTTCCAAACGCATGATTTTCTTTTGAATTTAGAAGAGAGGAGAAAACAAATCTTAGCCCAAGAGAAAAGAGCGCCAGGGCTGTATGGATCATTGCCACTACAATGGAAACTTGTCAAAGTCTCTCCTGCCTGTCCTTACAAGGGAGCAAGGCTGAGCTTGGGCTGATTAACTTAATCTCTACAGGAGATGAGGACAAGCAAGATTTTTGTCACGCCATAAAAGCCTGCCAGAAAACAAATCAGAGCACACTGACATTACATCTTTTGTTCCTCCATCACGCAGACCATTTAGAGTAGCTGTCATTTTCTCATTAAGCAGAGAGCAAAACTGAGGAAAACATGTTTTCTAAAAAATAACATGTAAGCTAATGAAAGGTTGTTGGATTTGCATCCAACTTCTACATGATTATTTTTCCCAGCATTTGTTTTATGAAAGCATTCTTCCAGCATCTAGTTTAAAAAAAAACAAAACAAAACACTGCTTTCTTGGAAATGTACATGAACTAAGGGACTAGTGATACCAAGTGTGTGTGTGTGTGTGTGTGTGTATATATATTTATATATATAAAACCAGTAGTTCAAAAGCCAGGACCAGTCGGGTCAGGTAGCATCTGCTGCTTTCCATTCTGACTCTATGTTTGTAAACACCTGATAAAGCAAGTTCCCCATTTCTAAATACTACCAAAAAAACCCAAGTGATATTCCAGAACATAATTAAAGAGTAGTAGAATCATCTCAAGTATTCAGAGTTAGACTTTTGTCAGACATCCTGCACATCATCTTCCAGAATTCCCTGCTGGACCACACAGCCAGTTTCTGTAGAACTCCATAAATATATGCATGCAAACAGCCATTTTCAAAACAGATGCTTGTTACCAACCATGGCCGTTTTATAACTGAACATACTTATCTAGCCTCAGAGACTAAAGAGGAAATTAAGAAAACAGTTACAGCTTTCGTGGTATTCAAACATAATGCACTGCCACTGAAGATTCTGAATTACACATAAACAATCTGATTTAGAAAAGGAAAAAACCCAACCATTTGGCATTAGGGAAGATCTAACAGCAGAGGAGTGTGTGTATATGTTCTGTATACATACAGGTACACATCCCAAACAACCAACTCTTAAAGATTAAAAAAAAACCCTGACCTTTTATTTGCATTTTGATTTACATTTTAAAACTTGTTTCCTTAGCAGAAGAAATAAGAAGGACCAAAAACTGCAACAGACACACACACTCTTTGCACCTGAAAACTTACAAGCAATTCATGATGCAAAGTTCTGTACTTCAAATCTTCAGAGAAGACAAGAAATGCAGTATTTCATCTCATAGTATCATATAAAGCACACTAAAAAAACCTCTTTTTGCTTTAGTCAAGATACCACATTGTACAACTCAAAGTGAACAATTTTTTTCCTGTGACAGTGGTGAGGCACTGGCACAGGTTGCCCAGGGAAGCTGTTGGATGCCCCCTCCCTGGAAGTGTTCAAGGCCAGGCTGGATGGGGCCTTGAGCAGCCTGGTCTGGTGGGAGGTGTTCTTTTTGCCTCATTTTTTTTTTTCACTGTAGATCAACTTTAGGATCATATCACATTCAAATGTTTAGAGCTTTCTTTCTTGCTCCTTCCAATTTAGATTTAAGGAACAATCACAGAATGATTTGGGTTGGAAGGGACCTTAAAGTCTATCCAGTTCCCATCTCCTCTTTCAGCTTAAAGCCACTACCCCTTGTCTTATCACTGCACTCCCTGATAAAAGTGTCAGTCCACAGCTTTCCTGTAGCCCCCTATAAGTACTAGAAAGCTGTTACAAGGTCTCCCCAGAGCATTCTCTTCTCCAGGCTAAACAAGCCCAACTCTCTCAGCCTGTCCTCATATGGGAGGTGCTCAAGCCCTCTGATCATCTTCATGGCCCTCCTCTGGACTTGTTCTAACAGATTCATGTCCTCCCTATGCTAAGGACTCCAGAACTGAACTCAGTACTCCAGGTGGCATCTCATGAGAATGGAGAAGAGGGTGGAGAATCATTCCCCTTAACCTGCTGGTCACACTTCTTTTGATGCAGCTCAGGATACACTTGGCTTTCTGAGCTGGAAGCGGACATTGCTGGATCATGTTGAGCTTCTCATCCATCAGAAGCCCAGTTCTTTCTCTTCAAGGCTACTCTCAATTCATTCTCCAAATTTCAAATTCAGATACAATTGAAATTTATAGTTGCAATTTAGGATGAAGAATATTTAAGAAAACATCTAACTAGTTTAGCTTTTTGTTCATTTAGAAACTAATGTGTTATGTATGCATTCTGTGGTTGAGTGTACTCCATCTCTTCATACCACTAGACTTAAACACTTTTCTCCTTAAGTCTGTTTCTTTTTTTTATTCTGCTCTCATGTTACAACACAAATGACACAAATCTTGTGCTACTCAGCACAGATCTCATATTCTGTACAGTATCACCTCAGAAAATGGGGCCTTGATAACTATGGCTGAGAAAACAACTTGTACATATAATACAGGTAATTACTGCGTGCTTAAACAGCAGAACAGATTTGTTGCACTGATTCAAGAACTTCATTGATGTTTTGAAACCAAAGATAGAAAAACGGAAAACCAACCAGTGAAACACTGTACAGAATATTCCCTAAAGCCTGAGAATCAAAGAATGATAGAACCGCCCAGATTGGAAAGGACCTCGAACGGGCATCTTGTCCAACCTCTCATGGGAAAAGGAGCCCCTGTCCAATTGCATCTTGAAAACCCCCTATGATGGGGACTCTATCACATCCCTGAGGAGGTTTTTCCAGTGATCGATTATTCTCACTGTAAAAAATTTTTCTTATATAGATACAAAACCCCTCCCAGTGCAATTTGCTCTTGTTGCCCCTTGTCTTCTCTATGTGTCTCCTAGTAAAAAAAAAAAAAGAGAGCTTACATCCTTTAGCTACTGGAATACTGTGACAAGGTCCCCTCAAGTCTTCTCTTCTCCAGGGAGATTCCTTCAGTCTTCTCTTGCAAGGTAGGTTCGCTAGCCCTTTTATCATCTTTGTGACCTTCCTTTAGACCCTCCTCCAGTTTATCTGTGTCTTTCTTGAATTTTGGAATTTTGCTATGTCCAGTGGTGGACATAGCACTCCAGGTGCACCCTGCCCAGCACTGACTGGAAAGATCACATCTCCATCTGCTAGTAATGCCCCTGCAGATGCAGCCCAGGATCTGATTTGCCTTTATTGCTGCACTGGTGCTCTGCTGAGTAATGTTCAGCTTGTCCACAAGGACTCCAGGTCCATTTCAGTAAAACTACTACCCAGCCACACAGATCTGAGCCTGTACTGGACTGTTTGGTTTTGTCATCCCAGGTGCAAGACTTTGCACTTGTCTTTGTTAAACTTCATACAGTTCTTACTTGTCAACTGCTCCAACTCGTCCCAGTCTCTGTAAGATGGCTCTCCCTTCTCAAGTGTCCACCTCACCACCCAGTTTAGTGTCATCTGCAATCTCAGTGAGGGTGCTTTGAATCCCATCATTCAGATCACTTAGAAGATACAGAACAGTATGAAGCCCAGTATCCATTTCTGGAAGACCGTACTTGTAACAGGCTGTCAGCCTGAGGAAAAACCACTGATCACCAAGTGATCTTCTGAGATACTTTTAATATAGTATATTTGATGTCTCAAAGTTAACTTGAATTCAACT
This sequence comes from Tapera naevia, assembly GCA_033556795.1. NCBI lineage: Eukaryota > Metazoa > Chordata > Aves > Cuculiformes > Neomorphidae > Tapera > Tapera naevia. Next base: position 13,581,941 of record JAUMJJ010000022.1, read on the forward strand.
ATGTATTAGTAATCTTTATGCAGGTAATTCCTTGTGCCATTTTGGTGTCATCACACAGAACAGAAATATTCTCATCATAGTTCCTTCTAACAAAATCTCAAGTAAGAAATGTGATTTCACAGTACTGAAAACAAAAACTCCTGTCAATAATTCTGAAACTTAGAGTATTCCAACTGAATTTGTAGCATTCTTATTTTAAAGGAAGAAGTATGTCAGGACTTCATATTTTTCATAATATAAATATGTGCATATATATATATATATAAAACTATCATGAAAGCACTGAACAGAAATCTCTTATTTCTAACCAACTCATTTAATGATGATCAAGTGATTAATGAAGCTTTTCACAGACAAGCTCTCTGGGCAACTTGTGAGGCACACTTTCACAAGTAATGTAAAAGGCAAGCAATAGTTGCACATGAATTCGTCAAGACAGAAAAACACTATCTACTTATCACATAGGTTAACAAGAGGAGAATTATTTCAAGGAACCAATGAAGATTTATAACAGTTTTCCAACTATTTAGGTCAATGGAACATTTTAGTGACCTCTCCCCCTTTTCTCCAGTGGTTGCAGTACTAGAAGCCACGGGAAATAGAAACAGCCTCGTGTTATAATACTGCACATTATCTGCCAAGCACCAAATGCCATGACTTATAAGTTTAACTGCAGTTTAAAATGCATATATCTTTAACAGCTTCATATACATGTATAACAGAGCTCAAACAGTCAAGCAGTACTGAACTTTTCCTTAAAAAGCATCAAATTTCATAAAGCTCTTATTTCCAGTTTTCCCCCAAAAAATACAAAAAATCTCTACCACACAGTCTATGCAAAGTTAGACACAGATGAATGTTATGAACATTAACATTTTCATACTACTAAAAAAGTTAAGGCATTGTCAAAATTAACTTACAAGATTGAAGGAAAGGAATTTTTAGGATCACGTACTAGTATACACTAACACACAGAAAAAATAATTTTCTTTACTTAAACACAATATCTTGCAGTCATAAATCTATGTTCAGACAAATTAGTTTCCTCTATTTGTCTGCGGGAACATCTGTAACTAAAGAGAATACAACCCTAGCTCAAAATACCTGAGAATCTGAAAGCAATAGCTTATACTAAAACAGCACAGTTTAACATCGCATCTTCGTTGGTATGTTATAAAAACAGACTCACAACTTCCTTTCAACTTAGTTTAAAAAGTCTTCTTATGGAGTTTTTTCTCAGTCACTGATATTTGCCACATGCACCCTTGAAGCCTGATGTCTGTTTTTCAAGTACACCATGATACTACCAGTGAAATTTCCCTATCTCTTAAAAAGAGTAGAAAAAATAGCTTGCCACTATACCATTAAACCCACAAATACGGGGGCAGGGATAGCACTTCCTTATTCTATATGCAGGAAACAGAAATTCAAAACACTCTCACAAAAAGCCTGAAGAAACTAGGAAGCTCTGACTTAAGTCACCATCATCCAAACAAACAATTTCAACCCCAAAATCAGCTTCAATTACAATCTTCCTAATTTCTCTGCCTGTTTTCCAAACCTCATATTTATATCTTAAGGAGAGACAAGACTTCCTTCTACAAAGAGTGTTTTATTTTGGTTCTTGCACCCTGACACTGTCCCATAAGTGAAATCTCTTTTGTCTTCTGCAGTTAGGAATATTCAGAAGTATAAAAGGACAACATAACAGTGTGATACTGCATTGATGGCCTCTATTTGTTGATATTTACTTTATTAAGTAGGAGAAGAAAAGAGGATAATATGGTACATACGCTTTGATTTCAACCACTTAAACAAGAAGAGAGTATTTAAATGGAATAATTTACTTTCAGCAATCTCTAAGTCAAATGGATAAACAGGGCTTTTTTAAAGGAAACTATTAAGAATGAAGTGACTTCTGGAAGGCAAACATCCACTGTACAAGTTTCAGAATTAACTCAAGAGCCTATGAATAGACAGGATTGGCATTACTGATAAAATTACTTCTTTCGCCATCTGCCCAATTAGCTGCTCTTCCTCTTCCTATCAGAACTTGATTACTTCTTTACTCCTTCCACAGTGGCAGTGAAACAGAAATTAACTGATCTAAACAGTGAAGAACATGACATCTTGATACTAGGCATTCCTCTTCTGTATTAAAAAAAACCCTGATTCTTGTTTTGCAGAGCTGAAGACACGGTTATCTTGCCCAGCTTAAGCATCATCTTTTGGCTAACATTGCTTCCACTTCCTTCTAGATGAAGAAAGAAGGCTTAACCAATAAACCAGCTCATTTCTACAGCTCTAGGATGGATAAGCTGCACTTCATTATACCTGAAAACCATTTATCATGATACAATTCCAAAGCAAGCAAGACCTACCATCTTAAGTATGAGTTTTAGCTCAAAGTCGCAAGTTACATGATTAAAAAAAAAAAGACTGTCTTTTCCCATTGTTATGAAAAATGTTATGTTAATTACAACTTCCGAGAAAATTAATATAATTCTGTGAAAACACCAGATCACTTCCGAAAGTAAAACTCATAGCCATGTTCCATTCTTTTCACTTTTGCTAACCCATTACTCCATAAGACATTTTTTTAAAATTAAGTATAGAGACTTGACTGATAACTCCTCTTGCAGAAGAAAATTTACCACTTCATCAAATTGTTTCTAAAATACACATTCGTTGGATACTGTTCCACAAAATGCCAGTAATGCTACACCCACTGGAGGGTACCTTTGTTGATGCTGAAACATACAAGTTGGAAAACAAAAGATGCCCTGGTTTTGTAAAGTTAGTGAACCTCTCACAAGACAGCCTGATTTGAAGGAAAATCTCCAGTTGTATATTTACATTGAAACATAAATTGAAAAAATAAATTTCTATCCCCAGGGTATCAGAAACTTGGGAAAAAAAACTTCAAAACCTGCAAATACATAGCTTTAATCAATTCTTTCTTTGATTCTTGATCACGTCTACGAATTTGTCAAACTGCAATGAAAAAGTGTGCGCCAAAAAACTTCCTTTTTTGTTTTCCCTAGAATCTATGGTTCTCAGACCCTCGTTCCCATGAACTTATCAAGAACTATGATAGAAACTTTTTTTTATATTCAGGTGAAGTCAACCTGACTCCTCTCTTTGCTGGGAGCTCAAGGAAAAGGTAAGGTTAAGAAAACTGCAGTCACCTCAGCTTTTCCCTGATGCTAGCCAAAAATCAATTGCACTGTGGAGAAGGCAGAAAGTTACATAGGAGTCATTTACATTCACAGTCCCAGAACCCAAGCACCTCCAGCAGCCATCAGCATTGTAACACTCCAAAGTTTCCTCTAAAAGGCATCTTTGACTACATCCCAAGTCCAAACTACCAATGAAAACAGTTTTATGTATACATTGCATCAAGAAGTGTAAAAGGTTTGTTATGAGAGCCTGAAGGCATTTTAGGAAAGAAAAGTAGTAACAAGAGAAAAATTCAAAGGCTTCTCTGAACTTACACCCATGAAGAATTAAAAGCAAGAGAGACTTTTAGTGCTTTCCTTACTCCAATCCAATCTGCCAAGTGGAACCAAGAAACAGTTCCGCGCGTGCAAGTTACTCGATACAGACATTCTCATGTTACAACTCTATTCTTTAGAAAAAATATCCCAGAATTCTCCTGAATATGGTCTTCCTAACAAGAGCCTTCACAGCTCATTTCAGAACCACAGTAGTTCTGAAGATTTCCCCAGCCACCTGATTTTACAAGCCAAACATTATCTCCAAATATTTCAAGGTCATACTATGTCCAGAAACCATATGCACAAAGCAGATTGTGGGGCATGAGAAAGGCTGAAAATAGCCACAAGCAAATCTCTTCCAGAAAGCACACTCATCTCTCTACAGAGAGAGACCAGCTTCTTAATGACATTTCCAACTCCAAATTCAGTGTACTTTAGGAAAAAAAAACAAACCAAAAAACAACGAAATAATCAAAATAAAAAAACCAAAACACACAATCACATCAATACTTCAGCTCTCACTGCACAGCCCTTAATGGGCATTTTGTTAATTCCATCACCATCTCTGCTCTGCTAGTGCTGGCAACAATAGCTCTTGTTTCAAAAGCCATGACAATTGTTGCCAATGCTAGCAGGTCAAAAATGTCCAAGTCCTAAGAAGGCCACTACCGGGTTGGCACCAGTTTTGGCCTTGTATTCCTACAAAAGAGGTTATATAGCATGTAATAGCAGGTTTGAATGGTTCCAAGGCCATAACAAACCATATCATTGTTTTGTTGGCAATCGTTTCTTTAATTGCCAGTGAACTTAGTAGTACACACAGTTTAAGGAGGAGAGCAGCAAGTCACAGAAGATGTATTAGAGTAATAAATGAACTTAGGTAGATTGAAGTGGCAGAAGAAACCTTCCTCTTCACAAGGGGAGAATAAATTATCTCGGCTTAATGCTGACAGGATTCTTTTCATGCCTGCAATTGCAGCTCCTTTATAAGAGGAGATTAGTATAACAATATATTGGTATAATAAGACTTCGTAACAAAGAAAGGTTCATTAGGAAATTCTTTGATTCCACCTTTATCACTGACAGCAGCACATAACATCAAGACAAAGCTGTGAAGCACCAGTATGACCTCTATTTTCAGCTACAGTTTCATGACATGCCTGGTATTTGTTCTGCACAACCTGACATCTGTAAAAAGGCATGGTGCAAGTATAACCTGCAGTTATACTTGTCGTCCCACCTGCAGTCTCGCCCCTCCATAAAGGTTCTTCCCCACGTGCTCCTGCTCTATCACCTCCTGGATGGAAAGGCTTCTTCCCCTCGGAAGTATCTTAACATAGAGTCACTCACTTGTAGTCAAAGGGACTCATAGACCTCAATGGTGGAACTAACACGCGGGACTGTCATCCGTACTCCAGATGGGTGTTTGTTGCACTGACACCTTGCACTTCAGCTTCTACCACAGTCTCCCCTCCCTCTTCTTTCCCGGCTGTTCCCCAGGGACAGGTTCCTGTCCCATCAATATCAAAATGTCTTCCACATTCCCATGCCAATTACAAAATCCTACCCAGCCTCCCTCACTGCTTGTCAGAAGCAGAATGAAGTACACGCACAGATATAGAAAACACAATGCTACCAAAGTTCAGAATCATGAAAACTGAAGCAGCACTATGGGAGTGTAAATCAGAGAAAGGCATTAACTCCTTTTTCCCTCCAACAGAAGCATTCTACATCTAATCTGTTCCAAATGCAGTCACAAATTAAATTTAAAGAGTTCACCAACTGACAGCGACTTTCTCCTCAGAGACAAATCGTTATGCTTCAAATCTACAAATCTGCAATTGCCTCCATACAGAAAGTTCCTTCTGGTCTTTTAGAAGAAAATTATTTCAGCTACAAAAAGGTTTACTGACCAAGATTAGAAGGCCAAAACACTTAAAGAATTCCACAATTAAATGCTAAATGAGTACTGACAACTTCTGCTTAGTTTCAGTTAATTTTATTCTCTGCTATGAAGCATCAAGCCAAGTAAATGTACTGCTGAGAAGTGAAAATTACAGGTAGCCCAGAGAGGTTGTGGAGTCTGCCTCCTCTGAAATATCCAAAAGCCATCCTGAGCAAACTAGTCTAGGCAGCCTTGGAGAACACGGCAGGTTAGACAAGATGACTTCCAGAGGTCCCTTACAGCCTCAACCATTCTGTGAAATGATGATCACTTGTACTCAACAAAATACTACTTCCACTGTGCACGTGATATTAAATATTAAGGCAGCAGACTCCCAAATCATATTCCAAACTATCTCATTTAGAGAGAAGAAACAAATACAAATTTCCTTTTGAAGCTTTTAACAAAATACGCACATAAAATAAATAACCTCTTTTTAACTCATCATCTCCATTTTCTTGTAATATTAAGTGCAGTATCATCCATCAGTGGTCAGGATGAAATGAATACCCTGACCATCCTTCAATCCCATTTTCCCACTTGGAATAACCATTATGGCTATAACACAAGTCCTACTAACCATCTTCTAAAAAAAATATAACTTGCCCTGCCACAAAACAGGGGGAAATATCCTTGCTGAAATCTCCAGATGTCAGGAGACACTTCTGGTCTCTTCTTCTTTGTAAAGAACATTCCAGATGACACATTTAATTTTGTGTAAGTCAGAGCACTTTTCTGGCCATTATTTATTTGCCAAAAAAAAAGTCCAGCCTCCATGGAAACAATCTTTTTCATAACAGTTAGTGACTACATGGGAAAACAGCTCTCTTGTATTAATACATTTTATATGTGGATATCGAACATCAATAGATTTTATCAAAAGTATCAGCTTTCCTCTGAATATTTTTCTTAGGATTTAATACATCTGAATACAATGTAGCACTATCTGAATACTACGCAGCTTTTAAAACAAAAGATAAAGCCATAACTACTCACTATTTCATAACTATTAGAATTCAAAGATTTCTTAGGTATATTTTCTAAATTATACTGAATATTATGACTTATGAGGATCTGTAAGAAAAAACAGGTGTTTCCAGATCAATAAATTCTGTAGCTCAGACACACATGAGCTAGAAACACATTTGGGAAGTTCCAACCTAGAGTCCAAAATAAAGCCTTAGTTCGTGTAGTATTTTCTACAGAGGTTTCCATGCATCCAGTCTTTGCACTCAGACCACGCAACTGAAAAAAAACAAGAAACTTTCACATATTTCTCAAAGAAACAGAAACATGAATGCATAGAAGAAATTTAAGATGGAAAGCTGAAATAAAGAGATGAGCAGCTGGTCCAAAATTAGGGCTTATTAATAAAGAGATCATATGTTCTGTCCCTTTGACAGTTTGTACTGTGTAACTATCAACAGGGAGTGGCAACCTTTCACTAAGTTAAAGCCAATCCTTTATAAGACTTTGAGTATCAGAATAGACTTTGACCTGTGCTCCAGTTAGAAGCTGGTACCGATCCTGTGCCGGTTCTCCCCTAGCAACATGAGTATCTTAAGAGAACCAAGCAACTGTGGCTTGTCTAGACAGTCTCTAGACTGCAGTAACTAAAGATGAACCACAGCACATTATACTCAGATGACATTGTATGGATATCCACCGGTACTGAAAAGCCCAAGAAGAAACCCGACTAGAGATTACGCTCCAGGAGATGCAACTATTTCAGCAGAGCAAAACATGATGGACACGAAGTACTCCAAGTCACTTTTCTTCTTCACAAACATCAAGTTTCAGCTCTGGTTCAACCACTGTTAATCAGGGTGTTTATTTCAGCAGGCTACTGAGAAAGCCTAATGATGGTATCATTCGCATTTGCTTTAAATGAGCTATAACTGGGTGTCGTCTTCATTAACACTTAGTTTTACCAATATTGCCTCATCATCCTTCTAGCTTTATTGCTCCTTGAATGACTGGACAAATTAGGGCTAAGACAGAATTGTTTTCAAACATTTTCTAATTTGGTTCTCAAAGAAGGAAGTTCAGTTTTTCATTTGGAACTGCAATTTCTTGTTGACAAAGGATTTTCAATAAACAGCATCAAGTAACATCCACAAAAAGTGTAAGTTTTGACTTACATGTTTTGGGATCTCTCAAATTCAAGACAAACATGCTGTATCAAGACAAGCATCTCAGTATTCCTTGGTAAGAGACCTATAAAAGCGTTTTATTTTTATGTAGAACTAAAGTATGTCCTAGGGAATTCTGCTAACAGCAACTGTGAGGCTCCCAATATCATCTGCTTGCAGAGCTTCTAAATATTTATTAAGTCCTCAATGAGCAGCTCCTGAAGCTATCGTCCTCAAAGGTTTACAGACCAACAGGTTGATTCTCAATTTGCCCAAAAAACAAATTCCAGGTGTTTCCCACTTCCTTCCCATCACCAATAAAAAAATCAAACACTCCACAGTTGCCAGGGACAAGGGTATTGTTTACAAATATTTTTCCTTGATAAGAGCACTTAATCTCTTACAGAGTTTTGGTTGGGGTTTTTTATTCCTCTTGTTGAAACGTGTCTTAACATCAGCTTTCTATTATCATTCTTGATTAAAACTTTTTATAGGAAAAATAAACAACTAAATTCCTACAGCCTCCAGTTTTACGAGCAGAAGAATTGGCTAAGTGAATTGTTACTCTTTTATAAAACCTACCACACACTGTGAATCAAACACTAATATTTTGACAGTCCCAACATCTCTACTGTTAACTTTCTAGAGGCTTACGTAATATTAGAAAAGTCTTCCAAGAGGCGGAACCTGAAATGAGAATCCACCAAGTCACTGCATTGCCAATGCCAACGCCAACTTAGAGTTAGTTAACATACCATATATTTTTTGGTAAGTTTCACATCAACTATATATTTTGTAATTCTTAGTGACAAACAGGTAATATTAACTTGCAATTATATTTTTGCATACAAAGCCTGGATATGGTAATTTGCAAGACAAAGAATTGTATTTCTAGGTCAATCAGAAGTCTTATTTTAGATCTAATCACAGAACCATTCGGGTTGGAAGGGACCTTCAAAGATTATCTAGTTGCAATCCCCACGGCCACAGGCAAAGGCATCTTTCATTGTTCAGTTTGCTCAAAACCCCATCCAACCTGACTTCGGACACTTCCAGGGATGGGACTTCCACAGCTTCTCTGGGTAACCTGTTCCAGTGCCTCACCAACCTCACACTAAAAAACTTCCTCCCTATATCCAACCTAAATCTACCCTCTTTCAGTTTAAAACCATCACCCCCTGTCCTGTCACTACAGGCCCTGGTAAAAAGCCTCTGTCAAGAGAGAGAGACATTCACATATTGACTCCAAACATCCTTAAGTCCTTCTCTACAGGCCTACTCTCAATCCATTCAACACACAGTCTGTGCTTATACTGGCGACTGCCTCAACCCAAGTGCAGGACCTTGCACTTGGATCTAAAGAATGGTAAAAGTAAGTCCAAGGAGATTTAGTCGATCATGACATTTCCCCTTACTTTGAACTACCTCCACATAACTTACAGCATTCTGAAGCTGACTATCTTCAAATGTTTATACTCTGCTTTTTCTCTGCATGAGCTTCATTAGCAAATGAGTATCCTTCTCATATACCAAGTTTCTCTAGCATTTTATCACTCAGATTCTAACAGCATAGTTACTGTGGCTTCAGTAATGACAATTTAACATTTTTGACAGATAAGAACCACTGACATAAAGGTACTTTCAGTTATATTCTTTACTTTTTATTTATTTTATTTATTTACCAGATCCCTAGCCACAATATCTTCAGAAGTGCTTTCCAACAAGTTAAGCAAAAGGGGGAAAAAAGGGTCTAGTAACAACACAGATTTAGGACTCAATCCAAAAGACGAGATCATCTCACCTTTTCCTATGCAAAACAGATTAACATTAATTCATCTGGCTAAACAAGAAACAGATCTACAAAAAAAACAGGTGAATCATGCATTGTAACTGTGTAATTTTGGTGCAACAAAAATGGAAACCTCTTGAGACTAGATAAACCAAGTTTGTTACATGTGGTGTTGACTGTTGTCAGTTTATTTGAAGCTAAATTGCTGAACAAGTGAGAAATCTGACACCTCTGAAGATTAAGACCATCAAAAGTCTGAAGTTCTAAAAATCAACTACTCAAGTAATTTACTAAGTTCATGAATAATTGAGTTACTCAAGTGTCTACATAAAACACAAAAATACCCTTTGAGACGTATCAGAGCAGAAAGAACACAGGAAAGTATTTTCATCAAAATTTAATAATTACTTTTTAATCAAAAGCACAGACAATTTCAGGTCATGATATCCCCCATCTGTTCATCTGTTCCACACCTCTTTCCATACTCTCCAAAAACTGGAAACCCATAAAACCTAAGGATTTAATAACATACACAGAGGAACGGGAAATCTGTTTTTACTCCAAAATTCTAGTAGAAGTATGCTCACTGAACACTACTTTCCACTGCTTAATATCATTAATGAGACACTTAGCTCAAGTTAATAGCTAGCTACTTACATTGCCTTTGGCTCTACTTAGCACATCTACGGTATTTACCAGTATCTGATCACTGCATACCCTAGAGTGTGACGATCCAACTATCACAGCCTTCACAGAGTTATTGAATCTTTAAAGGATTGTAGAATTTTTAGAACCCAAGATTATGAGAAAAAGCACTACATAGTGCTGTGGTACATTCTTTATGCAGAACTTAGGCTCTGGTCTCCTCATGGTTCACCCATAAAGCCAGCCTATCTATAATTTCTCAGCCTAGTAATAAAGCAAAGGCATAAACAAAATCTACAGACAGTTGCAACTTAGTCCATTTTCTTAGTTCGATTTTATTACACTTGCATAAGAGAAAACAGGAAAAAATAAACACCTCTCCTGCACCTCAGCTTTATGAATTTCCTTCGTGCAACGTGTAAATCAAAGTGATATAATCCTTAGTGTGTTTTTTCCGCCTGTTGTCAGCCCTCTTCTCCCACACCTTCCTGAAATGGTAACACGCCTTCCTTTTTATCAGCCCTCCCCCTCACCTTTTTTTCTTTTTTTTCTTAGTTTTCTCATGTTGTTTCGCATAAATTTAGAATCATACAGAACCTAGCTTATGATGCCTGCAAAAACCAAAATGGTCACAAAACTGATTTAAAGGTTATTCCATGCCTGCCTTTTAGTCTACAGTGGCTACAAACTGGTGGGGAAGAAAACAAGAATAAGTAAAGCTAAAGAGGATAAAACTATCCTAAGAGAAGCCAAAGGCATTGCTGAGACTTTTCTTCACATAGTCAAATGAAATGCGTTTCTTGAATCTAAAGGAACTACAGCATTTTAAGCCTACGTGCATAGAATCAGATGCTGGATTTAAACTGTCTGTGCATCAGTTACTCATATATTGTCACTCAGATACAGAGTCAGTTAACACCTTTGCTCAGGAATGATGGAAGTAACTATAAATAACATCAGTTAACAACTTAAATAAAAGAAGGTTTTTAGATGTAAAGGCTTTATAAAAAAGGACTTTTTAAAATGTAATTTGACCATAAAAACATGACTGTTTTCTTGTTAGGTGTACCAGGCCTAGAGTCTGACTAGTGACCCCCTTTAACCAGGGGTTGCAGGGAAGGGAATGGGGCATTCATCTTAGAAGATATTTTAAGTACAGCTCAATTATACATACACCTAAGCATTTCTTCCTTAAAAACATATTCACATACACTACAATGGATTTGATACATAAAGAGCACCCTGGCCAAGAATTATGCTTGCAGTGCAAATCATCACTAAGAACTGGTATCAAATATTTAAACTCTTTAGGAAGCATTAGGATACTCAAATTCTATAGAAAAGAATCATAGAACCACCTGGTTGGAAAAGACCTTTGAGAACATCAAGTCCAACCATCCTGTCCCCTTGTCCCTAAGAAACTCATCTACTCCCCTTCCAAACACCTCCACAGCTGGCAACTCAACCACCTCCCTGGGCAGTCTGTTCCAAGAGCCCAGGACTCAACTCAGTATGAGAGATATGAAACAAAGTCCAGCCAGCAGACAGAGTGAGAATACTGACCAAACATAAAAAGTTAACCTGCCAGCTGATTTCTTCAGAAGCAGCACTTTATTTTTTAATTGGTGCTAGTTTAAAAGAAAGGCATCTGTAACTAAGGCTAGCTAAAAATAAAAAAAACACAACATAATTCTGATGACCATACCATAAGAAGCTGGCTTTAAAAGAATAGGCAAAGTTACGCCCCACAATCTCAGAAAATTTCTAAAAAACTGTCACTTTAAATGGCATTTTTACGACCCAAAATGCAAACACACGTTCTAAAACTGTACACAAGCATGACAGGAAGCATCCTAACAAGTTTATTCCCAAACTGACTACAGCTTAGCTCCAAATTGCAATTACGATAACTGAAAAGGGACAAATCCTTAAACAGACTAAACGGTGAAATAATACAGTTAAAGATACTATCAACTGTATATTTGATACTTGCAGCCTCCTTACCACCGTAGGAAGGTTCCCACAGTATGGCCATTGTTAAAGCGCATACCAGCAAACAGAGTCACAGTTAACATAAAAGTCTGGACTCCTATTGGATCTATCTACACTCTTGACATCTATCAATACAAGCTAGGTGTAAAAATGTCAGATTTGACAGTAATCTTGACATATCACAACTGACACGGTACATTCTAAGTATCAGAGCTCTTCTTACTAGCTAAAATGACAGATATGCAAACTAAATTAAAAAAACATGTTAACTGAAAGACGCAATGCTATTTTCCCTTGTGGCAGCAACATCTGCAAGGCTCTGCTTTTATACAGGGATGTAGTTTTGACCTGTCAACGCTTCAGAAGCTCACAAATCTCAACAGTGCACAACATGATGAAATTGTACAGATTCTCATTAGATTCTCATTAGAATGACTATTAAGAGCTATCTCCACCCCCATATCTCCCTTCCCCCACAAACCCAAATGTCAGAGTTCATACTAGGAATGAATTTGGTTTACTTGTGTTCCTCTCTGACAACAGAAAGCCAGAAAAATATTACACTAAAGAACTTGTATCACTTGCTACAAAGAAAAGACACTCTACTTCAGCATAAAAGCACAAGTTGCAATTTGTCACTATTTAAGGACATCTCTAGGCATATCTAAGCATCCAGTTACATCCTAAACAAACTGGTTGGATTCAACATACACTTCGCTGGGGTGCTTTTTATGATCAGAACTAAAATACCATCCACTTTGTCAAGCAACTACCAAATTATGTTGGTTTTGTATCAGGAAGTGTTATGGTTTGCTTTCTTATGATGCAATTTTAACACTAACAGCACTGGAGAGATCCATCAAACCACCACATATGATCCAGTAGGGGAAAAATATGCAAGCAGCCCTCTATCCCAGGCCTAGTACACCAACTAGTTTAAAATGCATTTAAGCCCCTGCCACGACTTCTTCCCCACCTGCAAGGATGAAGATTCAGACTAGACGTTAGGAAGAAATTCTTCACAATGATGGTGGTGAGGCACTCACAGGTTGCCCAGGGAAGTTGTGGATGCCCCCTCCCTAGAAGTGTTCAAGGCCAGGTTGGATGAGGTTTTGAGTAACCTGATTTAGTGGAAGGTGTCCCTGCCCATGGCAGAAGGGGTGGAACTGGATGGGTTTTAAGGCCCCTTCCAACCCAAACCATTCTATGATTCTATTAATCTTAGAGCTTGTTTTGCAAATCATTAGTTAACGTTTCATAAAATAGAACCATAGAATTGCTTGTTAGGAAAACACTCTTGAGATCATCGAGTCCAACCGTACCTGTCCACTACTAAACCATATCCCTGAGTACTTCATCCACCCATCTTTTAAACACCTCCAGAGATAGTGACTCAACCACCTCCCTGGGCAGCTGTGCCAGCGCCTGCTGTAAGCCTACACTTAACAGGCTGAAGTCAGTGCTGCAGTGCTTAACCACAACGTAAGAGGATCTCAATTAAAAAAAAAAAAACAAACAACAAGTTTCTGAAGAGAGTATTGGTGTTATCAGAGCTATTTACAGTCTTCTGCCTCCACACGGGGCTGGCACTCAGGAATTCCGCTTTTGTACAAAGCGTCCCCCGCCCCTTTTGACAGCCGAGGAAGGTGCATGGAGCTAGAGGGTTGAATGACAAGCGTGGGCCAGGAGCGGGCGGGCGCCTGCTGGGCACGAGAGCCGCTCTCCCTCGCACAGAGAGGTTCACGTACCCTGAGATCAGCACTGCGTAAGCAAGTGCCCAGCGCAGAGCCGAGCAGGGCTGGTGACTCAGCCGGGACAGCGAGATTCAGCCCCACAGGGTAAAGAATTCGGGGAGACGGCACCATCGGCGGCTCCCTACTCACCAGCAAACAGTCCACGTTCACTTCGGATTTGGGGTCCTTTAAAGTCACGTCGATTTTTTCAAACCGAGACTCAAAGCTTTCTCCTGTCGACATGTTTCCAGGAGATAAAAAGAAGTTTCCTTATTCCAGAGCAAAGTACGGTTAAAAATAATGAAAAAAAAAAAATCCCAAACAAACAGGAACACGCGAGCACAAAAGAGAAACCACACAGCTTATAATAGGCTGGGGAGCGCTTCCTGAAAAATCCCTTCAATCACAGCAGGCTGAGGCTTCCCCGCCGAGGGGGAGAAATCCAAAGGGCAGTCCGGGGGTGGGGAACGGGGCTGCTGCTTCTTCTCCCTGCTCCTCCACTTTCCTGGCACTCTCCTGGGCTGCTCACAAGTCCGCAGCAGCAGCTTTCCTCTCCCTCCCTCCTCTGCTTGGGCCACAGCGTCTCAGCAACCTCATTTTCCCAGCCTGGGAAGCCGCTCTGGGAGCCAGCGTAGCGGTTCTTCCTCCTCCTCCTCTTCTTCTTCTTCCTCGCCTCGCACGAGCTGGTGGATGCCAGGTTCCGAAGCAAAACGCAGCTTTACTACGGGAAACCAGAAGAAAAAAAAAGCAAAGAAGGAAAAAGAAAAGCCTGCAGGCTCACGAACGAGGCAAAACACGAGAGAGAATAAAACTAAATCCCGTAGGAAACTCTCTCAGAGCCGCGGGGTTGGTGCTGCTTCCATGGGCAGAGGAAAACGGAGCTTCCTTTGCGGGAAACCAGAAGAAAAGACGCAAAACCCAACATAAAAACAAAAATAAAGTCTGCAGGTGCACCAATGAGACAAAAAACGAGAGAGAAAAAAACTAAGTATCATAGGAAACTGTCTCAGCGGCGCGGGGCTGGTGCTGCCTCCATGGGCAGAGGAAAACGCAGCTAGAAAGAATGAGAAATAGCAAAGAAAGAACTAGAATTCTTAAAAAAGAATTAAAAGTAGGGGCGAAAAAAAAGCCTGCAGATACACCAACGAGGCAAAAACGAGATGGAAAAACCCAAATCCCGATGGAAGCTCTGTCTCAGCGGCGCGGGGCTGGTGCTGCTTCCATGGGCAGAGGAAAACGCAGCTAGAAAGAATCAGAAATAGCAAAAAATAATTAGAAATGGAAAAAAAAAAAAAAGAAGCCTGCAGGCACAGCAATGAGGCAAAAACGAGATTAAAATATCCAAATCCCGCAGGGAACTCAGTCTCAGCGCCGCGGGGCTGGTGCCGCTTCCATGGGCAGAGGGCGAGGGATCCCGGGGCGGGACGGGGGAAGAGGCTGCCTCGAAGGACCCCCGGCCGCTTCAGCGCCACAGCGACGGCCGCAGCATCCTCTTCTTCCTCCCTCCTCCTCCTCCTCACTGCCTCTCGGCGCTGCCAGCGCCGGCTCCGCTGCTCCCCCTTCCCCGTGCGCGGGACCCGCAGCCCGCACCGACCCGAGGCGGCGGCGGGAGGATGCGGGGAGGCGGCGGTTTCCAGAGGGGAGGGCAGAGCGCTACGGTCCGGCGGCGGAGGAACCTGCGGGAGGCACCGCCAACATGTCCGCCTTCCTGTTTGAACAGTCGGGGCAGACGGCTGGGACGGGGGCGCGGGAGAGGCGCATGCGCGGGGATGGGGAAGAATGGAAAGGAGGCGGGAGGTGCGCGGTGTGCGCGCGCGCCGCTGCTCTGCTCCGCTCCGCTCCCCTCCCGTCGCCCCGCGCCGCTCGAACGGTCGCAGGGGGGCGCGCGAGAGACCTGGGCAGTAGAAAAGGGGGTGGTGCTCAACGGCGGGAGGGGGCCCCGCGCGCGCACCGAGCGGCCGCGGCGGCGGGGAAACACAAGGGAGGGAGGGAGGGAAGAAAGATTGGACGGGAGAGCTCGTTCGCAAACGGTCGTGGTTGCCTTGGCATCCACCGCTGCTCCGCTCCCGTCCCGCCGCGCCACTCGCACTCCAAGCGAGCGAGACGCGGGCAGTCAAAGGGGCGGGAAGCAGTGGGGAAGGAGGGAGAGACGGAGGGAGGCGTCGCGCGCTCGCAAACGGCCGAGGCTCCCGGTGGGGCGGGTTTGACAGCCCCCTGGGTGGGGCCGCGGGCGCGGCGGCTGCTCTGCTCTGCTCCGCTCCCTTTCCCTTCCCTTCGCTTCCCCGCCCACACGCCGCCCCGCGCCACTCAACGGTCGCAAGGGGCGCGCGCGAGCCTTGAGCCCCCCCCCCCCCCCCCCCTTTGCCCTCCCGAGGGAGGAAAAAAAAAGGGGCGGGAGGGGGCGTGCGCCGAGCGGCCGCGGCGACGGGAAAGGAGGGAGAGCGGGAGGGGCGGAGCGCGTTCGCAAACGGCTCCGGTGAGGCGGTGCGGGGGGGAGCAGCACGCGCTTCATGCCCGCGGTCTCTGCGGTCTCTCCTGCCCACCCCCAACCCCCTTCGTGTGGCCAGGAAGGAGGTGGCAGGGGAGGCATCGCCCGCCCTGCTTGTGCCCCGGTTCCCTGGAGGCGCCTCCTAGCTGCCCGCGCCTTCCTCTGTGGGAAACGGCACGCCTCTCCTGGTTGGGAAGCGACAACTCTCCACGGAGATCCCTGTCATAGAATCATGGAATGGTTTGGGTTGGGAGGGACCTTAAAGCCCATCCCGTTCTAACCCTCCTGCCACGGGCAGGGACACCTCCCACCAGACCAGGCTGCTCAGGGCCCCATCCAGCCTGGCCTTGAACGCTTTCAGGGACGGGGCATCCGCAGCTTCCCTGGGCAACCTGTGCCAGTGCCTCAGCACCCTCATTGTGAAGAATTTCTTCTTAATGTCTAATCTAAATCTTCCTCCTTCTGATTTAAAGTCATTCCCCCTCCTCCTGTCACTTTTAAACCTTGTAAAGTGTCCCTTCCCAGCTTTCCTGTAGCCCCTTCAGGTACTGGAAGGCCACTATAAGGTCTCCCCGGAGCTGCCTTTCCTCCAGGCTGAACAATCCCAACTCTCTCACCCTGTCCACATAGCAGAGGTGCTCCAGCCCTCTGATCATCTTTGTAGCCCCTCTCTGGACCTGTTCCAACAGTTCCATATCCTTCTTATGTTGGAATCTCGCAAGAGCAGAGTAGAGGAGAAGAATTGCCTCCCTCGTCCTGCTGGCCATGCTTCTTTTGATGCAGCCCAGGACACGGCTGGCCTTCTAGGAGCTGTTAGGCTTAGGGTTAGGGCTAGGGTTAAGGTTAGAGTTGACCCCACTGAGAGTTGTCCTAGACACCTGCTGCTAGACAGCCAAGCGTTGCACAACGTGGTGCCTGCTCACTGCTGGGAGGGGAGAGGTGCTGGCAAGGGTCACCCAGCTCAGGGTGCCAGGGAGCCAGAAATGTCTCCACCCTCGGAGATCTTCAAAGGCTGGCTGGCCCTGCTTGCGGAGAAGGGACTAGAGAAATTTGCTTAGGGATATGGTTTAGTAGTGGACAGATACGGTTAGGCTGTCTCAAAGGTCTTTTCCAACTAAATGATTTTGTGATTCTAAGTTCACCTGACACCTCTTCCAGCTGCAGCAATGCTGTAATCCTGTGTGCCTGGAGAAGAAGAGGCCACCTTCTTCAACACCAGGAGTCCAGAGCATTTTGATTTATGTCCTGACAAGCCAGCACACCTAACTTAGAAAGAGAAGAAAGATACAGCATTAAGCATGTAACCCCTGCAACATGTTTTGCTGTTTCCAGATTAAACCTTGTTCTCAAACTCCAGCAGGGACTGTTTGTTCAAATAAGGAAAGTCCAGTAAAGTTAAGGATTTCAGATAATACCAGACAGAAGTCCCCATACTGGATCGGTTCTTTGACTTCCACTGCAGTTCCAGAAATGGCAATGGCATTTTTTACAGTGATCACTAGAAATTAAGTAAGGAATGCCAAGTTATTGCTAATCTCTGGAACAGTTGCCAGTAGCAAACCTGAATCACTAGCGCTATGAGTTATTTTCAAAGTCATGGTTATCATGGTTAGGAAACAAATGACCTATACCTAAATGCTAGGACAATTTGAGCTACTCAACCTTGGATGTTCACTACTGGCTATATTGTCTTATTCAGGGGAGAAAAATAAATAGTTTTCTCCATTTTGCTTTTTCTTGTCTACAGCTGCCTGCATCTTTGTTTTTGTTTTTTTTTTTTTAATGAGAAGTATGCATGGTTAAAGTGAAAATACATGCTACAACAACGTTACTCTCTTGTTTGCTTTCACTTGTTTTGTGCTGGCTATTACCCACAACCCTTTGATTCTGAGAGTTTGGTTGCTTTTGGAAATGCAGATGTTCCATTTCATCAACCGCAGTCCAAAGAGAACATCTCGTGTACTCCGCAACCTACAGGGTGTAGGTTATGCCTGTGATGCAGCAAGTAATTCTTAAAATACAAAGAAGATGCTTCTTACAGTCCTCGTATTAAACAAGATGAAAATCATCGTTAGAGATGCTAAATGTAAGACATTAAAACATGAGGTGGTACAGAGATGCTGCTGGGCCTCAGCAGGGTGATATGAAGCACCTTGCTGTAAAGAATGCAAAATTCATGAGAGGAAAGAAGAGGAAACCTGAAGTGTCACTGAGCTGTGGCCCAGATGCTGCTTATGTGTTTTATCCAATGTCTGTGTGAAAGCACATAGGTAGTCTTGGAAATGCAAAACTTCTTCCATCTTCCCCAGTCCTCACTGCAACAAAGCTCAATGGGTCTTACTCTCACTTGTCCTTTGCATCTTTGCATTACTCTTTTTTTTTTTACAGTGGCCCAGTTTCCACACAAGTAAGTGGAGAAAAGCACCATCCCATTGGCTTGGCAGCTTGGAGGAGACTTCATAGAGATAATGAGAGCTGGGCATTGGACAGGCCCAGACTCATGCAGTTATTTGCTAGTGAAGGATCTTACCATTAAACAGTACACCTGAGTGCCTCTTCCAGTGTGTGTGGTGAGGGAAGCTGCTGTGTTTGTGTTCAGCTGCATGCAAACTCAGTGTGTTTCAAATAGTTCTGTCAGCCTGAGCTTTTCTTACGATTACAGTGGAGTAAAAGTGCTTTGTTGTCTGTCTCAAATAGAGTAGAATTTATGTGGGAGGTACTTCACTCAGCAGCTATCTAGGAAACTCTGAGTACTGCTTTGAAATCGTAAAATAGACGCTTTGGCTGCAAAGAGCAAAAAGGAAAATAAGGAAAATAAGCAAAAAGGAAAATAAATTCTAGTTTTTATGGGTTAAGTGTCTGCTGTGAAAGAGTGCTCACATTGTAACTTGAGAGTGTAAGGTAATAGTTTCTAATCCAGTGAACACTCATTCACATGCCTGGATCTTGAAGCCTGTTTTAAGGAACTTCAGTCAGTCTATTTGTATTTTTATGATTAGCAACTTGCATATTTCTAGTCTTATCCACTTAGAAATCGTATGAAGTTCCATCCTACGTAACCAATCGTAGTGCATTGAACACAATGTTTTAGTTTGTTTTGTCTTCCTGATAACAAATAAACTAAAAATAGGTAATTTCTTCCTGCATTTGTTGTGTGACGTGTTTTGGAATTGAGCTAGCTTTTGTTGAGTGAAATGGGAATTAATCGGCTTATATTTGACCTGGTAACACTGATGAAACTTGCAAGCCTGAAAGATTTTTTTTTCTCTCTTCAAAGCATGTAGTCTTGAATTCTTGACAGTATGTCTATGTAAGCTCATGTTCGTTCTTAGTAGACAAGCAAAGTGATAATCCTTATTAAAACAGGAATCCTAGTCCTCATATCCAGGTTGTCTTACCTATTTTATATTTACTGATTTTGCTGTTAATGTGATACAGATGTCACAAATTGACACCGACTTAAGAGCTGACTGTTTGGCAGAGATTGCAATTCCCTATTAAATACAGAAAATCAGTAAATGACAGAATTACTACATTGTCTTCCTCTTAAATATTATACCATACTTATGAAAGCTACATGTAGTATTGTTTATCATGTAAATCATATTCTTATCCATTAGAGTAGTAAGACTGTGCATTATGAAAGGTTTCAGTAGTGCCCATTTCAGGAAATGAAGAAACTGCAAGAACACAATGGAATACTTGACAAGTATTAGCTGGGCCTTCTCAGAGCAGGTAGTTACCCCCATTCTCTCATGAAAAAAAGTAAGAAAGGTTAAGTGAAAGAGCTTGTAATAAAGCCAGAGACCATCTACATTTTTTAGGTCACTGAGTGTGTGTCTTTGAAAGGCCTATGCCCTCAGAGTGAAAAGGCTAAGATACGGGAGTTTCTGATGTAACTACTGACTTCACAAGAGTTACACAAGGCAGAAATGAGATCCTGCTCACTATATCCTGCTCACCATATTAGGCCAAGTTGGTAATGCATGATCTACCTTCACATTCAACTTCCTATTTAGTCAACATGAAACCTATGGCAGTTAAATCACATTACGTTAAGCCTGACTTTGGGCCACCACCCTCCCTACTTGTTTGCTGTACAAAACTGGCTCAGGTTTGCTTCAGTTCTAGTCCTCTGCACACTTAATAGCACAGGCCACTATTGCTTAAAGCTCTGAGATGAAGACTGCGGTCAACAAAACTAGTCCTTATACAGAACATTTTACCATTGCTAAAGCTCATCTGTGCAACAGAAAGCCTGTTTGCCGGAGCTCCCTTCTTCAGGCAAGGAGTGGTGGCTGCCTGTGCAGACATTTCTGACGTGACTTTAGATGATGATAAAGTCACAGCAGCATTGATCTCGGTGTGCTTGCAAAATCTGAGAAAGAAAGGCTGTGTTAGCTGGTGAGTGCTGGTGGCTGTAGGTAGCTGATTTACAGCTTCGGTCACCGTGTTGACTGCCGTGCTGTCCCCTCACCTCCCTTGGGGGCTCGACTGAGCAGTGAGAAAACTCCGCAAGGAATTACAGACTGTAAGCTTGAGGTACAAGGTGCTTGAATATTGAACACATTAAATAGGAGAGAGAAAGCAAAGAAATGTGACAGATATTAGTCCTATTATTTAGTACACCGAGAAAAGCTATGTTGGTTCTTCCAGGATGAAGCAAAATGCAGGAACTAGAGTAGCACAGAAATGATCTAGGCAATAAATAATTCCTAGCATGAGATGATAAATTTGGATGTCCATCAAAGAAAATTTGGCATGGATATACTCAACAAAAGTATCTTTCAGACATCTGTAGATGCTGAAACAGTGCAACATAAACGCTGATACGTACAAATACATCTGTTTTTCATACTTTCAGTGTATCCCAGCTTCTTGACAAATGGCACTTGCTGTTTCCTCTTAGATTTTCAGGCACCGTAGTCCTTTTCTTTTCATCTGGTGCTGGAACACTGGGGAGAAACTGCTCCCACTGCCTGCACATGGTGATTGACGAATAAGAAATGAGACTCTTGGATCCTTGTTTCATTTTCCTTGAGTGAAATAGAAATAGGCAAAATAATCACCTTTTAGAACTTTCGCAGTGGCCCAATTTGATGGAGAGGGTCAGGTTTGAAAACGAACTGTTGCAAGGAAGTAAACTGGATGGGATTTTCTGCTCCAGTGCAAACACAGATTCATTTGCTGCCAGCAGACAAGGGCACAGTTGTATAAATAGGGCAGTATAGGCACTCCCAATGTATCTGCAAAGGAGGTGAGCTGTGAGCCCAGAGGAAGATTGCAATCCAGTCACCATATGGCTCAGGCCAGTACCAACCACAATTACATACAGAGTTTGGGCTCCCTTTGCTCTAAGGCTTTAAAAGTGCAGAAAAAATGCATGTGACCAATGTATGGCAAAAGCTAACAAAGTGATTTTAAATCAAATCAAAACAAAGTTCCACTGGAATGCTGAAAGCTTCATACCTCAGTAAGGACGATTTCCGTGGCAAATACTATTTTCCCACTGAAGCCACTTGGTGGATACAGAAAATGTTAAGATTCCAGAAATTCTTCTTTTACCCTGGGAAAAAGCTTTTTATTTTCCCTGTCCCAGTGCTTAAAAATGGCCCCAGTGCTTCTTGCTTGAAATCTTCAAAAACCCAAACAAACTTAACTCCTAAGTCAAAGAAAACCTGTGGGAAAAAAATCACCTGAAAAAATGAAGGTCTCAGGAAGTTGGGAGTATATTAAAGCAGGAGCTAAAACTGAATCTGCTGATGCTATCATCTATCAGGATATGAAACATATACAATACATTATTTGTGTTTTTATATTTCCGTTATACGTATCATAGAATCACAGAATGGTTTGAGTTGAAAGGGGCCTTAAAACCCATTCAGTTCCAACCCCTCTGCCATGGGCAGGGACACCTCCCACCAGACCAGAACACTTCCAGGGAGGGGGCATCCACAACTTCCCTCGGCAACCTGTGCCAGTGCCTCACCACCCTCATTGTAGAGTGATTGTCATCATTACAGACCTCTTTGAAGATTAAGCTATTATGAATCTGACTTTCTGCTCTGCTATTAATTTGTTGGATGTGAATCACAAAAGTAAGATTTTTCCTTCTTGTTTCTCCAGTTCTTAACCCTAAGTGCTCTCTCCCAGAACAAATTTCTCCCATCCCACCTTACTCCTTCTTCCCCGCATACACCTATCACATCTCCTGTGGTTGGATTAGTTTTGCAGTCCTTACTCAAACAGTTGTTCTTCTGAAGACAAAAGTTAAAAGCAAACTGGGCTGAGTTTAAAAGTAAACTAGCTTTGATTCTGCTGGCTTTGGCTTTATGTACGCTGTCCTAAATGTCTGTGCTCTCTGTAAATGCTTTGCTCTGCTGAAGACTATGTCAAATCCATAAAAAGACGTGGTTTTGTCTTGGGCCTGGGAAATATTTAACAGTTTCAGACTTCAGCAGATAATTAACTTTTAAATTACACGTTTCATAACTTTACTGGAATAAACAGAGCAGGCTTCACACAATCTTTCTCAGGGCAGAATGGCGGAAGTTGCAGTTCTTGACACAGTGTAAAGTTTTGCAACACGAGTTATAGACAACTTCTTTTATATTATGAAGCTTCATGGCATTCTATATGACTTCTGTATCAAATTTAAGGTGCTCAAATGGCATTGAATATACAGTTTTTTAAAAAAACTGTGTTTCATATGACTATCTTCGAGATATTAAAAAAATATTTTAAGAAGTTCAGTCATCAATAAAAAATTTGAATTCCTTGCAACTGCAGGAGTTATAAATGACTCAACTTAGTAATTTTGGTGGCTTTTAACAACTGAATCACAAAAGCTGAATTACTGATTGTGTTCACACTCAGTATATTTTCAAGTTCTATTAGTTTCATGCCACTAGACGATTGACTAACAGTTATTTTACACCAACACTACCACTGTTACTATGTTTGTCAAACTGTACTAGGCTTAAAGCCTACCTGTAAGCTTTGAGAGTATCTATTTTTAGAGGACACAGGGGAGTTAAATTTGATTTTTATTATAATTCCGTTTTCATACAGCCACAAGAATCCAAAACCCACAAATGAAAGTTTTACAGGTGTGATCACAGAAAGAATACTATGTGTTTGAAAGTGTGAGCAAGCTCTGTCTCAGGTCTAGAATCAAAGGGTTAATCTTTTTCTTCTCTCCCCTCCTCAAAGATAAAAGCCACCAAACTTCCTACTTCTTGTTGCAAAATGCCATGTGGGTCTGTTTGGTAATTCAACTCTTAATACTTGGAAGGTGGCAATTTTATATCAGTTTTACCCCATTGCTGTCCTGATTGCTTCATGTCAGCGGTACTGCCTTGAACTAGTTCAAAATGGAGAAGCAGGCCCATAGACTCTTAATTTGACGGGAGCAAAAATAGCCTGTCAAACGGACAAACTAAAGGCCAGGACTGGGCCTCGTGCTGAGATCCATTTCAAAAGTGATACTTTCTTGATAGTGAGTTTTTAGGCAGAGGGGAATGAAGAGCCAACTCAGCCTACTTACCCCCAGAGTCAAATATAAGCCATCCACCAGTAGTGTAGAATGGCAGGATCCTCCTAACCTGTCTCTGAGCAAGCACTGGTGCTTGGCACATGTTAGAAGAGCTTTCAGCCTAGCTGACATGTAAGAAACTCTTCCTACAGCGTGGTGCAGGATTTCAGCCCAGCAGAGAATCTGGCCCTGCAAACCCAGCAGTGAACGCTATAAGAGGTGTTACTAGACCTGATGAAGAATCGTGGGAATTCCCTCTAGGTGTAACTGTGCGATGAGTATGTGAAGTGGATGAGTGTGTGGATAAAAGGCATTATTAATAGCTTGGAAATATGGAGGAAGTAAGTAGGAAGGAAAAAAATTTGCTTAGAAACACTCTAAAATACTTATATGAGCTTGGTTTTGTGTGTCTTACATTTCACCTGTAATGTCTTCTTCCTGGAGTGACGGTGTCAGAGAGAATTTTTTTTAAAAAGGGCAGAATTACACTTAAAATCCAAACTCTGTGCTGCAATCTCCTGAAAATTCCTGTTTGCCATTTTCTTCACAGTGGATTTATAATGACGCTCACATTGTATCATAGCACACCTTAAGAATAGATGAGGCTGATCTGTGAAGCACTGGATTAGAAAAAATACAAGGTGATTGACTCATTCATGGCCCGTGGCCATACGAATGTTTGCAAAATTGCTTCTGGCTGATGTTTCAGTGCCTTTACCTTAGAAAAAAAGAAGTAGTGTGGCAAGCAAAGCTGTCCCTCAGGAGTCTCATAAAATAAAAACATAGCTGGGAAAATGCATATGCAAAAACAATGTTTGTAAAGAATTACATTATTATACCTCTGTAATCACTCCTCTATGTGTGCCAAACTTTGATGGAACAGTAGAATACTAAGTGCTTTTAAATAAATTATTAGAACTACAAGTACTATGCCCAAATTATTATGGAGTTTGGGTCTGTTTTAATGAAAATGCCTTTTGTTTACCTAATTTTATGTAGTTACCAGCACCCCTTTGCAGTGACTGTGCCATCATTTGACACACATAGTAAGGTAGCAACATCACGCTGCCTGCACTGTAAAATGCTCACAGCAATTCAGACCACGTCCACACTGCGCTGGCAGATTTGATGGTGTAATCCAGATGGCTGAAGTTGCAGTGGTTACATCCTCTTACCCCAAGCCTGAGTTGCCTGCTAGCCCCAGGCTTGTAAGACTAGAAGTTTGTCCTTTTGCCTGCAAATATACCTGCAGAAAAGGGACATATAACTCTGCATCTCTAGACTAATCTGAACTTGTTTCTAGCCAGCCAGCTGAGGTACCCACAGAGGTAAAACTGTCCACAAACCATCATGTTACTTGCCCTGTGTTGCCACCACTTCGTGCAGCTGTTCTTCAGCCAGCTGGATTACACCATCACATTTGCTGAGCATGGTGTGGACGTGGTCTGAATTGCTGTGGGCATTTTACAGTGCAGGCAGCATAATGCTGCTACTTTCCTATGTGTGTCAAATGATGGCACAGCCACTGCAAGGGAGTGCTGTGAACTACTCCAGACTGGATATATATAAGATTTCTTTCACTGAAGCACACCCAGAGTCTGTCAGAGTTTGGATACAGTCCTTGTAGTTTCAGTAGTTTGAATATAGGAATTGCAAGTAGAAATCCATTCAATTATAAAGAAATCATGCAATTATAACAGTCATTGGTCATTGATGTTGTCTGCACTGTGGGTAAATATGATGAGAAAGTCTTGTGGCCAGTATTTCTACTATTTGATGACCACATGATTATTTTGGGTTAGCTGTTACTATTTCCGTCTTGACTCATTCCTACAGGCACTGAAACACCATAGTCATCACTTGGACAGCAGTTACTGCAACTGTCTTTAAATCAGTTTTTCGAAACCACATCCAGAGCATCTCCTACCAGAAGGGTGTGTGCTCTGTGTTTTGTCAATTTGCAATCGGTCTCCTTTGTTTGACGTGACCCACGCAATCCAGCCTTGCATTCAGGCTCATTGAGGCTGGACTGAGTCTAAGGGAGAACCTTCTGCACTGGAGGTAATGCTACATCACAGGAAAATCAGGAAAGAAACGCTGGCCCTGTGCACCGGGGGAGATGATCAGCTATTAGCTGCCGTTCTACTCAGCTGGGTGGAGATTTTAATCTCCCCACACTCAGCAGCTGGCAGATCACAGCAGATATCTTTATAGTGTTTGTGTGAACATGGTGGGGTGCCTTGTACTTCTGAGCACATGCTTTGTTTCTGACTTCGTCATGTCCTGATTAGACTGTTGCAAAAGTCCATATGCAGACACCCCAAAATGAGTCATGTCTGCTGGCGTGGATGTCTGCAAGCCACCTCTCTCTGCATGGAGATGTGGAGCTGTGCAGGAAGTGCGGGATATGACCACGCTGGCACAGCACAACAGCTTATTGATTAGAGAGAACACCTTAATGGAAGAGAGAGGGGCTACTGGGTCTGCACCAGCTGTTGGTTAGCTTCCAGGTAAAATGTAATAGGTTCATTGCGACCCCCCAAAGTCCTACATGCTGACCTGGCTGCCATGGGGAGTGCCCCACTGTGAAATACACCACCCTTGCATCTGCAGAGAGTTTGAAGCTGTGCTTTGGAAGGGCAGATCTGCTTTGCACCTCCTAGTCCCCAACTTTTTCTTGCCTATGGCATATTCTAATTTGTCTGGTTTTAGACCAGCTGTCTGTGAGACTTTTCCTATAGATCGAATCCTACAGTGGAAGAAAGAGCTGCATTACTCACACATTATTTCAAAACTGTGGGTAAACTGGACGGTTTCTAGCCCCAACAAACATATGACTTTACCCTCTCTATCTTCTCAAATTCATGAGCTAGCAGGGCTAGATTTATAAGATGATCCTCTTTGCTTCAGAGGCAGATCCATGATGCTTTATCACCAGCTGAAGAATTCTTTCCTTATCACCTGTTAAGTGGAAGGATCAGTGTGTGTTGAAGTGAAGCAGCTGTGTGGTATCTCTATTTCTACCTGTCAGTAAGTTAACTGCCTTCAGTTTCTGTAATTTGGCTTTTCTTGATATATTATTTCACTTCTTGTTATTGAAACAAGGAAAAAAAACAAGGATTAGTGTGTCGAAATTCAAGGCCTATAAAGCATCATAGGCTAATACAATAATGTCTCAATATCGAACAAGTGAAAAGTGTTTTCCAGTCAGTGACTCCTGAGCCTTCCAGAGCACAATTAACCAGGCAACCTACTGAAGTTATTCATGAGGAAGTTGTGATTAGCAGTGTGCTATTAATTGCTAAAACTCTCTAGTTTGCTGCTGTTGTCCACAAAGGATAAAAAATTCTTGGGCAGCCCAGTCCATTTCAAGCCCTACAATTTACAGTCACTAAATTACTAGCACCAAAACTATATGCAGAAACTGTTCCATTCTACTCTGTGTGATTTCACATTCTGTTTCCTAGCATCTCTTTCTAAGCCTGTATTGGACAACTATCTTGCATGCAGAAAATAACATCTGTAAGACTTATTTTGATTTTTTTTAAATTTTTGTTCTGTCATTGCTCAAAAAAAAAACAAATTACAAAGCTATGTACAACTGATATTAAGAAATGGTAATGCAAATTTACACATCTTTCACATTCAATAGCTGTTTCTAGTACACTGCCTTTGTCCTTAGGATTTAATTAAATCTCTCACAGAAAACAGAATTTGCTGGTACTTGACCTTTGTTTTCAGAGCCCCAAAACACAAAAGGCATTTAGAATCAATGACAATGCACAAAACACAACACACTCCACTTACTGCTCAGCACAACAAAATTTTCATCCTTTATATGGAGACACCCTGGCTTAAAAAAGAATTTAAATTAAGACACAGTAATCTTTTCTAGGTCTTCTTCGTGAAGAATCAGCACCACTGCTTCAGGCTGATTATACATTATGCAGTCCACCAGCACATGATGCCCAATGCTACCACTCCAGTAATCTTTTTTTCACTACATAAACTGTGCCACCCTCCACTCTTTATTTGCCTTCACTGGCTTCCTTCCTGTCTCTGAACTCCCAACTTCAGGCTCCTCACCCTCTGCTTAAAGACCAAACATAATCTTCCCGCTTACATTTCTGCTCCCGCTTCCCCTTCCTCGCAGCAGGGCCACCCACAGCCTACTTTTCTCCAGCAACCTCTCTGCTTTTGTTTCCGAGCTGCTCTCCCCTGCATCCCTTTAACTTCTCTTTACAACACTTATATCCTCTTCCTGTATGGCTTTTTGCAGAGATACTTCACACTATTTCTTTCTTTTCTCACACTGACTTCTTGCTAGTTGTTTTTTTTTTTTACCTCTCCACTTTGGTGTAAATGGCAGAGATTAGGTGGATTTGTGATGAATAGGCACTAAAAAAAAAGTGAATAAACAAAACTCATTGAATCACATTAGAAAATGAACACTCTCAGCTAAACCAAAAACTGGTGGAAAGCCAGTTAAGGGAAAGCATGATGTTCCATGACCTTAACCTGTGCAGAAAAAGGTCACTGAATAAGAAGCTACAGAGAATAATTTTGCTTCTGGTCATGTTAACAAGGGACACACTAAATATATTACTGAAATCAGGAGCAGTTTCAAGTCTGAAATCTCTCTTAGCCTTTCCAGGGACACCCACAGCAGGAGAAAGGTGTGTTCTTCCTATCACACTGGGCAGCCAGGCCTGTGACTTTTCCTCCTGTTACTGTCTTAGTCGTTTACCATCCCCCAAGCCACAAGGAAGCCCCACCACAGCTTCTTTCCCACCCAGCAGTGGACTGTACTTCTTGCTATTCCTGCAGCTGAGGAAAGTTTGTCTGTTCCCTGAGCAAAAATGTCTTTGTGTCTTTCGTGTGTCTCCTAGAGCAGTGTTACTCAGCATAGCTTGCAGCCCCAGGTTTCACAGCCTGGTTTTTAGCTTAACTAGAAATTGAGCATTTTTTTTTGTTGTTTAATTTCTTATGGGAGGACAAGAAGCAACAAAACAAGCTAATATGTGTGAGGGAAATAATTGAAATAATTTTGGTCATATTGTAGCTGATGCTTTTGTCACCAGTATCCGATAGAGGACCATCAAGTTTGCTGTGGCATTTTCAGACGCCCCTGTAACATTACTCATGATTTACACTGCCAAAGGGCCTCCTACATGTATGGCTTTTGGGATGCTTGGCTGTGGCCCATACAATACAAATAAAAAAAGCCCATATTTTGAAGCCTTCTATAGGGAAAGGGAAAACAAGGAAGTTGAGGGGAGATGCACTTCACAGACAGGGTGGCACTGGTCCCATTTCCATCCTCCTGCTTGGTTAAATTGGAAAACACTATTTTTTTTCAAAATAGATTATGCTCATATGTAATTTACACAAATTCCCACGATCTCTGCACAAAATCTGAATAATTGATGTGGCCTTACACATATATGTAAAATAGATATATTAATACTATTTATTATATTATTAGTGTATATTTTTTCTATTTTTTCTTTTACTATATATATAGGGTCAAATCCACCACTGCCTCTGCTGGGGCTTCTCCAGTGCCTCTGCTGGCAGGAGCTGGCACAAGAACGTGTGAATCATTGAGGTGTTCCCAGTTTCTGCAGGCTGTTTTGCCAGCTGCCAGGCAAGTTGCACTGCTAAAACCCCCTGCCTTGGGGACTCGCTCTTGCTCATGGTCCTTTGCCGGGCTCTGCACAAGCAAGGGCCTGATTCCTCAGACAGATGAAGGAGGGAAAAGCAGATGTTCTCCCAAAGGAGAAAAAAAAGAAGTGTGAACTCGAGACACATCCTGTGCCATGACTGCACATGCCTAAGAAAATGTTCCACTTTACTCTGCTACAGAAGCTGCCTCTCCAGGGCTTGGTTTTCCTTTGATTTTCCTATGACCAGAAATAGCAAATAGCAAATTGGGAATCAAAACCTGTACCCACTCCTGAAGTCCTCTGCATTCAACAGATGCCAGTAAAAGGCTGTTTTTCTCCAGTATTTTTACGGTAGTCTATTAAGCTATTTCTAGATTGCTTGAACCAAGAATAGCCAGAGAATGTCAAGTCCTCTAGTACTTGGCTGTACCCTTCATTTCTCTGTGAGATACATTTCCAGGCAAGTATACAGGCCCTGAGAACTACATCAGATGTGCAGAGCAAAACATGTCACGTCCAAGAGGTAGATAATTTCCCCCCCTGCTGTGTCCAGAGACAGGCAATATTCTACATCTCAGCTCCTCTGCTTCTTCCCATCACATATGCCAGTCACCATTGTTTTCATTAGTCTGTCTTCGTCCAGAGTTTTGACCTCCAATTGACTTTGAAGTTTACATACAAGGAAAAACAGTCAGGCAGCTGCTAAAACAAGCAAGGAGAGATCAAACGGTTCCGAAAGAATTAAAAACAAACAACTTTTATCTTTTTCTTTTGTGTTTACCAATACATTAAGGGATCCAGATAGATGGAGAGATACACAAACATGCATGCATATGTGCAAACGATATCATGAAAAAATTACATTAAAAGAATATTGTTTAGATTAGTGCATCTGAACATTGAAGGCTAAGGATATTAGGAAAATTAGGAAATACCAGATTAAGATTGCTATGCTAATTTATTTCTGCCACTGGGTGTGATTATCCTGTGTTGTACAGAATAAGGCATGCATCCTGTGGGAAAGTCTACAATATGACTGTACTGTGGAAGGATTTGTAAGAAAACATATGCACATGGGGAGGGACAAAAAAACATTACAGGGAGCCTTAAATCTGCTGTTTTCTAATGTATCAGGAACTGATGCTGTAGTTTAAATAACGCTTTTTAATGACTGGGGCATAGGGAATCGGATGTCTTACCTTGGTTTTTTTGGATCAAAAAGCTAGAGGAGCGCAGTCCCTTGCAGCATGGATGGAGAAACACAGATTCTTGCTGCTTATTCAGTAACACATGCTGTAATTGTAGGCATTTATTTCATCAGCTTTGGAGTGGAGGTCAGGTATAAGTAAGGAGTCATTTGGTCCAGATCCTGGAACTGGAAGACCTATTAGCAGAAGTCAAATTTTGTTTCCTCTACCTAACTAAATCTTCCTAACCCTCTTCTCTATTAAATACAGTCCAGAAATTTTGTCTTGCTTTTGCGATACAGTTTCTCCTAAGGCTTCATCACCTATTACTCTTCCAGTATTAGTGAGGACTCAGGTCTTTGAAACGGTGATGTTGTCCAGTTACTCTACTGGCAGACTGCCTTGACCTTTCCTGGAGAAATCAGCAAGAGAATAGCAGCGATAGTTCCCCAACAGTTGACATTTCAAAGAATCTCAAAGAAACTCAAAGAATACTGGAAAATGTTTGTCTCTGAGATGAATGACTTTGACTTCCAAAGGCCTGCTGAAAGCAATAAAAATGTTAAACTTCCCCAATACTGTAAAAAAAGTCTTCAGATATCATACAAGAATGAATAATAATCTAAACCAGAATGTTTTTATTGAATGTAAAACTCTATTTGCTCCCTTAGAAGTTTCTTTTTTTTTGTTTTAATAAGATCACTCTGGTCTGTATTATCTGTACTGTGAAGTGCTCTTGGAATCGAGATAAACCTCTCCATGCGTTCTCCTGCCCATGGACATTGTGTATACATTAAGATGATTTCCACAGCCAGCTAATTAAAATCTGCTTTCTTAAATGCTTAAATAGTACTAATTTATAGGATGCAAATCCTACCAAAAGACAACCCTCTGCGTGTCATTTTGCCTCTCTGCCATACATAATTTATTGTCTCTCATAGAGGCCAAACCTGTGACCTTAATAAATTATAAGCAGGGCCACTTTTGATAAATATAAATACATTTTCCTTTGGGCTTTTTTAATGCTGAATTTCCCAGATTGTTACGATAGGCTTTGTAGAGCAGAGTATTGCTATAAACAGAAGAAGAGTATCTTTTCAGTATTAGCTTCACGGCTGAAGCAGTTTGTGTACAGCTATCTTCTCCATCTGTCCCTTGGGGATAAAGGCAGTAAAAGAATTCCTAAAGAAGGGAAGGAAGTTGCGCTGGTCAAGATCAAATTGCAAGCATGCATAATTTGATGTACTAATGGCTTTCCACCAGATATCGGTGCAGGAGGCTTGCCAAGATGTTAATTGTCCCAAGGACTCAAGTTTGATGGTTAACAAACATCTCAGTTTTGTTGCGGAATGAAAGTTGTGACACCTGCAAAGACTGCTTGTCTTGGCTGGATGTGCAAATGTGAGTAGTGTTGAGAGAAAACCTGATCTTAAATGAAAATCTCTGCTTGCAAACAGTAGCTACTCGTAGGGTTGCTGCAGAGACAGGAAGCACAACTCTATAGCTTCAGAGTGTGGAGTCCGTACAAAGCTCCAAAATTAACTTTGTGGTTTGAAATTAACTCAGACTCTAGACGATCAGGTAATTTACTGCAGCTCTTTCCACTTTTGAAAAGGTCAGGTTGTATCTTAGAGACAGTCTTATGCAGCACAGTGAAGTCCTTGGTGTGTTAAACCACTCAAAGCGGCATCTCACAGTCTTTGCATGCAAGTCTGCAAGTCGCAAACTTTGCACCATGCAAGCTGCAAGTTACCTTTTTCCACCTCTCATCTCCAGACACAAGAGCCAACAAATAGAGAGGCTACTTTGTTTACTGTTTTCTGAAGCAAAGAAGTCAGTCAACAGTCCATTAAAAAGATTTACAGTGAATGAAATATTCCTAAGCACAGAAGACTCTTCCAATCTGACTTGTGCTAAGCGAGCCTGCTACTCATCACCCCAGTGCTACGCAGCATACATAAAGAGAAGAAATACTTGTCCACACAGGACAGAAAATTTCCTCACTTTGATAGCTAGGAATTCATCCCAGATATTAAGAAAATTCTGACCATGCTAATTGCTATCTGCGTAGATTTGCTGCTTGTAGAAGGAGCAATAGCCTCATTCTGGCTAAAGAAGTATTGTCCAGTTGGTCAATGATATGGCCTTTCTCTCTAATATGTCTCCTTTCCACCAGACTGAGAAGAAACATATGTGAAAACATCTGATTTGTAGAATCGCAGAATCATAGAATGGTTTGGGTTGGAGGGGACCTTAAAGTTCCAACATGCCTGCCATGAGCAGGGAC
This sequence comes from Tapera naevia, assembly GCA_033556795.1. NCBI lineage: Eukaryota > Metazoa > Chordata > Aves > Cuculiformes > Neomorphidae > Tapera > Tapera naevia. The sequence goes on from JAUMJJ010000022.1 coordinate 13,614,836, forward strand.
ACCTCCCACCAGACCAGGCTGATTTGTTGTATGTGTTATTGTGGAAATTGTACACACGGGCTTGGATTCTGCTTTTGGGTGAAGAAGGGTAAACTGCAGAGGGAATACTCAGAATTATCCAATAGTTATCACACATACTCTGGATTACTGAAGTATGTAGGTAATCAGCATTTGCCATGGACACCAGTAAAAACTTGAGTCCTTTTCCTGTGATAATCTTAATTTCCTACCAATATTCTTCTGAAACAAAACCTAGTAGCTAGTGTTCATCCACAGCCTATATCTCTGATTGTTTCAGTTTCCTCTCTGTATAAAACTACACAGAAAAACTGATCCAGGATGAGACACATGATTTACTTTCTTTGCTGAAGATACTGTTATCTCTGCTGTGATATTCCAAGCCAGAGTTCTTGGAAACAAAAGTAAGATCAAATAACAATAAATAATGCTGGGGAAAAAAAAGATATCAAAACAGAAGAATAACTGAACTGCAGCGGTTGAAAGCTGAAACTTCATCAGGAATACATCCAGATGCCTAAAAATAGAATGTCATTCATAGCTCGGTACATCTGTATAGATGATGAGTAGTAAGAGTCATGGCATGGCCTTTCCATAATTGCTGCCTCTTCCTGAAATCCTTGTGTATCTCCAAACGATGCTGTCTATTGATCTTGGTTGATCAAACTATTAAGCACGTTCCTCCAAAGCAAGAGAACCTGGCAGCAGGCTGGAGCTCGACCTGGAGTAGGCTGGATGAGTTGTGAGTTGGGGAGAGCAGCTTCTGATCCTGTTTTTGTTTCGACTGCTGCTTGCAAGGAGGTATTTATCCTGCTACACTTCCCAGGCTGCTCCAACTTGCCATAAGGCCTTTGCTTCTTTCTGCAGTGTTCAAAACAGGCAGGACTGTAAACGGCCTTCTTTGATTACTCTGAATCGCACTTGCCTGTTTTATTTTGTGTAAGAGTACCTCATAGTGACCGAGGATCTTGAGGTGGCTTTACTGGGCAGGCAATGCTGCTGCACCTGTCTTTCCCTAAGTGTGCACATGGTCCTGCATGCAGCACCCATTGGGGAGCACAGACTGGGGAGCAGCTTTACCCATGGCGCCAGGGCAGCTCTTGGGGCTCCCCTGGTGCAAGAGCAGGGGAAGAAAACCCCACACACATGGCCTCCAGGGGCCAGCAGAAATGATTACTGCTGAGGAGCCTACTCAGCCAGGAGGCCATCCTCTAAGAGAAAAATCTCCATGGATGCTTGGAAACATTTTATTTCTAACTGCAAGGGAAAATACTGACATTTATCTTTGGTGCTGGTGCCAAGTTACATTTTGGCTTCCTCATGTGGAGGAACTTTCTGACTTGGATAGAGAAGAAAAAGAAATCAGGTAGGCCACAAGGCTCCTTGCTGCCTTTTATTTTGCCCACCTCTGGGCTGCTGCCTTTCTCCTTACTCTGCAGCAATTCGTGTGGGAGGGGGAAGAAGTAACTGCAGAAGATGGTGAAGGGGCTGGAGCACAAGCCCTACGAGGAGTGACTGAGGGAGTTGAGGCTGTTTAGTCTGAAGAAGAGGAGGCTCAGGGGAGACCTCATTGCTCTCTACAACTACCTAAAAGGAGGTTGTAGTCGGGCAGGGGTTGGTCTCTTCTCTCAGGTGACCAGAGACAGAACTAGAGGGCATGGACTCAAGCTTCGTCAGGGAAAGTTTAGGCTTGATGTTAGGAAAAAGTTCTTCACTGAAAGGGTGATTGGCCATTGGAATGCGCTGCCCAGGGAGGTGGTGGAGTCGCAGAGCCTGGAAGTGTTTAAGGGGAGATTGGGAGGCACTGAGTGCCATGGTTTAGATGATGGTGTTGGTGTTGGTGTTAGTGTTGGGTTATAGGTTGGACTCAATGATCTCAGAGGTCCTTTCCAACCTTATGATACTGTGATACTGTGGCAACGCGCAACAGAAACTGGAAACAATAAGTTGCATATTGGGGCATGGTGACCAACAACTCTGCCAGGAGCCAGCGATAATAGCCAGGGCATGGTAACCTGCACTGGCAGCTGGCAAAACTTCTTGACTTGCTTCCAGGTTTGCTGGCCTGTCCTCCTCTTACACCTTCCTGGGTAGAGGTGTGGAGATGCTGCTTGCTGTCAGTCATGCCATGCACCTCGAAAGATTTTCTCCATGCACTGAATACTTGCCTCTGAGAGGTGAAGAATTTTGGTTTGCATAGATAGTTTGTATTTTATTATATATATTACTTACCCAATCATAAATTACATTCATTAGTTATTTTATTATTAAAAGGTGTTATGTAGTTTATGTAAATATATTTGATTCTCTAACTCCTGTTTGAACTGCTGGCTTTGCTTTTGTAGGGAGGAAGAATCTTTGCCTTGGAAAAGTCCATGCTCAGAGGTATCACCAAAGGCTTGAGACCCAAATGCTGTCCTCTTGTGCTGTACAAAGCGAGGAAAAGGCCATTAGTGATTACTCCCTTGTGCTAAACTGAAGATGAGCACCAAAATCCAAGGGATACAGCCTGAAAAGGGATTAATTTGTGTGCTCTCCCATCATCGTTGCCTTTTTGCTCTCACTTAGAGATCTTGTCTTGGGTCAGTTTCTGTGTAGACAAGTTTTTTCTGAAGGGAGCTTAGCCTGGGACACACGGGTAGATGAAAACAACTGCTGAGCAATAACAATCACCACTTAAGTTCGAGCAAAATACTGTTTGCTCCTTTCTCACTCGTTTGCCTCTCCCGTTTCCCTGTTCCTCCCTGGAGGCAATGGCTGCCCGAGGCACAGGAGTACCAGCAGATCATGCAGCTGCCATGGCTGTTGGACCGGGAAGGGCACACTACAAAGCAGCCACTGCAGATCCCAGGAGCCCTGGAAATCTGCTCTCCTTGCTACATGGACCTGTTACTATGCCCATAGTACCCCTACCCAAAGCCCCTTACACACAGAGAGATGCCACTGCATGGTGTGATCTTCTTCATGCACATATCCCACGTGACTCGGGCCCTCTGTGGTTTACTTCCACATGCTGCTGCACAGCACAATTTTGCATAGCCAGAGCTGATCCCCTTCTTACTGCCACTGGGTCATTGCTTTGAGATAGGAGCAGAAAACCCTGATGGACACCTGCAGAGGGAGGCCTCTCGGTGTGGTTTCTGGTCCTAGGTGTGCTGGTGCCAGAACAACTGTCCTTCATTCACGGGAAAGCAGAGAAGAAGGAGGTTCAGCTACTAGACCTGTAGCTACCTGTACTCAGAAAGTCTCAGGAGCTCAACTGTTGGCACTCACATTTGCCTTTCTCAGTGTGTCTGGCTCCCTCTTGCTTACCCACAGCTCTTTTTCAGTCTTGCCTCTCTTCTTTGCAGGCGAGACCAGGAGGCATGGGCCAACCAGTCCTGCTTACATGGGTGAAGTGGCTTGGGCTTGGTTCATTAGGGCTGTTTTCTGCATATCTGCAAGGTTCCTTACTCATCACAGACACCACCCCTCACGGTGAAACCCCAAGTCTTCACAGTGGACCAAGAGGGAAACTACAGCTTGCCACCAGCCAGGCTGGATTCCTCAGCAAGATGCTTGATGACAACAAGAGCAGGAGAGCTCAGGAAGGGAAATCCAGCTAAGCAGCCCTTGGCACAGTGCCACATGAGCATGGGTAGCTCTGACCTGCATGAACAAAGGATCTCTATTCCCTATAGTCGTGCTTTTGAGACATCCCAGTTTTAACTGTGGCGTTTAAGCTTTGCTGGACCTGTCTATGCCAGCTTCATAGCTTATACACAGCGGATCAAACCCACCCGGCATCAGACTTGTGTGCTAGCAGCTGCTGCCGGGGCCTGCCTTCCCAACTAGGAGCTGGATGCTTTTGTCCAAGGACTGATGCCTCAACATGACATTGGAGCCAGTGTGCCAAGGGTTGTTTCTACTGCAAGAAGAAATCTGTAGTAGAGCCAGTTTTCCCCTGAGTTAATTATAATACTCTTTCCTCAGACTCAGCAGAAGCCAAATAGCAGGAGGCAGTTCCCTGGCTTGTCCCCACCAGCTCCCGCCACCCAGAGCTTATCTGAAGAGGTGCTTCCTTTCAGGTTTCCTCAGAGCACATTCCTTGGTTTTCTCCAAGGCCACAGCACGAAATATTCCCTTGTTGCTTCGTTTCACAGATTCTCCCGTCTTTTCTACTTTTCTCTCATATGTTTCCAACATGCACTTGAACATTGGCCACTGTCACTTCTCTTGCACTTGTATTTCTGCTCTGCTACGGCCACTGACTTGCTCCTGTGTTTGGGATGGAGATTGCTACTGTTTGTATAGGCTAGCTACACAGACATCCCTTTTCATGGAGCGATCTTAGATGAGGGAAGGCAGTTAGTCAAATATATAAATGTTTAAAGTATGAAATACCCAAGTTCTTTGAAGAAGTCCACTCCTAACCTTCTCAGACTGCTCACCCAAAGTTAAAAGAAACTGCTTACTTTGATCCCCCTGTTCTATTTCGCATATAGGGATGACAATCCTTCAGTGCATTAGAAAGAAAAACATATGTGTATGTGATGCTCTCAGATATTATAACAGAGGCATAGGAAAACCTAGGAAGAAGATAATATTTTGTAATCTGAAAATGGAGCTTGAGTCGGGGAAAATCTGATGCAGAAAAACTCAGTTCTACCACAACCTTTTTTTTCTTTTCCTGCCAAACTTTCAGCCCACCTGCTGATATTGTGGGACATGAGGGAATGGTAGGAGCAATCACACGGCCTCCCCCAGATAACAGCAGCAGAGATCCCCTGTTCACGAGGGAGAATCTATTATGGGAATCTCCAGTCGGTTTAAGTTCATGTTCTGTTTATGCATGCATTAAGAGGAGCAAACTTGGCAGGCTGAACAGCCTTTCCCTTAGGAATACTGACAGATGAACGTAAACTCAATTACCTTGCTTTTTCATTACAGTTGGGTTATTTGTGTGGTGTACTAAGAGCATCAGCATCTGGAGTCACTTTGAACAACAGGAGAAAGCATTTTTCCAGTGTCAGAAGTAGAATTTTTGTACAGTATTTATAACTGGCAAAAAAGGTCAGGGGTTTGGCTTTGCTTTGTTTCCCACCATCCTGAAAAAAACAAACAACAAAACCTATGTCGAAGGTTCATCATCTCAAAGGGCCGGGGATTTTTTTGGGGGGTATAGCTAAATGGCTGATAGCCATTTTGCCTGTGAGCCTGTAAAACTGAAAGATGTAAAACCAGCTCCTGAATTTTTCCTGCCATTCTCCCCAGCGCCACCATCTTCACTATCCATTAACCCGGCTTATTACCAAAAGCTGAAAACACAAAAGAAGTAAACATTAGTTAATGAGGTTTGCACCTGGGGGTGGTAAACAAAGCTGCTCTCCATGCCTGTGAGCTCATGAAGGGCAACTCAATGCTGAGTGAAAACAAAACTCAGCACAGAAAGGACAGGTCTGCCTGGGGTAGGGTATGTGTGCAGAGAATGGGAAGAATATTTTCACTTTTCTGATCTCATAATTAGACACAGAATGATGAGGAACACAACCCTTCATAAATTTGTCCCTCTAATTAGAAAACTCATAGTTGCCTTATCCTTGTTTTTATTGTAGCTAGAAGCAGAAATTGATGCTAAGCCGATTCCTTACTCCTCTGTATTTTGGGACGTTTCAGATCCATATTTTTCATCCTTGGGGCTTTGTCTTAAATGGAAAGAATGGAGACTTTGTCTTGGACTTAAAGAATCAAGACTTTGTCTGAAATGCAATAATATGGAGCATGCTAAACAAAACAAGTCTTTGTGTACCATTGTTATCAAAACATTATAGCACCAGGAAATAGCAAGACTTGGACTTTCCTTTGCTAGTTAACTGCTACTATAGATCTGTTAAAGTTCAACTCATTTTACTTTTAAATCCTATTGCAGTAGCTGAATGCTTTGGCAAAGAAAGGAACTGCCTATAAGAGGGTTCTTTACAAAATAGTATTGCACATATTAAATGAGCATGTTTCCACCTTACCGTTTCCTTCATTCAGTCCCCACTTCTCTGAATGTGGCATTCACTCCTGCACCCAGGCATGACCTCTCTGCTGCCTGCCCAATGCAGCAGCATCAGTGAGCAGGCAGGAGCCCCCTGAGTAAACCAGCCCCTTTGGGAGCTGTACATCAGGGCCAGGCTCATCCCTTGGGCATCAGTTGCCAGAGCCAGGCTCAGTCCCAGTCTTGAAGATGCTGCTGTGAGGTGTTCGGTGGCAGAAACACGCTGCATGGTTTAATTCCCACTGCACAGTTTGCTCTCTCTTTTGGTGCTTTTCCCCTGTGCAGGGCTGCAGTCTGAAAAAAAGTGAGCTTTGTAGAAGCAAACCTCCCTAGACACACAATAAGGGATGGATTTTCTTCTTCTGTTCTTCTGGTGCTCAAATCAGGGTGAGGATTAACTCCACTGAAGACAATGGAGCCAAACGAACACAAGTCAGAGGAGAATCAAACTGCAGCTCTAAGAAACAACTATTCCCATTGCTTCCCAGACTTTTATTGCTGCAAATATACAAATCTTTGTATTAACTGACTTCAAAGATGATAAAGAGCCCTAATTGTGTATGCAGCCCACTAGTAACGCAGTGAGCTGCTGATGTATAAAACACGCATAGATAGTACACAAATATACTCAGCCAAGGCTTAAATTTAGCTTCAACCACACAGAAGATATCTTTATGACTAAGAATGATGGGAAGAAAGATCTCATTCCAGACTAGATGAACAACTCATTTTTTCACTGATCCTGGATTTGGCTGACCTGACTTAAATGTGACCTAAGACATTTCTTACTGCTTTGGAAATTGCATCAACATACTTGGGTTAGAGATGCCACAGTAACAAAAAAAATGGTGATTCTATTTTTAAAATTCTGCTGTTCCTTTTAAAAACAGATCAGTGAAGCATAACATTTCCTATAGCTGTAAATTTTTCAGGCTAAGAAAACTTCAGTAATTTCAAAGGCAGTGGGAACAAGGGGCACTTGGGGCCAGCCAGAAAAAAATTAACTCTTTGTTCTTTTCCAGTGAAAGCTTTTCTCATATTATTGTTGAAAAGAATCAGCTTATAAATGAAAATGTAAGTTTTCATAGAATCATAGAGTGGTTTGGGTCTTTACAGGTCATGTAGTCCAAGCCCCCTGCACAAGCAGGGATATCTTTAACTAGATCAGGTTGCTCAGAGCCCATATCAAACCTGACCGTGAATGTTTCCAGGGATGGGGCCTATCTCCCTGGGCAACATGTTCCAGTGTTTCACCACCCTCATTCTTTATATCCAGTCTAAATCTTCCCTCCATTAGTTTAAAACCATTAGTCCTTGTCCTGTCACAGGCCTTGCTAAAAAGTCCATCCCCATCGACAGCCTGTTGATGTAGGTGAGGTGCTTCAGCCCTCTGACCGTCTTCATGGCCCTCCTCTGGACCTGCTCTGAAAGCTCCTTCCTGTGCTGAGGGTCCCAGAGCTAGATACAGTATTCCAGGTGGGGTCTCACCAGAGCCAAGCAGAGTGGTAGAATCACCTCCCTCGACCTGCTGGCCACGTTTATTTTGTTGCAGCCCAGGATACAAATATGTACCAGTAGTGGTCTCAGAAGTGTAGGAGAATGTTAATGAGGAAAGAGAAACACCAAGGGGAATTCATCTCTGCATTTGCTCAGTACCTGCCACTAGTGCAGGACTAGGCTTTTCCTAAATGACAACTGTCAGTAGGGAGCTGGTGTCAAAAGGAGACTGCCAGGAGCTGCAAACAGCAGCAGGAGGCTATGAGCCATGCTGTGTATGAGATTTTCCTGACATTACCATCAATGCTGAGCAATCCAAAGCCTTTCCCTAATAACATAGCTGAAAGTCTTCAGATTGGGGGGGAGGGGGCAAATCACATTCCAGCAGCATGACCCCTTTGAATACTTAACAGGAATAGAACAGATTCTTGTTTCATGATTGCTTGGATATTGGACTGCTGAAAGTGATTCATGTAACAAATGTTTTATAAGCCAGTGTGTTAGGTGATTTTTAGATCAGACATTTTATATCAATGTCCAAATAACCGCAGAACACTGAAAACCCAAAACACAGGTAGGTAGGCTGCCCTTGCCATTAGGATGTGTTTAGCTGAAGGATGGACTCCTGGTCTGAAGTCACACCTTTGAGCATTGACAATTCCAGAGATAAAGTCTCTTAGAGTGAAACTGTGCTCACTTGACCTATAATCTGTAGCTCAGGTTTTCTGGTTTCAACAGAGACTCAATTCACATTTATCTAAAAGTCATTGACCATCCATCTGGCAAGTTGTATGGTAGATGATTTTTTTTCATTACTTTTTGAGTATGGGAATGGCATTAAAAAAACCCCAAACAAATCCCAAGTATCTTCCAACTGGGTGAGGTAATGATAGTTTGGAACTGGAAAGGCTTGGCCTATGCAGCTTGAGAGCCAAATTGGGGAAGGTGGGATAGACATTCAGGCTTTGAAAACACCAGCTATCAACTGTTTGTTTATATCTACATTTACTTTTGGATAAACAGCTCTCAGTAGAAGAAAATGCAATTCATTCAAGTATTTCAGCCAAAGGACAGTAATTATAACCATAAGGCACTCCTTTCCCTACCTTCAAAGCATCTGCTAGTATCAACCCAAGACTAACTCCTGAGGCTTAAATGTCTTCCAACTAAGCCAACTCGACACTTCAGAGACTTGCTATTTGGATTAGACACTGCGAAATGTTACAAACATTTACTACTTAGAGCATTTTAATCCCATTGATTATGGATCAGAATTTACTTTGGTACACTGCAATCATGTTGAAGAATCTGTCTGGAGAAGTGAGTTTCTTCATGCCATAATTGCAAAGTGGGATCAGTGAATAGACCAGGCACTAATGAATTTTTAGTCCCACGCCATCCAAATAGCTCAACAGTGCCCTCTGAAATGTCCATGGTTCCTTAGTTGTCAGGAAATGTATTGCCTTACTAAATCCCATAAACCTTTAATGATATTTTAACTTACACAGTACTAAACACACTTTTTTTTTCCTATGAAAAAAACAGAAATGTAGGGATTGGGAATAAAAAACCTTTGATGGTCTGGAATCATATACCAGGATGGAATACCTTGTAGCTGCAACTTAAAGTAGCCCCTTATGTTTGCTTTGATAATACCGAAGAGAGCCTTGTCCAGTGTTTCCAAGATTTCCATGAGCTGATTGGGACATGAAAACCCTTTAAGCAAAAATCTCTTCTTTTACTTTATAAGCAACTGTCTGCAGCATATAAACTATTATAAAGAATATTTTTTCAAGGCTAAGTCAAATATAAATTTATTGCATGGTTTAAATATGCTAAAGATAACTTTAAAAAAAATTGGTGTGTTTGATTTATGCAGTGCCATTTGATTAATGCAGTTATATGTTCTGACGCTCACTAGGGTCTAGAGTGCACAGAGAGCATTTTTTCACCTTTCCATCTTGGTATAGATAATAAGGCTTACCAGAGTGAGAGCCAGTGAAGAGAATTAAGGTACAAGACAGTTGATGGCATTTAATTCTGCTTTTGTTTCATTGGCAGAGCTGCAGCAAGTAATTCCACCAGGTTTGATTTATATTTTCTGCCAGTGATATTCGAACACTTCTGTAAATTACTTTAATATCTGTGGTTAAGAAGTGCAATCTAAAGGTTAATTGTTCGTTTTATGTCTGTTACTGGAAAAGCTCTCTCGCTAGGGAAAGAAAAGTAGTGCCTTCAGTCTTTCTTCCTTTAACTTTTCAAGTACTTATAATTTTTCATTTTTGTCTTTTGTTTCTAAAAAAGCAGCTTAAATATTCTGTCTTAATTACATTTGTGAATGACCCAAACCGGTGTGATCATGTAGCTCAAAGCAAACTTTTTGTGTTGTTCAAAGACAGGAACTGAACACTTTTTCTCTAAAACTGAGTCACCTCGGGCAATGGCTATTTTGAATTGCATAACCTAAATAGCTCCAGACAACCAGTCAGATTAGAAATACGCAAAGAAAAAAAATGAAGATATTTCAAGGAGCTGTAGTTTGGGGACATGGTATCTTTGGCTTTAGGACTTCTAATATCAGATCAGCAGCTTACAGTCACATACTGTAAAACTTTTTGGTAAAACATCGTGACTTTAACTGAATTCTGGCTGAAGCAATGTTGACTTTGTGCAAGTGGGTCTTCGGTTTGTTCTAATGCTGTCAGAACAAGTTTCATCAGCTAGTTCTCACCTTTATAGAATCATAGAATCGTAGAATGGCTTGGGTTGGAAAGGACTTTAAAGCCCATCCAGTCCCAACCCCCTGCCATGGGAAAGGGACACCTCCCACCAGATCAGGCTGCTCAAGGCCCCATCTAGCCTGGCCTTGAACACTTCCAGGAAGGGGGCATCCACAGCTTTGCTGGGCAACCTGTGCCAGTGTATCACCAGCCTCATTGTGAGGAATTTCTTCCTGATATATAATCTAAATCTTCCCTCTTTGAGATTAAAACCATTACCCTTCATCCTTTCACTACACTTCCCGGTAAAGAGCCTCTCCCCAGCTTTGCTGTTGGCCCTCTTTAAGAACTTGAAGGCTGCTATAAGGTCACCCTGGAGCCTTCTCTTCTCCAGACTGAACAACCCCAGCTCTCCCTTGTACGCGAGGTTCTCCAGCCCTCTGATCATCTTCGTGGCCCTTCTTGTCATGTTTTCTTGTCTAGGCCACTGTTGCCCATCACTGCTTTCCTTTAACTGGAGATTCAAGTCAGAACCTCTCTAATCTTGGCATTGCAGCTATTCCCAGCTACCTCACATGCTGTGCTGTCAACCCCTTCTTTGTATCCGCCCTTTTGCCTGCATCTTCATTTACTGAAGGTGGTGAAGAAACATGAGGCAATCACAGAGCCAGAGGCAGTATTCTATCAGTAAAGACACATACTAAAAGGCACATACTTCCTTTGTGTTTCCCTAGCCCTGTCTGCCAAAATCCAGCTTGGACCCAGCTGAGGAGCTGGACACACGTTGACAGCATACATCATGATGGATTTTACCATGCCATTTCCATGTGGATATTGCAAGGTGGACAGCAAAGGGACTGGAGTGGAGCAGGGGTAAAGCTTTGAAGTGTGACTGCAAGAAGTCTAGTGGCAGGAATGGATGGCCTGATGCAATAGTGCGCTACTTATTCCTGGGGAGACTGGCTTATCTAGAGCAGGTACATTGACAACCTGAAGGCAGAATTCCCTTTGTTTCAGCCCAAATGATCTCCCATGAGGAAAAAAAGGGGGATTCATGGGTGGTGAGTGGAATGCCCTACAAGACACAGCCACAGGGGAGAAGGGTAGGCGAGCAATGCCTTTTCTATCCCTGGGTGTTGCTTACAGGAGGACTTCAAGGTAAAAAAAAATAATTAAATAACCTACCTCTGGCCCAAGCAAGGAAACCTGTTTGAGAGTGCTTTTCTGCTTGCATTTTTTGTTTGTTTGTTTGACTTCTTTTGTGGGGTGCTCTGGTTTTCTGGGCGCATTGCCAGGGGTTGTGTGCTTTGCCAAGTGGCAGCCTTGAGTTCCTGGGCAGGCAACATCCTGGTTCCACCCTATCCTGAACGGGGTGTGCTTCCACACTTGCATGTACTGTCAAGCACACATTATTTCGGACAGAGAGATGTGAAGTTAGGCGAAACCTGTGTTTCTCCCATGGACTTACCTTAGCGTATTGGCAGCTATAAAAATGAACTGTAACTTGACATACCAGTGTTGTATCCTTCGGAGAGATCCCAGGAGAACAGATGCTCCCCCAGATATGCACAGACTCTTTCCATGGTCAGGTCCACAATATCTGCTCAGGCATCACTTGCTGATGCTATATTGTGGTGCACTTTACTTGAATGACAAGACAGTTCCACTGATTAGAGATGATGCGGATCACTGTCACATTCCCCAGTGGGGCAGGGACTTAACACGTGGACATTTACTGTCACCAGGACTAGCTCGGATGGGCAAGAAAACAACAGCCCCATGCCTGGAAGTGTTGAAGACCAGGTTGGACGAGGTTTTTAGCAACTTAACCTAGTGGAAGTTGTACATGCCCATGGCAGGGGAGTTGGAACTGGATGATCTTTAAGGTCCCTTCCAACCCAAAACATTCTATGATTATATGAACTTGCAAGGTAAGGGTCTAATCAGAAAGGAAAAGGGTTACTTAACCTGAGTAGTAGAGGAGAAAATAAGAAGTGCTTAAATTTTACAACAGTGCCCCAGGACAGGGATGTATAATTCAGGGGAATGATGACAGATTTGCAGTAGTGAGAGCCAGCGATCAGGAAAACACAGCTGGGGCAACAAGGGAGGACTCAGCACAGTAAACCTGCACTCCCCAAAGTGGAGATCTGTGCCAGGATGGCCGTGAGTAGTGACCAGGTTGCTCCTGCACCCCAAGTTGCTAAAAGCAACCTACTTTTTCAGGGGAAGAAAACTCACTCCCATCAATGCCACGGGTCTCCTCATCCCAGCAGAAGTGGTGACACTTTTGCCAGGGTGCAGCCTGGACCTGGGAGGCTGGTGGGAAGCTGGCAACCCCATAGAACAATGAGAGCCGTCTGCAGCCATTGAGTGCCCCACCATGGCACAAGCAGGGTGGGTTGTGGGCTGAAAGAGGGAACATTTAGATTAGATATGAGCGACATTTTTTACTGTGAGGGTGGTGAGGCACTGGCACAGGTTGCCCTGAGAAGTCGTGGATGCCCCCTCCCTGGAGGTATTCAAGGTCAGGTTGGATGAGGCTATAAGCAGCCTGATCCAGTGGAAGCTGTCCTTGGCCATGGCAAGGGGGTTGGAACTGTATCATAGGCTCACAGAATTAAAGAATGGTTTGGGTTGGAAGGGACCTTAAAGATCACCCATTTCCAACCCCCTTCCCATGGGCAGGGACACCTCCCACCAGACCAGGCTGCTCAAGACCTCATCCAACCTGGCCTTGAACATTTCCAGGGAGGGGACATCCACAATCTCACTTGGCAACCTGTGCCAGTGTCTCACCACCCTCATCGTGAGGAATTTGTCCCTATGTCTAATCTAAATCCTCTCTCCTTCCAGTTTAGAGCCATTAAGATGATCTTTAAGGTCCCTGCCCACCCAAACCATTCTACGATTCTATGACCCCGAGGCAGCCGGGGGGTTGGGGGGATGGGGGGTGGGGGGGATAGACACGGCGCAGGGCGGCACTGAGGCAGCACCGGGGCTGCGCAGGGCGGCTCTGGGGCTCCAGGGGTACCGGTCACCGCTAGAGGGCACTGGGGCTGCGCGGGACCCGCTGCCGCCGTGCCCCGGCCGGGACCCTGCTCACAGCCTCTGCGGGTGGAAGCTGTGGAAGTCAGTTGAAAAATCATGATATATTTAAAAACCCCACAGCCTCATATTTTTAGACGCAGAGAGAAGGTTCGGGGAGGGGTGTGTGTGCGTTACCTCCTCAGCCCTGCTTGTTTGTGGCAGTCAATCCCTGATGAGGAGGAAGCTTTAAACTGAAAGGGGGAAGTTTTAGATGAGACATTAGGAAGAAATTCTTCACGATGAGGGTGGTGAGACATTGGCAGAGGTTGCCCAGGGAAGCTGTGGATGCCGCATCCCTGGATGATTCTAAGTGCAAGGATGCTGCAGTGAGGAAGAGCAGCAGAAATATGGATAACAACCATTTAAGAAACATGCAGCTCTAAAATTATAGGAACAAAATTATTTTAATAGTTAATTAGTTGCTATATAGGATCAGTGGAAATTCCATCAGTGATGTAGGCAAGTGAAAAACTTCAACCAGTATAAGGGTGCTTTTGATAGGAAACACTTCAAGGGGATTTAAGGCTCTCTCAGTTTTGATTCAGGGTTGCCTGGGATTTTTGCCAATGCAGAGTATAAACCATAAGGTGGACAAAGGTTGGCAGTGGACTTTGAGAATTTCAAAAAATATCCCAGTTTTGCAATTTGGGCGAAAAACCACAATTGTTGTCACTGATGTATGCCTCAAAAGGCTCTGAACCACAGTTGCTGATAATGGACACCTTAAAATCAGAAAATGTGTATTGTTAGCACCCCTGAACTTTAAAAGAGCTGACAGACAAAATCTTGGAGTCACCAAAACTCACTTGCAGAAGAACTGCAAGTCCAAGGGATCATCAGGGGGCAGGAAAGAAGATCACACTGGAATGGCATTTTGAAATATGTGCAGAATGTCCTGGGCAATTCAAATGATGAACTTCCGTCCAACCCTTAGCCTGAAATCACCTGGATTCTTTTGGCTATGGGCCTGATGGAAGTCCATAGTCTGAAATGTATGCTGCCCAAAATGAGTGTGTTAATAAATATAAAAATAAAAGGAAGTAAATTATTTATGGCAACTGTTATGGTTTTACAGAAAGTATATTTTGCTGAGATAGTCTGGTACCTTTTTAAGAAGAGTAAGAATTTAATTCATAATGAAAGACGTCTATTTTCACACAAAACTACTATAAAGCATGAGACTTTAGTTTTGCACTGTTCTTTAATAGAGAGGTTACAGCAAATTCTTACACCAGACGGTTCAAAAATCCAGTGGTTAACTCAATTGTTAGTCTCAATTCTAAACAATGAATCGCTGCTCAGTGTCATGCATTGTTTGGGGATGTTAACTAGCAGAGCTCCACCTGGGTTGTCTCCAGGACATTTTCCATTTTGATCTGTGATACAGACGAAAACATAAACTCGTCTTATCACAACAGACCAGACGAACAGAGATGAAAATAGTTTACTGATGTAATCAGGTGGTAAGCAGAAAGCAATCATATAATATGTTACTTTATTACAGGTAAACATGAAGCTAGACAAGAACAGAGAATGAAGGCTGTGGTAGTAAGATGGGAGACTATGCTTTGAAGCAGTGCCTCTGGAAAAGACTCAGAAAAGAGGAGGCACAGCAGATGAACAGAAAGGAGCCTTAAAGGGGTAATGTAATGTTTAGCTGTACAGGCAGGGGAGCCTTGAGCCAGGCCGATGAAGTTACAGTATTCTGGGATTTGGCAGGAATCTTGCCATGATGCTGAAATGCTGGGTCATGTTTTCCTAGGCTCAGGTCAGGGAGGATGTTGCCATATTAGTGGGTGGAAAGGTCAGTGCTATTTTGCTGTTAGACAGAGAGAACATGAGAAGCAGCTTGTAATGCTCCAGGGACTTCATTTACAGAAAAGAAAATGGTGTTACACAGTGACCAGAATGACAAAATATAAAATATGTGAAAGCAGAGGTTTTATATCTAAAGATTGATCTCTGATTCTTAGCAGGGATTACTTTCTTGGTAGTAAAACCATTCAATGTAACCTAATTTTTCTTATAGATGGAAGTAAGTGCCTTGAGGTCAAGGTTTGTGCACTTCTCCCCTGTGACTGAGGACAAAAAATTGTGTCACCTAGCACAGTTATCTACTACATTACAGTTATCTACATAATTATCATGGTTTCTGAGGATAAATGTGAGACCATTTATTTTACTGGACACATGAAAATACCAGATAAAATTATTTGATGGTGTTTCTCCCCTTCAGGAGAGAGAATTTACTTCATCCTTCTGGCACTGCTTGGAAAGAAGGTACAGAAAGAAAGCATTTGACATGTACATGAATTGTGCAACCAGCTCTTAATGCTGGTTATATTGCCTTCCATTAATTCAGAGCTCTTGCTCGATTTGCTACTGGGGCTCAGTTCAAACATCTTGGAAACAAAATCTGGCAAGAAAAAGAAATGATGCTTTTCCCAAGGTTTTCTTCAACCTCAAGCACCCCTCCCTCCACCCTCACATTTTGCTGTTGGACTGCTTTCCTGCAGAGCAGCAAATGTCAGCGCTTGTATGTGTCCCAGGCTACCAGGATCGTAACACCTCACCACTGTATTATTTTTTTAATTTTAGCTACAACAGCACAGCTGACATTACTGGAAAGTTAAAAGTACCTGAAAACGTCCATTCTTTTTTACTGAACCAGTACGTAGTTGTTTGCTGATGTCAGAAAAAAAAAAAGGGGGCTGGCTGGAGAGAACCTGCTCCAGCCCCCTGCTTGGAATGGGGCTGAGTTTGCACATGCTGCTTTTCCAGTCAAGTTGTAAATATGCCTAAGGATGGAGATTCCTCAGTCCCTCTGGGCAACCAGTACTTGAAAGGCTTTTTTTTCCTAACGTCATGGTGGAATTTCCCTTCTTGTTCCCTGATAGGCAAGTGTCAACTAGTGTTTACAGAAGAGGGCAGTAAGCTTGATGGCAATGGGATGAAGGACAAACTTCTTTGCAGGGAGGTGGCATTTACATTCTTCGGCGCACTCTTGGTCTAACTGGTTGCTCAGCAACTCATCTCCAGTGAAACCAGATAAGATTTGAGTAGCAACATTGTTCTCCCAGTCAGCTGGCAGTTAAACAACCACATAGATGACCGAAGTGTTCAATGAAGGCAAAGTTGACAGTTTCAACCAGCACTTTAATGGCCATTGTGTTTGCTTGTCTCTATTTCATGTCCATCTTCTCATGCCAGTTTTAGTAATTTCTGGTTCCCTCTCTAGTATCATCTCTTGAAGGATTTTATAAATCATTCCTTAATACCTGTCTGCTTTCAACTCTGACTTGCTGATAGCACTGGACTCTTTCCTCTAGTCTTCCACTCACATATGCTTTTCCTTCTACCCTCAACTTCATTTGAAAGTGAAAAGTTCAAAGTCTTGTGATTTTCAAGTTTACTTTTGCATAATGTTCAAGTTCCTGGTGCTGATGATCACAGCAGATGTAGACAAGACCCAAGCACCAAGGGTACAGATGTCTGGCAACACTAAAAGTTCCCACAACAGCTGAAGCCACCATCTGTGAGACACCACACAGCACATTTGGTATTTTAGGAAAGTGTTACTCTCGGGTGGTCTCTTGAAGAGGTTCCTGCTGAGCCAGACAGCAGTATGCCTTAACTTAATTTTGGCGGGCCAAAACCCAAGAGGAATCTTCTGATTCTCAGCTACAAAATGTTACGTGAAACTGAATTTATCTATAATGAAAATCCTTCCTTGAGGACTAAGGGAAAACAAACCAAAACAAAACAGAAAGCAAAGGAGGGCAGAGATACCATGTATGTAGGATTACTGATCTGAAAAAAACTACTGCTCTGGAAGCAGAAGTCTATCTTATATGGTCTAATATTTTATGTCAAGTTCATAGATTACAGTATCACAGTATCACAGTATCATAAGGTTGGAAAGGACCTCTGAGATCATCAAGTCCAACCTATAACCTAACACTAACACCAACCATCATCTAGACCATGGCACTCAGTGCCTCATCCAGTCTCCCTTTAAACACCTCCAGGGTAGGTGACTCCACCACCTTCCTGGGCAGCCCATTCCAATGGCCAATCACCCTTTCAGTGAAGAATTTTTTCCTCACATCAAGTCTAAACTTGATTGCTAAGTGTAATGAGCAAGCATAGTAACAGACTTTGCTGTCTTTTTGTTACTTTGGATGAACAAAACCTCTTTTTTTTTTCAAACAAACAAACAAAAAAATCAAAACAAATAAATCAACCCAAATACAGAGGGATTTGTTTTGCATAACCTGGACTTAGTCTTTCTCTGGAACTGCTGGAACAGGGACCATTCTATACAATAAATATGTAATAATGGAAATTAATAGAGATTAATTGGTATTGTGTTAAAAATAATCCACAAAGTTAATGAGTCCAGTGTTTGTAGCCTTCGAGATTTTCTTCCTCTTTTTGGCTGACTGGACAGCAGCTGTTTTTGGAGCTGTTTCTAACCACCAGTGAAGCAGGCAGGTTTCCTTCCCTCCTGACAGCTATCACAATCCTGTCTGTTAAACTGTCAGGAGTTACTGAGAAACCTGTACAAAAAAACCCCAATACGTAAATAAAACATGACCCAAAACCTCACGTTACAGTCATGAGGATCCAGTCCTATGCGAGCTGGGATGGCGGGGCTCTATACTGGCTGTTGTGGACTCCAAGGCCACAAATCCCAGCCCAGAGATTGCTTTCAAAGTGCAAGTAGGTGCCCTCCATTGATTCCCTCTCATTGATGACACCAGAAGACCTGCAGAAGTGCAAAAGCTGTTAACAAGTTGTTAGCAAACATAATGCTCTGTGTATTTGGCAGTGCCACGTGCTTGAGAGATGGTAATATAATGAAAGGCAGCAAATGATACTAATCTGGACAAAACAACTGACTTCCCTGACCCGCTGATGAATGTAACCCAGTATTAAAACCAGTAGGTTTACGAGAAATTAACCCACATTAATCTCCCAGGAAATCTACACACAGAGACGGAAAAAGAAGAGGAGTAGTTAGACAAGGTACTTGTAATTAATACAGTATAACTCATTTACAAATTTACTTTTGCAAGGAGGTTTGTAGGCATGTAGATATTGCAACGTTTAACTTGTTGGACTTTTTTTTTCTTTGAGAAAAAAGAGAAACAGCTCAGAAATGAGTAGTGAAAATACTATGTGCCTGCACACCTGTGGAGCGCAGGTTAAGACAGCTCGAGGCCAAGACCCTAGAAGCAGCCCAGGAGAGGTGTGGCCGCTGTTAGACATATTTCTGAAGCTCTGTGGTAAGCCTCCACTGTGGAAAAGCCAGCTGGCAGGTCACACCCCACAGCACACGCCTACCTTCCTTTCCATGCTTCAAGAGAACTGAGCCAAGCCATCTCTACATTCACATGCATCTGTAAATTCTTTTGGAGAACGTAGGAAATTTATAAATATGGGACTAGACAGCTCTGTATGCTCAGAGATTTGCCTCTGTAGGACTAAGAGAGAGATATGCTGTTGACAGCACTTGAGCCTGTTAAGATAACAGTGAATGCTGGACTAACTTCACTTAGCAGCTAAGCTTTTCCTAAGGATAAAGTCTGGCCTACCATGATGCGTACGAATCCAGTAATAAAACTGGGAGGGGAGTGACTGTTGGTTCTGGCAGCTACAGAGGCCTGGGGAATTTACCATAAGCTGCTTTAAGTAGGAATTTTGTCTGTGTACAGGGAACAGTGACAAAACCAAGAATGCTTAGGGCTTGTGCAGTCTTATCCACCTCACCTCAAAAATATTTTCCATCTGTAAAAAAACCCAAAGCTCAAACACATCATGGCTTTCTGGAAAAAACAAGTCACAAACCAAGATGAAAGTTTTATACCCTAGATAGATAAACCTCCATAGAATCTAAGTATAAAAAATATAAAGCAATTTTTGGAACACAAAAAATTCCTTGCACTGCAAACATCACACTAAGGACATGGGTACTGTAATGGTGAGATGTCTGTTTTTCACCTTTAAAATGCCCAGCTTCCTTGGCTTGACTCCAGCATGGATGCAGCATCATTTTATCTGCTATCATAAACATTCTTCTTAGTTCATGAGCAGAACCTCTAATGAACAGCCAATAACCATTTAATAAAAAGGCAGCAAAAGTAAAGTAGCGAGTGAACTCACTGCCATTTCCCAGCTGGGTGCAGAATAAATATCCCAACAAACATCAGCCAGCACTGACATATTGAGCCTGAAGAGATTCTTTGCTCTTTATTGGTAACAGCTACAGGAAACATTGCAAATTTGGATTTTAAAAAAACCCTTTACCACTGAGTTTCCTTCATCAAACCATGTAAGCTCTAAATTTAATTACTTATATAAACTGCCACTTGTTCTTTTCCTGTGTATGTCAAAAAAAGCCAGGGGACTAAATCCCTGTGAGTGGTTCCATTGTGCATGTCAATACTTTTATATCTCTGTGATAAAAGACCAGGTGATCACAAGGAAGGTTCGTATTCACCAGTGTATGGGTGTGCAGTATAATCGAGGTATCCGAGCTCCTTCAAAAGTCAATGAGGAGAACAAAGGGAGAGGGGTTGGCTTTTGGAGGTGTTCATCTAAGAATGGGATGAATCTGCTTGCTGGAGTTGCCAATTTATTTTTACTGTCTATACATAAAGCAGATTAGAGCTCAAGTTTTAGGCAGTTTAGGCAAGACTACCTCTTCTGTAAGAAAGCCCTGTTTCGCTCTAAACTATAAAATAGTTTGATTAGATTATGTGTTGGACAATGGAGATACGTTATTTAGGGGTAATGGATCTGAGTTTCTGTGATGTCTCTGAGGAGGCAGCCCAGGGGATGGTGAAAGAGCCAGAGTATAGCTGAGTTTTTTATGGAATAGTCAGTACTAAGGGTACGTTTTGTTGAGGTTGGTTTTCGGATGGACTTGCATTTTGGAAACATTTAAACAGAAGGCAGTATTCCTTTTAATTACACACAATTATCTCAATGTCCATGGCAAAATTCTTTTTTTTATAGTATCCCTTGATGAACAAAAGACTAACCTATATCTAGATATCCCTGAAAGTAAAAATGTCCTCAGATATACGGACATCAAGAGTGTTTTACCCATGCTTTCAAAGATACAATGGAATTCTTTATAATATAGTTAAAGTGAACAAATCCAAATACAGTCAGAAAACTCTTCTAGAATTATTTAAAACAATCAGTTACCAACTTCTGATTTTCCTTTTTAAAATGATGGAGTATTGATAACATTTTTTGTATGGTAGGAAATCAGAATGTATCTTCCCATTGAACGTGGTCAAAAGGATTGCATTAATTCCACAGTGTATAAAAACCAGGCTCAATCATAAAACCTGAATTCACACCATATGATTCATTTCAATCAGCCACAGTCTAAAGTAACACACAAATTAGTTACTAAAAAGGATTCCACTGAAACATTAGTGAATTCTGAAAATGATTATGGAAAAAAAAAACATTAAAAACAATGTAAAGGCTCAACTTTGGCAAATGCTGGCTTACAGAGTTTTCCTTAACACAGAACGTTTCCACAGTGCTCCAACAGTACTTAAAAGGGGTAGTCCTTTTGCTCTGCCCTATCTGAAATAAAACTGAATTTCGCAATTGAGACAATTATAAAGAGAAATACCATTACAGACTGACCAAGCAGCACAGTTATACAGGTGCCAATTAGAAGAATACCTTTGATTTGGGCAGGGTAATGCATTTTCCCTTTTGCTGATAAACAGTCTCTGCTGTTAAGGGCAAGTTTCTTAGCAAAGAAAATGGCATCCTACTCTGTCTTGCCTGATAGATGGGGTACAGTTGCCAACCTGTAAACAAGAGCTGACATTGCAATACCAAGTGTTTCACAGAAAGTTCTAAAAAAAATTGAGATTCTGTACAGTTAGTGCGACTGAGATTCTAGTTATTAGCTCCAGGACTTTTATATAACCCTATTTCTGTTTGTGAAATAATTGCCTTGTAACAGTGGTCATTCTACAAAATCCAATCAAAATCAAGAAGGAACAGAAAGTACACGTGTGCCACTGACTTTGTGCTGCTGCTGAACTTCCAGGAAAGCCTACTGATTAGTTGCTCAATCTCTATGGAGTGAGTAATAGAAAGATAAAGCAATTATGTTCTTTTTAGTTGTAAGAAACATTCTGTCTCTTTCATCTTACTGTGAACTATCTTTTTTTCTGTAGGACGTGTGCTAAATATTAATGCTAAAAACACTGATGCATTTTAAGAACATTTCAGTAAAAGAACAGACATAAGAAAGTTTAAATATGATGATACTGGAATTACAGCAGTGTCTGAGTATCAGGAGACCTGAATTCACTTCCTAGGTCTGCCCTCATAGTGTTTGCATTAAAAACATTTAATTCTCCATTCAGCTCCCCATCTCCAACTCTGCTTCCTGTTTCGTCCTGTCCACCTGTTTCAGCCATTTGGAATAAACGTTTTTAGGAAATAGCTCTTAAGTATTTGACTAGCACGCACTTCATAGATGCTTCAACATTAAACAGACCCAATACATCTTTACAGTATAACAATTGGGGAAAGAATAATTCACAACACAGTAACAAAAGGATAAAGGCATAACGAATCATAAAAGACCTTTAGTGATTCATGCAGAAATACAAAAGTTATTTAGAAGGCTTGTAACAGAATTACCCGTCAGCACAGTGGGATTCAATTTATCCCCAACAAAGGAAGTCAAAGCAAAATTTACAATCAGCTTTTAACAATGGCAAGACCAGGTTTGTGGAATCCAGACACTTCAGTCATGCAAAGTTTAATGTTTGGTAGGTTGGATCAAATAAAACATTCATCCTAATATTTCTAGGATAGTATGTATGAAATTAATCGTTCATGCATAACAAGAAATTAAAGCAGAGCATTCACCTGTGTGGCTATTTATTTATTTATTTGTTTGTTTATGGTTTTTGACATGCAATTTATGAGGTTGGATATATCAAATTATCAGCGAATATTTAAATGTAACTGGCATGACATAGAAATATAAGCTCTAGATCAGATAATGGTCTAGGATGAACTGATGACCTTCACTTTCATGAAAAAAACAATGGTTGAAATCCATTGGGAACTTTGCCCTCATGGCTAGGAAGGAGGGAACTGTCAATTCCTACCATCCACAGTATTTAGAACTCTATATCCAAAAGGATCTCATTCCTCTCAAAAACAGGAAATATGAAGAAAGTGAAGAGATATCTAAAGGCAGAGGGGATCACAATCAGTTATGAAGGCTCAGGACTGAAGGATACCCATCATCTCTGTGGTTCCACTGGAAGCTTATCAATCCTGGCACAAACTGTAGTGTCATGTTATGTTCTTACACAGTCCTTTATAACAGAAGGTAATACAGGTGATGGTATCTTGCCTTTTGAATATGAAAATGGCCAAATCCCAACATATGAATGACAATTTTTTTTCTTTGTAGCCTGGTCGGGGATCAGAAAAGGCTGCTTGCTAAACCAGGTGCTTTTTTGATGCTGCCAATTCACCTCAGTATTAATCGACCTTTCTTCCCAAAGAGAGCCTCTAATTGCTGCGTAAGTGCATGTCTGCTGTCGATAATTCCTAATGATTGACTCCGGTTTCTCACTGCTTGAAGCTGCATTTTCTTGTTCCCTCAAACGTTCTTTTGTTCTTGATGCCTGTACGTTTCTCAAACTGTGTGGTCTCTCCTTTATTTCACTCCAGCAGCTGCTTTGGCATTCTGCGTCTTCTGTTTCAGATACTTGAGTGGCTCCGCACATTTGTGTTGTATCGTGGCTTCAAACTCTGAAAGACTTTTCTGTGCCAAAATGTTCTTGTTGCAGATTTTATCCTGCCATCTGATGCACAATATTCCCCACAGATGGTACAGATTAAACCACCCTGCAAGCTGTAAGCATTGATAGTCAAAAAGGAAAGTTAGAAGAAAACACATAATGAATGTTTCTTCCCTTTCAAAAAAGCAAAACAAAAATAAGTCCAAATAAGAAAGAAGTTACTGCCTTAAAGCCAGCAGAATAATTGTCTCTCATTCAGTAGATGCCTCTAAGTAAAATTAAACAGTTTGAAATGTCAAGGGAAATCTAGACTGCAATTACTGGGATCAATTTAGGTATAATTAAATAATCTAAGTTAGAATGATCATATACTATAGCAGGTACACAGACACCGTGATATGCTTGCAAATCTTTCACAAACTTTAAACAGTAGTAAAAAAGTCACTGTCTAAATTTGTCCAGGATCCTGTGGCAACAGGACTGACACTGATATTGCTTAATTCCATTATTTTGCAGAGTATCAACAGCACAGTTGACATATACAGCATACAAGGTGACATATTAGAATGGCAGCCTAAACTCTTTTGCTTCTGCCTACTTTCAAGTTTCCAAGAAAGTTAAGTGTGCAACTTAGAACAGGCAAAGTGAAAAGCTTTAGGACTTGATCCTAAAGTCTGATCTGACTTGGCAAAGTCTGTTCAACTCTGCTTCAGCTAAATTTTTAGCTATCTATTGTTAAGGGACATATTATTAGCAACTTCATAAATACACAGATACAAAGATAGTCAGGCTAATGGAGGCAGCATGTCTTCAGGTAGTCCAGAGCTGAACCCCATTTTTAAGTAATTCAAGTAGGTGAATAGTCTTGATAAAGGCAACTGATTACATAAAAATTACATAATCTCAGAATCAAAGTAGTCGACGAACAAGCTAGTCGCAAAGCTTTGCTTGGAGTTACCTTGGTTTTGAGAACTATGACATGAGAATACATGTAAGAAAGTTCTGGAGAAGAATTACCAAAGTAATAAAAAGAAGTTGGTAGGAAAAAAATATATATCCAGAAATATAAATTCATATGGATGCAAAACAGGCAGTGATGTATATATTTTGTAGATATGTTGCATAATCTGAGATGGCCTCGAGATTCTTTCTTGGCAAGTTTGCTATGAAGACTGCATAACGATATGTATCAGCCTTTGGTCTCTAACTTATCCACACAGATACACACACGCATTACTACACTTTCGCATCCCATTCAATGAAATGAAGTGCAAATCAGCATGTCATGAAAAAGCATTGCTCAAATTAAAGAAAACCAAACCAAACCTTAGTGCCAAGCAGCATTAATGCAGTGTGACATCATTACTGTGTCATCTCTACTTTCTCCAAGAGGCAGGAACAGTTTTTTCCGCTCCCACTTTTTGATGGGAAGTCTCATTATCTGTGGTAATGAGAACACTCACTAGGATACTGGAACTCAATATTTTAACCAGTAAATACAAAAGACAAGGGTGTGAGAAAAGTATTGGGCATCTTTTTCTCAATGTCACATAGCTGCAGGTTTCTGTCAAAGAAAACAAACAGGACTACCAAGAAACACGCCCTTTGACAGGCAAAACGTGAAGAAGAAAGGAGATGGTTGATGTGGCAGCCCAATCAATCACAGGTAAAAGGAAGAAAATGCAAAATCATTTTTCCCCAGTTCAATGGATATTTACCCTCCAAGCCCCCTGCTGTATTTCTTGTCTCCTTCCCACACCCCTGTGAAGTCCAACCTTAATCTCTACATACACTAAGAATTCAAAGTCACTGTTTCGAAGCCACTGGACTTGTGCTCCATTTACAGCTTTAAATGTTCCTGATCCTTCTGTTTCCATTCCCGCCAACACACTCAGATCCGCTCATCTTTACCAGCCCTGCTTTGAGCCCTATTCAGTTCAAATCTCTCTGCTAAGAGAAACTTCTTTTACATTAATTACCAGGGCTCACCTGAGTAAGTGGTACAAGGTTTGTCCGTCAGTCATGGTAAAGAGATTTCTCAAGAACCAAGAAGATGACCACAGAATCACAGAATGACCTGAGTTGGTAGGGATCCCCAAGGATCATTGAGTCCAATCCTGTCCCTACACAGGCCAACCCCAACACTCACACCCCGTGTCTGAGTGCATTGTCCAAATGCTTTTTTGAATATTGTCAGGCTTGGCACCGTGACTGCTTGCCTAGGAAGCTGTTCCACTGCACCACTACTCACTCTTGAGTGAAGAACCTTTTCCCAATATCCAACCTAAACCTTCGCTCGCACATCTTCCTGCCATTCCCTCGGGTCCTATCGCTGGTCACCAGAGAGAAGAGATCAATGACTGCTGCTTCTCCTTCCCTTGCGAGAAAGCAGTCCCCACTCTCCTCTTCTGCAGACTGAACAGACCAAGAGATTCATCAAGAACCAAGAAGATTATCCCTGAGGTTCTTTCCAACCTGGCACCCTGTGCTGATTCCCAGCCCCTCCATCCCGGGGCGGGGAGGTGGTTCCTCATCCCTGCCGCCCACTGGGCACCCCTCGCCCCCCTTCCCACCTCCCCTCGGTCCCTCTGTCCCTCCCTCCCCGCTGTCAGAGCAGGAGGGGCGGCACCTGCGGACCCGCCCCCTTCTCCTCCCCTCTCCTCCATCCCCTCCTCCCGCTGGAGACAGAGCAGAGACCCGCAGGGAGACAGGCGGGTTGCTCGGTGCGAGTGGAGGGAGGGGGGGGGTCACTAATCATTATAATTAAAAATATAAATTTAAATTAAAACACAAAAAAAAGGTGAGGGAGGGGTGGAAAGAACTTCAACTTCTTCTCCTCTCTGTGCCCAGCGAGGTAAGGGAGCGCGGGGCTTGGTTCTCTCGCCGGTTCCCGGGGCGGGGGGTCTCGGTATCACCGGGGGCCACTGGTGCCTCGGGCGGGGTCCCTGCCCCCCCATCCCCTGGGGGGGGGGGGCTCCGAGCCCTTTGTTACCGGGGAGGGAGGGAGTTGGGGTGGGAAATGACACCGCTGCGATGATGCAAGGCAGGGGTGGGAGAGTCCTATGAGTCCTATGGCAAAGCCTTCCATGTGTGCGGGCACCGAAGCCCCGGGGAGCTGGAGGGGTGATGGGGGGCGCAGGTGGCTCTGCGGGAGCGGCGGAGAGGTCCGTGTCCCCCCCGGTGCTGTGCTGGAAGCGGCCAGCAGGGGGCGCGGCTGCATCGCCGGGGTGGGGGGTGTTTGTGGAGGGGGACCTGGACATGGAGTCGTAGAGTGTTTTGGGTTGGAAGGGACCTTAAAGATCACAAAATCAGTCACAGAATCGTAGAATGGTTTGGGTTAGAAGGGACTTTAAAGATTATAAATTATAGAATGGTTTGGGTCAGAGGGGACCTTAAACATCATAGAATCATAGAATGGTTTGGGACGGAAGGGACTTTAAAGATTATAGAGTGATAGGATATTAGAATGGTTTGGGTTGGAAGGGACCTTAAAGATCATAGAATTATAGAATGGTTTGGGTTGAAAGGGATCCTAAACCCCATCCAGCTCCAATCCCACTGCCATGGGCAGGGACACCTCCCACCAGACCAGGCTGCTCAAGACCCTCTCCAAGCCGACCTTGAATACTTCCAAGGAGGGGGCATCCACAGCTTCCCTGGGCAACCTGTGTCAGGGCCTCACCACCCTCATCGTGAAGAACTCCTTCCTAATGTCTAATCTAAATCTTTCCCCTTCCAATTTAAAGCCATTCTCCCTTGGCCTGTCACTACTTGCCCTTCTAAAAAGTCGCTCCCCGGCTTTCTCGTAGGCTCCCTTTAAGTACTGGAAAGTCTCTATGAGGTCTCCCCAAAGCTTTACCTTCTCCAGGCTGAACAACTCCAACTCTCGCAGCCTGTCCTCATAGCAGAGGTGCTCAAGCCCTCTGATCGTCTCTCCATCAGGACATCAATCCATTGACACTACTTTCTGCGTGTGACCATCCAACCAATTCCTTATCCACTGAACAGTCCACCCATCAAATCCATTTCTCTCCAGTTTAGAGAGAAGGCATGTGCAGGCTGTTTTTGAGGAGGGCAGGGCAAGGCACTGGGTCTCCTTCCTGTGGTGTGGGGTGTCCCTGTTGCAGTGGGGTCCCTTAGGAGGTGCAGCCCAAATGCGCTGGTGGGCACTGGGGGCCCTGTTGTGATTTCCTTCAACCTGGGGACCCCTGATCTTGGGAAGTGAAGGCGGAGGGGAGAAAAACAGCCTCGGTTCCCCAGAGTAGCTGACAGGGTGGTGAAGGGGCACCCTGCTACCCTGAGCAGTTCAGTGCTGCCAGGATTCATCCTGTCCCCTCTCAGTGCTTCCCCTGTCTTTCCTGAAGTCTCTGAAAATGATGAAAACTTCATTTAAACTGTAGGAATTCAGCCAGCCCAGTTGCTGTGTGCTTACTCCCCAAGCCTGGAAATATTTGTCCATATTTATGATCAGGTGTATTTTAAATGCAGGAGACTGTAATTTGCCTGATGGAAAAATGTTTCCCATGCCTGCTGCTTATCAGTCTGTTTGCTTTAAATACGCTGAAGATGTGCCCTTTTTTATATAATTTTATTTGGCTTTCTTTGAATTGGTGGCTCTTACGACTTTTCCACTGAATTATATTTTACGTATTATTGAAATGATATGTCATGTTCTTCTTCATTCATAATCTCGTTACAAAGAGCTTTGTGAAAGACAGAAATAGAAGGCTGATGAAGAGGAAGGTGCTGTCTTATTTCCTGACTTTAGGAATAACTGAGGCATAATGTTTTATTACAGTTCTTACTGTTGTTCAGAGCTGAGAGTGAAGTGCGTAGGTGTGTATTGCAGTTGTACATATAGTTATATATGTGACCTCTGAGAGGACAGGTAAAAGCTTTCTGCACTGTTTAATACTATAATGCACACTTAACTTTGGCTTTTGTTAAGGGCTTTGGGGTATGCCTCTATAGAAAAACAAGGGTGAGTCTTCTGTTGATTGAAAAGCTTATAACATAACCACTAGTGGGATTAAAAAAAAGATTCTGTGAAAATATTAAACTTATCCCAAGGAATTTGCTTGTAAGTAAGACAAAAACACTTACTGAGCTGATGGATTAACTTTTTAAATACCCCTTCAAAAAGGAGTTTAAGGATTGTATAGGGTTTCTTGGGGCTGTTGAGAAATCTTTATTTATTCCTCGTTTTAACACTTGTGGATTTTCAATATGTGCATACTTTTTCTCGTGTATTCTCAAGCATTTCCAACAAAATGCTCCAGAAAGTTGGTGAATAATGTTCAATATGTTTACTATCTGTTTAAAGGGTTGGGCTCTGAACCTTGAAGGTTTAATTAAATAACTATTAATGCAGATAACAAATACAGTGTATAGTTCTATTTATTGTTGGTAATGTTTGTGTAAACAAATTTTTGGCTAAGGTGTTTGACAGAAAATGAATTTAGTTTTAAAAAACAATATGTGTGTACCAGGAATTTTTATTACTTGGTTTGCCTGTGGATAATGTAACAATGAGAAACAGTGATGATTTTTTGGTAAAGCAGTTTTTAAGCCCAGGATGTAATACTGAAGGAAATAAGCCGTAGTAGGCGCCCTGATTACTGAGCTTTTACTGGGATAATTAATATATGTGAAGTCTCTTAAGGTCTCTTGAGCACATCACAGATGAAAGGAGGGATGATCTGACTGTGTGAAAAGTTTGTCTAGAATTCAAAAAAGCACATTTGGTTCAAGGTCTTCTTAAACACATAACTATTGGCATTGATATTTAGAGGTTCAGCAAGTCATGTCCAAAGTATTTTGCAGACAGAAAGAAGACAAAAACTTTTTAGTGTAATTTAGGAGACTTCAATTAGTTGTTATGGGATATAGGGAATGAAACTATTTTTTAAGGGAAATCTGAAAAAATCTCTACGGTGAAGCCGATCGTGTTATGACTGCAGGGCTGTTTATTCAGTGTAAAACTAGACGCAGTGTAATGATGTGAAAAATATACTCTAGGAAGTCATTAATGATAATTAAAAAAAGAGGATTGAATGCATTTCTCTATAATTTTAAGTGTTTCTGGGAAATTTTACATTGACATAGAAATAATAATTTTGTTTTCAGCAATGTAACCTTTTGTAGTATCTTTCATATTAAGCATTTTAGAGTGTTTTTTAGAAGTGCTTTTATGCTTTGTCTGGTTCTGTACCATATGTTTTGTATTTAGTTCTTTGAATGACCACTGAAGTGCAGCCAACTTGGGGTGAATGTGGCAACTGTTAACTAGCGCTTAGCAACAGCGCACAATAATCAAGACGGGAAGTGAAGAAGAATACCATGTCTAATTGAAACTACAGGGGGCATTTAGGTAGGTAGGATGTAATTAACAAAACCTGGAGCTTGGACATGATATTAAGGCATCACGCCTTGACTCATGTAAAACAGCCAGAAAAATCCTTATTATAAAAAATATTTTAGGTTTCTGGTTTTATGCTCAGATGGATGACCTCTTTGAGACATACATGTTTAGCCTATGCTTGCGTTATCATTTCTTGTGCACAATGCAGAAGACACGTTTTCCTTTACTTCTAAAATGGAATCTTGAAAAGAAGGACTGTTGAGAGGACTGACAAATGAAGGAGTAATAACCCTTGATATTTTGACAATTGTGTCTTTTAGAGAATTAGCCCTGCAAACTAGAGTTCATTAGATATTGTGATTAAGATATCTGTAATATCCTGAAACAGATTACTGTGGTAGTCATAAAACAACACTACACTTTTGTAATTAAGATGTTATTGTTTTCTCTAAGTATCATTGGCTTTCCTCAAATCCTGTCTTGTCATGATGTTCCTTAAAGTGTTGTGAAAAGTGCTGCCTGCAAGAATATTTGTTCAAAATACTTTTTCCTAATATAGTTTGATTCATTTTAAAAAAAAAAAAAATCCAAACCTGATCATTTTGTTTCATGCTATATTCTACCTGGAGATACATTGACCAGTTTTATGTCTTGTATATCCCACACACATCTTATTTTCAGAGTTCCTAGAAACTTCCTCATATAATAATGGGAGAATTATTAAATGAATTCTCAGTGAGTCATTATGGAGGCTCATTTGCAACTCTGAACATGGCTGGTAAAGCTCCTGTTAATGGAATCAAACTTGCAGGTAGGTGGTGAAGACGGCCTGAAGATAAGGAGCCATGCTGTGAAGGTGCTTGTAGGGCTGAGCTATTCTGTAGCATTAGGCTCTTAATGTTTTAATGGAATAATTAAATATTTTTATAATCCAGAAGAAAGCCGCAGAGTATCTTCTGGATGAGCTTGTGGGTGACAGAAATTTGAAACTATGTTTATTCACAAAGATACAGCCAAATATTGTGCACTGCCTTAGCAATCTTGGAAGTATCGAATACAAGTATGAAGCTCCTTATAGAAAGGATGCTAAAATGTAATTTTTTGAGTGCCTCCTGAAGCCATGTGAGCTGATTTCTGTTGTCTTATTATGTCACACAGTAAGGTCACTGTGAAATTCTTCTGCAACATCTGAGGCCATAAAGAATTGTGTAAATGACTACTTTCACGGAAGTATGTTTAATGTAATTCTCTTCAGTTAGCATTTGAAGTTCCATGGTACTTCAGAGGTTTAATAAATAAACCCATATAGCTAATCTGAAGATCTTGCGGCATGTATTGCCAAATGCTTTGGTTACTTTGCATTTAATCAATGTTTATTTTTTAAAAATTTCAGCTGCACTACAGTAATTAATAAAATGTTCATTAAATATAAAAGATGGGAAGAACTGTATATTGTGACAGAAAATGACCAGAAGAGTAAGATGGCAGGGAGCAACCTGAGTCAGTATGACAAGATCTGATAGAAACACTTAATTAATATTCCCCAAGTAAGGTTTTAGAGAGGTTATTTTGGGGTAGTTTTTCAACTGATGGAGCTATGGACAGCAAAACAGTGTGGGCAGACTTAAGATACTGTTACTTAAGAGATTACTGGACATCTGTTGTAGTGGTTCCATGAACAAGCCTGGAGTGACTGGTTTTATAAAATGCTGTGCAAAGATCCTCCTGTTCTCTCTCTCCCATCTCCCTCACAGTCTGTAATTTGCTCTGTTCAAGACTGTTGGTGTGATCTGAGTAGAGTACGTTGAGGCAAGTGAAGAAACTGGTTGTTGAATGTAACTCTAGTTTGAAATGCACTCTATTAATACTGCTTTTTTTTTTTTTTTTTTTTTTAATGATCTGTGCATCTCGTCAAAAGTAATAGGACTTCCCTGGAATGTACAGTGTGAAGCTGTTAAGGTTAAATGGATGACTACTTTAAACTGGTGCATTTAGGGTAGCAAACACAGCTGAACGTTTTGCTACTACCTCTGTCTTTTTGCACTGATTTCTGCTGGATCTCCTTCCGCAGCATGGAATTCCCTGTTGAATGGAGTGTATCCCACCAAAACTTCAGAGAAATCAGTAGCCATCTTTGGAAGATAGCTTAAGCTGCTGTTTTTCTCTAGAACCATACAGCATTTAAATTTGGCTTCTTGCAGAAGTGTTAGTCTGCATATGAAATGTTTTCTCTCTAACTCTGCACGATTGAGAGACTGGGCCTCCCCTTCCATTTCTTTTATAGTGCTACCTCCAACTTGGAAATTTGCTTTTTTGTAGACTCTTGGGTCTCTAGACATAAGGAAACATGAGGAGACCTGGGAATTTGGTAGTTAAATTATACTTTTAATGTGGAATTTTTTTCCCCTGTTAATTCCAGCTTCCTTTTAAGATAGAGATGGTTCATATGTATTTTTAATGCCAATGCTCAGTGAGATTATAGAATCATAGAATGGTTTGGGTTGGAAGGAACCTGAAAGATCATCTGGCTCCACCTCCCACTTGACCAGGCTGCTCAAGCCCCCATCCAACCTGGCCTGGAACCCTCTATATAAGGTGGTGTATACTCTGAGTTGTATGGTCTCTTCCTTGTGTTAGAAGGTGAGAGTAATTAGTAGAGTGTTTGGAAGTTGCTGCATGCCAGATCCTCTACAGTCTTCCTAGTAAAGTGGAAATGACCACTTTTTAAACACTGAAGTGTGGCACAGCATCCTTGGCTTAGTGAGATCCAAGCTCTTTGGAACTTCTTCCATCATACCCACTTCAGAGAGCTGTTGCTGTGGTAAGGAAGAGCAGCTGCCAGTAGATGAGTTCAGCTGCTTCCAACATTGTAAGGAATCTGGTCGACTACCTCTTCACACTGGAGTCACTGGTGAAATAAGGGTATTCACAGCAGTGTTCTCTAAGCATTACTGTTGCCTACATATGTTACTGATGTCTTGGGATGAAGAGCATGTGTGGCAAAACCTTGCCTCTATGGCTGTCTGTTCAGGATTTGCAGAGAGCCAAGTGTTCCATTCACTATCCCGAGCCTCGTGGCCCCCCATAGCTCATATAGTACTTTGTTGCTATTAGTTCTCAGCTTACTGTCTCCTTAGGGATAAGGTGTTGATTGTAATACCATGTTTCACATAATACTATGTTTCACAGAGTACAGTTGCATCTCAGTCTTGCCATTCAGGAGATCATGTCATATACTTCTATTGCTTTTGTTCCTGTCTTACTGATCATCTCCCTGTGGCTTGTCAGAAAGTCACACAAGTTCTGTGTTCCTTCAGAGCTTTAGGTGGCTTTATTCTCCTGACCTTGTACACCTTCTGTCCATTTTGAAAACAGATATTTCATAAAGGAAACTGAATCTTGTAGTTTCTTTAAACCACTTATATAGAATCACATTCTTAGTGCAACTAGGTGATTCC
Source organism: Tapera naevia (assembly GCA_033556795.1). Lineage (NCBI taxonomy): Eukaryota > Metazoa > Chordata > Aves > Cuculiformes > Neomorphidae > Tapera > Tapera naevia. The sequence goes on from JAUMJJ010000022.1 coordinate 13,647,811, forward strand.
TTTGAGAAGATTGGGAATTAGGTCTTGATTTTTGCAACAACAGTACCCTTTACTGCTTCAAGAAAAAGGAAACAGCTTCCTGCCAGTCATGTTGTGTGTGGCATTTAATAACGCAGTGGTTTCCTAGTCTTGTTAAAAATGGTTCCAAAAACTTATTTGTATAGATGAAATGTTAAGACATTGTTGGTGTTAACTCTTTCTAATTTTAATTTCTTAGAGGGGAAAGGTTCTGGCTGTGAGAACAATGAGAAACAAGTGATTAGTATCAGCTCACAGGGGAACAATTTTGAAGAAGACCAAAAGGGTGGGAAGGGAAAGGGCAAAGACATCCAAGAAGACTTTAATGCCTTGGATAGAGGCACACAGAACTACCAAGGGGGTATTTAAAAGCAGAAGGTCAGAATAAAAACTATGTATATCCTCACAATCCTGACTGCAGCAGCCTCAGGAAATTTTGAAGGTTAGCTCTTGCCAAATTTTTTTTAGGATTAGGAGAGTCAGCTCTGAGCTTCCGAGCCTCTCAAGAGAGGGAAGATGACTTGCCTGCCAGACATCTAACTTTCTGCCTCTGGGTTCACAATTGTGATTTTGGCAGATGTGGGAGGCAAACTGGGCTTCAAGGGCATCAAGATAAAAACATTAGCTGTTGCAAGCTTTTCTGTCAAGAGCTACGGGATCTTTCCAAATGAAAGAGCAGTACATCTAAATGTACAGGTTTTTTTGTTGTTTTATAGCATTAATTTAGTGATACCCTTCTTAATTGCTACATGCCTGGGAGGGTTTGAGATGCAGCATGGAAAATACATAGGCAGTTGCATCCTCCAGAAGTCCTCTAAGTTGTATGCTTGGCAATTAGGGAGGATAGTGAGGGTGTATACATGAACATATGAATGGCTGAAAGAGAAAAGGACATCAATTAGAAATGCTGGCGTCTAATATCTTAATGGTCCAGTGTCTTAATGGATCATAGGATTCTTTAATGATTGCTTGGCTGAGATAGCTTATGCTAGTCTGAACTCCAGTGTGTTCACAGTTTGCCTTTATATGTGTGTATGACTAGACCAGGAGTTCTTAGTGTGTAGTTGATGTACTACAAGTAATGTTATTCAGAACAGTATTCCTTGAAAGCTCTTAAACAAAACCACCAGTAATAAACACTTTAATTTTGAACAGCAGATGTGACTTTGTGGCAGAAAATCCTGAAGGGGAAAAAAAAGAACATTCTTGTGGCTGCTCTGAGCTATCATAATGAACAGTGTTTGCTTGCTGACTGTCCAGCATGGTTGTTTTATTGAGAGATGCCTTATGCCTGATGGCTGTGCAGATGGATGCTCAGTTTTCATCTGCAGCACATCTGGTTGGCTGCCTGTCAGGCCTGCCTTTGTGATGATTCCAGTTGTGATGTGGATTTGGTGTAGAAAGCGGGAGGCTGTGCCTGTGATAGGGGTTAAGCACTCCCCTTGACAGTGCAGTGTAGGTTTTCAACTCCATTTGCTGTCACTGTATTAAATCTATTTCTGATTATGTGCTAAGACCAGACAGATTAACTGCTGAGTTGAACTTGTGAAGTTACACGGGTATGTGCTGTCAGAGTTCCTTCTGCTGAAAAAAATCTGTGTAATCTATAGGTTCATAACAGTTGAAAATTCATCCTAAAATTGTTACTTTGATGTCTGTTGAAAGGGGGGAAAAAAAAGTTTTCTTTTGATCACCATGTTTAAAGAATGTTGTGCCAGCAGTCTAATAAATGGGAATTGGATCTGGGACTTAGTTTCAGTAAAAGACAATATTCCTCCAGATGCTTTTTTTTAATTGAGTTGTCTTGTGGAAATGGGCTCAACTTTGAATTCAGTAACATGCAGTTCAGGATCTTAGGGCTGAGAAAGAGAGAGGAATGCAGCAGATGCTGTGTAGTTTTGATACTTCTGGTGTGTGATGATACTGATACCTTGTGTTCTCTATTCTTATTCACTATAGAAACAAGTACAGCATGAACCTCAGTGTATAACCTTGACAAATGACTGGATCTTTGCTTTGCAGTTCATGAGTAGTTTGTCCAAACTGCTAAAAACTGCATGTTGGGAAATAGTTAAAGTATTTGCATCGATAAAACATTTCATTTCCTTTGAGAAGAAACATTTTTGTGTCTCGGACTTTTTATTTTTAAGAGACAGACCTTCAGTTCTTGTTTTATTGTACTCCAGCTGGTAAAAACTGAGGACCTCGCATTTAAACTTCACAGGTTAATAAGTCAAAACTATTGATGCAGCTCAACCGTGAACCAAAGAAGTGTTTTACTTTCACAGAGTTTCCAGTGTGGCCCTGCCTTGAGTGCAAGGTTGGAATGGTTGACCTTTAGAGGTCTCTTCCAACCCAAATTATTCTGCGATTCTATTGTTTGCTGTAAAGTAGGGTGGTACAAACCCCATAAATGTAGGCAATATTACCTGTAGGTGAGATACAGCTTCCTGAAGCAATTCATATGGCCTGAGGGATTTGCAAACGTACTCAAGGAATAGGCTGCTGGCAACATGAACTATTTTGGTAAGCTGCTGTCCACTCTCTCCTTTGTGGATGTTTTTCTGCCACGTGCTAGATGTGCTTTCTGTACGTCATCGAGAGTATGTGCTGATTGCACATCCAGTCACACCAATCAATGGAGAGGCACACTGAGTTCTGTTACTGGTAGCTGCCTGCAGGTCTTGTCATGTTACTGGATGGCAACCCAGAAACGCGCTGGGCATATGTTAATAGGAAGGCTGCAAAGCTTGAATGACTCTCTAAGAGGTTGTTTGGCCTGTCCAGGACAGAAGACTGAGCATCAAAGGGTAATAACTATATCTGATGGATTGGTTTTGATGCATTGTCTAAAATCAGTTTTTCTAGTTTAATGGTCATAATCAAACATTTTACTCTAAGGAAACTTAAAATAACTCCAGTACTGTCTATTTTAAACCTTTTCAGGATTAAAAGGAAGCATGCATAAAAAGGAGATATTTATGCTATTTCAATCAATCACTTCTACTTGCTAACTTGTTAATTGATGAGGTTTGGGAATTGCTGTTCTCAATTACATTTCCTTGCCCATTTTTCTGATAACTGAGTTGTATGTGTGTCCATATGTTTTATTTTGATAAATATATTGATTGTTACATGATGATTCAGTATGTGGGTTGCAGTGTCCCTCTATCTGCCATATTCTAGCTGAACATATTCTATATGTAGAGGAAAAAACCCCTAGTGTAGAAAGAAGGGGGGGGGGCTTTTTAATTCCAATTATGAAAAGAGGGATGGAGGCCAGATGACAACATACCTTTTCTGCTCCAAATGATTATTTGAATAAACTGTGGGAGGATGAAGTTTATTATGTAAAAAACACAGCAAGGGGGAAAGAAGAACTAGAAATCAGCAACTAGAGATCAGATGCGCTTTGAGAAATCAAATTTTAGGAAGAAGCTGGCAATTTAACAAGGGCCAGAGAGCAGAACTGTTTTGTGATTCATAACCAATCCTTTGCCCCAAGGACAGAAAATGAGTGTATTCAAGGCCAGTGCCTGGAGGGAAGCTGGCCTCAGGATGAATTCATTAAAACAATTCTGTCCTCCCTGTTCCAAAGTGCAGTTCATACTGAGAGGGACAGATACATTTCTCATTAAAAATGCTTGTTGAAAATTAGGTCTGTTCTATGTATTGTCACAGTGCATTTCTGATCTGGAATAAATCATATAAACTGTGTTTCTTGCAGCCAGCTTGCAGAGATCAGAGAATATAATGGTGAATCTTCTCGTGTGCGTATTGTCATTATGTATGCCAGGAAAAATAGCCCAAAACTATAAAATAGATAAGGAGTAAGTAGTTTAAGAGTAATGGCCTTATTTTGAAATGAGTTGATATCAAACTGGTGAGTAAACAGTTAAATGCAGTGTCACCATATAGCCATATGAAGGATAATATTCTGAGTATGATTTTCTTTGTTTTGGAGATGAGGCTCGCGATGATCCATCTGTAGTCATTATTGGCTTACCTATCCCTGATGTTGTGTAATTCCTTCTCAGTTTCTATGGCTAGACTTACTTAACAAGAGGTTTTAACTGATGGTCACCGTTACTTACTGTTCTGTTCCTCTTCCCACACTTCATTGGAGAGAAGCATTATTATGATTTTAAGAAGGTTTTTGTACTTACTTGATCTTTGGGTTCCACTTCTACTACTGAATTACTTGCTATTGAGAAAACATGTTTTTGTAACTTTAGCTAAAGCTTAGTACATCTGTTTGAAGCAGGTCAGAGGCAACTGAAGATTGTTGTTGTGTTCTGAACACAGCCAACTGCTATTATGTTCTGTGGCAAAAAAAAAAAAAGATGAGGATTGGTTTGGATCATTTCCAGACATAAGGTTTATTTTGCTGTAGTTTACGGTAAAGAGGCAAGTAAAACTTAATATAGTAATAGCTTGAGTTCGAAGACCTAGAGTTCCAAACTAGAAGTTGGAGAGCTAGAGAAAATCTGTTATGATTTTGTTTAAAAATAAGATACCCGAAAGCAGGCTCCTCAGACCTCATCTCACAGAATTATTGAGGGAGATTTGAAGAAAACTTGCATCCTTTTACATTTCAACCAAAAAAACCCATGCAGTGTTTCTGGGGATTCCACCTTGGCCAAGGAATAGGGAAGTTTCTTTGGTCAGTGAATGAAAGCATTATGACATACTTGAGAGGGGAGAAAGAAACAACCTTTTTTCCCCCTCTTACATAATTATCCCTGTCTTATTGTGGCAGAGTGGTGTAAGGGACATATATTTGTGAAAGTAAGGGAAAAAGCCACTTCTAAAATGATGAAAAATGCTTATGCAAAACACCAATGTAGGAGTTTTTCCCATGTAATGAATTATGTACTAGCATGTAATGAATATGGGGCTTCTGTTGCCATGGTATACTTCAAATCGTTTACACTGATGTTCAAAAGAAACAAAACCTTTGTAGTCCGTAATTAATTTAATATGCTATAGCCAAATTACTAACCTGCATTAGAGAAAAATTGTAGGGTTTTTTGTGTCTTATTTAGCCAAATTCTGAATGTGTTAGACAAATGGGTCTATCCATTGCTGAGTAACTCTGGGATAGCGATCATTGCCTGCCAAATCAGAGACCCTTCATTAAAGAAGTGGTTTGCAGCTACAGGGCTCTCACTAAACTGTGAAGAGGCAAGAAAAAACAGCTGTAAAAATTTTGAAGATGGCCATGAATTTGCATAAATAACAACTTGCTTCATTTGAATGCTCAGAGTGATATTACAATGTAGGCTTGGGTCTGCAGAAGATCTGCTTTTACTTCCAAATTCTGCCACTGAGAGAAGACACATGGCTTCTCTGCACCTCAATTTCCCTGTCTCAAAAACAAGGATGGTGGTAATCCTGGGAGTTTTTTAAGCACTATGTGAAGAGTGATAATCAGCAGTTAGAGTCTCCTATGAGCCTAGAGCGTCCTTAGTTCAAGTCTCCTGGTCAGGACCTTGGGCTGCAGAGCATCATGCTTGTGTCAGCAAGCTTTAGACACAGCAGACCAAATTGTGTTCTTGGCATACGTACAAACAGTCATTAATTTGGGTTTTTGTGTTCAAACCTTCTGTTTAATTTCAATCAACTTAATTTTAATTAGTTTAATTTAAACGCCTTGGTCTCCAGTTTCCCTGTGAGGTCTGGTTGCCGTGTGTGGAGAGCGAAGGCAGCGTCTCCACCGAGATGTCTTTGTAGGTGAAATGGATTTGAAAGTCCAAGGCCCCTCATCTGCGAAGAGGCCCACAACCGGGGCTCCATGGTAGTGGTGCTAACGGGTATGAAACACCCAGTGAAAACAAGCTGGGCTGTGTCTCGCAAAAGGTTTTCAGCTGTGGTAGCTGAGAAGGGAATAAATAAAGCACTGGCAAGCCACATGCTGTCACAGCCTTTCCCCTCCTCCCATACCTCCTCTCCTTTTTTTTTTTCCATTTGGCCATATGTTTTCGTAGTCTAAGTATGTGTCAGTGGTAATCCAGGTTCTGTGCTTTTAAAGGATGATTACCCAGTTTGTTACTGAAGTGAGACTTCTTCCCCATTTAATTTTTTGTGAGGGTCATAATTATAAACCTTTTTTTTTCCCTTTTGTAAAATTTTGTTGCAGGTTATTTTATGTATGACTAAATTTAACTACATCTCTTTTTGTGACCTGCTGGGCTGTTACCAGTTTCTATGATGGAGGCAGGGGGTCAAACAAACCGGTTTGTTCTGTGGGTGCTAATCTGAATTTCAGAGCCGCTGTCCTTTACCCCCTGGCTCTCTGCTCCCCTCCCCCTCCTCTCTCCTCTCCACATCAGGTCTCTTTCTCCCCTCCACCCCCTTCCCCTTCTTTCCTCTCCTGGCCCAGCAGAACAGTAAATGTTGATTATCTTTTCCTGCTCATCCCATACCCTGAATAGCTGGTTCTCCCTTAGAGTAGTTGATGTACTGGAGAATTAAAGCTCTGAATGTTTTGGATTAAAGCTCTGATTTCTAAGTCTGCTGGTCTTTACATTACATCAAAGATCCTGTGGTGCTTTTTGGGGATTAAATCTTATGGATTTTTTTTATGGGTTGAAGCGGATACAGGGTTTTATAATCACTTTTTGAAAGGGTCACCTCTCTGGTTAGGGTGTGATCAAGTTGGTTTTATATAAAACAATCATCAGGAATTGTCCTCCCTGTGGGAGTAATTTCTCAGGTCTCCAGTGAACCTTGGCCGAACAGGGAGGGGTTACTAACTGAGCATTGGACCCCTGCTTGTAACACATCTTCATGGTAACTGTCACAGCATGAACCACCTTCTTGCCTAAAAAAACAGAGAAGTAGGCAATGGACACAGAAATGTGTCTACATTACATGGAATAAACCCTCATACCTGTTATTTAAAAAAAATAAGCAAACCCAAAAGAATACTGCCGTGGTAGATTGAAATGTATGTGTGTCGGGGAGGAGGGGAATAAAAGGTAGGAAAAGATTTATGCCTTCCTTTCGGCTGTTGCTTGGTAACAGAAAATGCCTCTTAAGCCTATTTTTGGAGAGGGGAGGGGTGAAACTTGATTCACTGACCATCTGTCCTGAGCTGGTTGATTTCCTGTTGAGCTCTCCTTTGTTTCTGTCAAACAATTGATTGCTACCCTTTACAGATAAGAATACTG